>VZSZ01008964.1:744634-764133 GCA_013398815.1 Ibidorhyncha struthersii | reverse complement strand
GCTGTGGGCGCTGTGCTGCCGCCGCAGCCCCAGGGCCGGGAGCCTTTCCCGGCCGGAGTCTGCTCGCCTCGCCCCGCCCTCGCTCACCGCTGCGGTTGTCCCTGCCCCGTTACTGACCGGCACAGGCCTTGGGAGGGTTTGAGCAGTGTGTCTGTTTTCCCCAGGTTTCTTTGGGTTCTCTCTTGGGTTCCGAGTCCCTGAGACGGGGGCTCCGATTGACGGGGTAGAAACCTTCAAATAAAAATCATTCTTTAAGCTGTCTGTAGGGCTGGTCGTGTTTTGCTCACTCTCCTCCTAGCGTTCAGGAAAATGTAAATCAAATATGTAGTGGAGAGTAAGTTGGGTTTTCTTGTTGATACAAGATACGCTTAAATTTTAAACAAATCTCCGTGCTTCTAGATTTAAATTTGCCTGACTTTACACCTGGGTAACAGCAATTAGAGAACGCATATTAGCCTGGAATTAACTGCGATTTTCACTCTTTTGGCAGGGCCAATCACTTGGCATTTTCTTACCTGACAAGACTGCTGTTTTATATTTTTCTTCAAAAGTAGACCTAAGAACCTGTAACCTGTCCAATTTGAGATTTGTTTGGTTGTTTATTTTTTTTTTATTGGTGTCCACTGCTTTAAAGGCACATAAATTTACTTTCAAGACTTTGCATTTATTTTAAAAATAGAAGATATTTTATAATTTCCTCTTGATAATAAAATTTTGATCCTCTACTTTTTAGATCCTTTGCATATTTTACAATTAAAGACAGACTCCCCCAGATCCTCACAAGAGTTATTGATACTCTGCATCGACATAAAAATGAATTTTTTGAAGAACATGGTGAGGTAAGTGTAAGGTCTCTTTTTGCTTGAGATTTCCCCCCCCCTAACCCTTGAGACCCCTTCTCTGCCTTGTTTTTACTGATTTATAACTACAGTCATTATTTGTCTGTCTTAATCTTTTTGCCTATTTTTTTTTCCTTTATAATTTCTTTCTTGTAGCTATTTTTCATTAATTTTGTAACTTACCTCTCTCTCTCTAACCTTTTTCTGATCTGTTTGTCCTGCCACTAAATGAACAATACTGTTCTGCAGCCGCTTCGGTTTCTCAGGTTTTTGTGTTGGTGCAGTGTTTAATAGACTGTAGCATCTTCTGAACGTGGCAGCGGTTCAATACTTCGTTACCCTCTAATAAGCAAAAAGTCCAATCTAAAAAGAAGTCCTATGAGCAATTGATTTTAGGATCTTAGGTGGAAAGAGAGCTTCATTCACCAAAATACGTTTGGTTGAATCAAGCTCCGATTTGTTGGGGACTCATATTTGGCAGTTAAAACTTACTACTTATTTCTTTCATGAAGAATTGATCTGTGTCTCTACAGGAGTAAATGTTCAGAATAGGAACTTCTGTTCTCCACTTATTTCAGAAAGGTGTTGAAGCAGAGAAGAGGGCTATATCTTTCCTCTCCAAGCTGCGGAATGAACTGCAAACAGATAAACCGGTGACCCCTTTAGAAGATGAGCTGCCTGATGCTGCACTGTGGAACCAATACCTAGACTACCAACGAAATTTATCAAATGGAAATGGAGAACCGAGTTGGTTTCAGTCCCCTTGGTTATATGTAGAGTGTTATATGTATCGAAGAATTCAGGCAGCATTAGCACAGAAGTAAGTACTAGCTTGGTATATTATTCTGCAGAATGTTATTCTTTCCCATTTTTTATTTTAGGAGGAAGGAAGACAGCCTGGGAGTAAGATAAAGGAAAATTTAAGCTTTTACCATATTCCTTTTTCCCTCGTCTTGCGCCTCATATTTAAAATTAATACTTTTTCTTCTTCCATGCAGCAGAATTTGGAGCTTATTAGGTTTTTTTATGCTTCAGTTTCTGTGACTTGCTCTACACAAAAACTCTTAAGCTTGACTGTATAACTTGACCTTCTTGCAGACTAATGTGCATTGAAATATGAAAGTTATTTCACATTTTAAAAAGATTTGTTAGTCTAGAATTACATCTTAAGACATGTTAGGCTAAAACACAGGATGTGAGAGCCACTAATCTGTTGGGCATTCCAACTTGTTTTGCTGCTTGAAATCTGAAGTTACCGTTTGAGAACTGTTTCTTATAGTAGTAGACCCAGCTTAAGCAGCCCCTGTTGTTCATTCTACACTATCTTCTTAGCTACAGCGGTGTTTGCAGACCATATGTTGCATCAAACTTTGGGAGCCGATCTTGGTTAAAAATAACTTGGCAGGAAAAACTTGTGCTGGTACTGTGGAGAGGTGCCAATACAATGTAATGGGGTAGGAATTAGCAGTTTAAGTTCCTGCTGCTGCCAAAAAAAAATTGAAAACTCCATGTGTACTGGATTTTCCCGTAGTATTACAGAGCTGCAAACACAGTAATGGGACTATGTTTCTACTGGTATATTGTAATTTGAACTCTTGTAGTAGAAACTTCAAGTATGAGGTGGATCTGCTGGATTGCACTTAAAAAAATGAGTTTTCATGTAAGCTTTAAGTTTCTTGATCTCCATTATTTAGCTGCTCTTAAGCATATGCTTGGATGGAACTTCAGTGATTTGTCAAAAGGTGCACGTGCAGATATGTCTCATAATAGATGAGTCTACATTTCTTATATATTACAAGAGCTGAATTTCTTTGTCATCTTTGTCATGTTAATTTTCTAAAGTCCTAGTTAAAAAAATTCATAAGAATAACTTCGTATCACTGTGAGAGACTTTGGTATGGGAGGTACACTTCAGCACATGCAAACGTGCTTAAAATGGGGCCAGTAATTCACTACATTAGTTCATTTGTATGTTACAGTTTTCATTCTTCATGTCTGAAGACTGGAGTTCAAAATTGTCACTATGTGCAGTTCCCAGAACTGTTGTGACTGAACGCTTGTTCACTTTCAGAATATATTGCTAGAAATATAAAGATGTATTGTATACTGTCTGTTTCAGCGAGATATGATATCAGGCTGTTATTAAGATGTGTGAAAATCTAGTATGACAAATTCGAAGTGGAAAATCTAACTAGGCCTGTAGCATGGCCTAAAAAAGCTGAGCTTTGAGCGTGCACTTTCAGCTGTGTTTCATGTGCTGTCATGGAAAACGTGGCAATTATGTTAATAAATTTGTTCTCCTATTTTTAGCCCACCTATTGAAAACTTTGACGTATTTAAGGAAGGAAAGGCTCAAAGTTTCTTTGAATCCCAAGAGGCTGTTATTGCCTTATGCACTTACTTTCAGGAACTTCTTAAAAACATCAAGGATCTAGACGAAAAGCAACTTCAGGAGGAACTTTTTAAGCTATTGCAGGTAAACTAGTAGTGCTTAACATAAGAATTTAAAATCTCTCTCCTACGTAACAAACAAAAACCTGAGATTATAAAGAATCTGAACTTCATATGGGAATGAAAATTTTTGTTTGTAAAAAAGAAATCCTGACAGCCATACTGTATTGCTGCTGGTTACTTGTATTAAATGTGACGTATTCATTACACGTTTTTGTCATTGTGCATTTGAAAAGCCGGCTTATTCTCCCTCAAACTCAGTATCTCTAAAACAAGTCAAGGTCCAGATGGCCTTTTTGTTATTTAACTATAAAATTTTAAAGCAGTTCACTTTATTGATACTCTAAACATTTTTAGACTTCTTTGGAAAAAAGGTTAGAAGTCAGTCTAGGCCAGAAGTGGTTTAGAAGGTTTATAACTGCATTATTCTTGGAAAATAATGCCTTTGGATAGAATATGAAATATCATAGGATTACAAATAAGTCCATTAGCTGGCAATAGTGCACACCAAATATTTGAGGAATCTTTATAAAGACCTCATTAGTGTGTACTTAAAATACAATTTCTTACTTGACTGCATGTAATAAAAAACCCAAACCTGCTTTATTACTCCGTTTTCTGTGTTCCCACTGATATTTTCTGGAATCACAGTATGGATAATATTTGTGTGTTAAGCTTTGTGATCAGTGTATTTGTTGATCTAAATCTTCCATCTTTGTCACTTCTGATGCATGTTTCTGATGCCTGCATAAATACAGAGCATCATTTGGTTTCTTCCACAAATTCTTGCCTATATTAACGTTTCTGTAGTAGAAATTGAATTTTATTGAAGCTTGGAGGAAAATGTGGAGTTAGAGCCTTCATGTCCGTAAAATAAAAACAAACAAACAAAATCTTTAGCGTATGTGAAGTTTAGAATGTAACTACAGTGAGACTTAGCAAATGTTTTTGTTTTTTCCTCCTTCTAGGTGTCATTGTGGGGCAATAAGTGTGACCTTTCTTTTTCAGCTGGTGAAGACAGGTCTCAGAAATCTAGTCCTTTACAATCCCTGGAAAACTTGATACCTTACATCTTAGTGAATGATATGGAAAAACTTTGGTCACTACTTGTAAATGCCAAAAAAAGAAATACAGAAAAAAGTAATGTCAGAGTTGACATAATCCTGGATAATGCCGGATTTGAACTTCTAAGTGATCTTGTGTTGGCTGATTTCCTGTTATCGTCAAAGCTAGCTGATGAAGTCCATTTTCATGGAAAAAGTATTCCATGGTATGTGTCAGATACCACAAAGCATGATTTTAACTGGACTATTAAACAACTACAGTCAGCTAATCATATGTGGATGTCTAGATGTGGGATAAACTGGGAGGGCAATTTGAAAAAGGGAGTTTGGGTTTACCGTGATCACATGTTCTGGACTTTGCCACATGACTTTTCCAGTATGGCTGAAGTTGCTCCTGACTTGTATGCTGATCTACAGAAGTCAAACTTGCTTCTTTTCAAAGGTGATCTAAACTATAGAAAATTAACAGGAGATAGAAAATGGGAATATACTGTTCCGTTTCATCAAGCCTTGAACAAGTTTCACCCTGCGCCTCTCTGTAGTTTGAGAACACTGAAATCTGACACTCAGGTTGGCCTAAAACCTGGACAAGGTGAACAAATTCAGGCTTCTGAACCTGAATGGATGGTAAATGGAAAATATGGGGTAGTTCAGTTTGATGCTGCTGTCTAGTTAAATGGTTCCTAATATTCTGAAAGAGACATTCAGTCTGAGTTTAACTACTTTCTGTTCCATGCTTGGCTTCAGCAGAGATTTTTTTTTTGTTTGCACTTTTTCCTCCCAAGTGATTTGTTGTTTTTGTTCCACAAAAGACTTTAATGTGCAAAAGTTTACAAACTGCCTTTGTATACATAAATCAATCTGCATTTCGATATATTTTGTTTTCCTAATGTCCAGTTTCAGCAGATGTTTAAGATAAACATGCAGTTGTCCATAATATTTTTTTTCTTCATCAGTGGGTACAAGTTTATGGCTAACAAGTGAAAAATCTGCTTCAGAAACCATTTCCTCAGTCCCACATTAGTGTGTATTTACTTATTTTGGGATAATTTGTGTTCCACATGCCATACATTGCATGAAAGTTTGTTTTAGAGAATGCACAAATTAATTCCAGACAGATTCTTTGCAACCCATTGCAGAATCATATTTTAAAACTGTTGAAAAATGAGTTGACTTCTGCCAAGGCTTTATTACATAAATTGTTTTTACTTGCTTCTTGTGTCCGTGGACGAACAACTTTTGATGTTTTGAGCATAGCTTGGTGTACATTAAGAGAAAAGTTCTTGGGTGATACCTTGTAAATATTAATTTAGAATTTGAAAATTAAATTTTAATTTTAAAATACAAATAAATGTTGCTAGCCAGTTTGCCTGTAGGAGGGGAGTTGTCCCAGCCGGTAGGAAGATTAGTGGGAGAAGGGACAATCTCATTTTAAGAATACTGTTTATCTAAGAATCTCTACCAAAAAAAAGCACACAATAAAATCCCAAACCCACCCAACCAACCAACCCAACCATTACATTACATTAATTGGATTGTAGCTGTAATACAGACAGTGGTCTGTCAGCAGTGTTTGTGCTTCACGCACTGCTGCCTCTCTATCGTGATAATTCTCTATTTGCCAAATGTATTTGGTTTTTTAAGAGGGATGCCATAATTTTCATGGGGAAAATACAGCCCAGTTGCACTATGCTAGGTACGCGATACTGGTTGCTGCTAATTAGACTTGTTAGATGCCAATTTCTTCTTTTCTACCCTGGTCTCAAATTACTCAGAATTTCTGGGAAAATTTAGGGATATTTTAGTGTTTATTCAGAGTCAAGTGAAAGGAAAATGGAAATGCATTTCCATTTATAAAGGAAAAATTAATAGATTCTGTCAAGTCTTAAAATACTTTTCATGGTTTGAAATGGGGCCTTTGATAGGGGACTGATGCAATGCCACTGATAACCACAGATTTGTTAGAAAATGGTGACAGAATTACCCATAGAGTCGGACTGGGTTATGCTCTTGTCTAGAGCTGCTAAAATAAGGTGAGTTTGCCTCTGGTAGCCAAGGTGGTTATGTTATAGAGAACAGGAGTAGACAGTAGAGAAACTTCCTTTTCCATTTTAATTATGTCTTACACAGTGAAAAGGAGGGCACAGAAGTGGCCTTATTTGAGTACATCCTGGAAGTGGTGCTATGGCAAGGGAATTGGAATGACGGTGTAGTAAAAGGTGGATGTAGAAAGACTTTTGTGCTTATGGTTAACCTCAGACAAGGGTAAGCTTTGGCAGGCCTAAAGAAGTGGGAGGGGGAAGGTGGGGCATTATTTTGTACCTATTTCAGGCTTTGAAAATGAAGCTGGATTCCCTTTCTGGTTGGTGAAATCACTGGCAAATCTTCTCTTCTGGAGAGAATCAGCTGTAGCTTATTGTGTTCCTACAATACAGTGGATAAATATGCTTCAGCTCCTGATGGCTTTGATTATTTGTCTTTGTGTTGTTCTTCCTATATATGAAAGTATATTAGTATTTTAAAGTTCTAAGGTCAAGTATTCAAAAACTAAGATGCTAGGAGTTTCAGGAGGCAATGTGCTACTGTAGGTAGGGTTCTACTTTTGAGACCGGGGTTTAATATTCTCATCTCCTTTATATCTCTGGCTTAGTACTCCTAAAGGATTAATTTGTCCTCATCCTTAGGCACCTGATTAAACTGAATAAATTAGAAACCCAGTCAAGAGAGCGGAAGGTCTCTTGACTGGACAGAGCTCAGGGGGACTCCAGCTTTGTTGCTTGGATCAAATACATAAACGGCAACAATGAATCTGGGCATTGGAGCCTCAGTTTCTCATCTGTGAAAATGCTGTTAACTTTTTTCAAACGCACTTTGAAGCATCAGCTTTTGGTCAAGCACAGAGGGATAGAAGTTGTGGAATATGTGCAATGAAAGTTTCCCACCTTGTTCAGAGAGGCAAAATGGTTAGGGGAAGAAATCTGCTTTGCCTGTAGACAGATTAGTTTATAAGGTGCTGTCTTAATTTGCTGGAGACGTTTAAAAGTGTGTAATGGACAAGAAGAGAAAGGATCGTTTCACTGTTGAGGCCACCCTTGGAGAATAGATTTGTCTTTTACACAGTCCTTACACGTGCTGAGAAACTTGGTTTCATTTTTCACTGGTGGTTAATCTGTCTCTGTGCCCAGCTTGCTTTCCAAGCTGTTACTTCTGGGAACTCACAATGCAGATCATTGAAAATTAATATTCTGAAGTTATGATAAATGGAATCCTACAAAATGCTAAATCAGTTAGGAAACGCAGCAGTATTTGCTCAGTATTACTGAATCACCTCATTGGAGATTGTTGCATTAATGTTTGTGAGGAAGTAGGGTGGTGATTTCATGACTGCTGTAAGACATGTAATTCTTAGATTAGCATTTGAATGGTAATATGTCATGCTGGGGAAAAAAAAAAAGAAAGAAATTAAATTAGTTCTATTCTCTGGTATATTAAGTAAGCACTTTTCATCTTTTGCCCCTCACAAAGAGAAGTTTATGTGGTAATACACAGTGTGACTACACAGTTACGTGAGGAATGCACAGCCGTAACTTCCAAATACTTAATTGCTTGACTTCTATAGCTGTAATTGCAAAGTGCTATCTATAGACAGAACTGAATATGCAGCATACTTTTCTGTTTGTTAGTTCACTATATTTTTGTAAAATTTGAATTGATCCTGATTAAAAAAAAATGGTGCTGTAATGCCAGTGTTATGTTCCGTGCCACAGAGAAGCAGTGGAGACAGATATTCTGATGAGGCACTGTGCTCTGCTGTTGGGTTAGCTACAGTTTAGCTGAAAATATGAAATGCTTTTGTAGATACTCAATGTTAATTACTTGTGTAATATAGCTTCATGAAATGGCAGCATGTGCCTACTGCCTTTAGGTGGAATTTACTGTTACACAGCATAAAGCATATGTTACAACAATAGCATATGCTATAATATAGCATCATTTTTTTTTCTTGAGCATTCAAGAAAGTTGTTTCTGTACATCTGGGTTACAACTAATGGCCCAAAATCCTCGTACGGCATAACTTGGGAGCTACTGAATTGTATACCCAAATTCTTGAGATTTTCATTTCTTGTGCCATTTGAATATTTATAGCAAAACCAAGGGCATTTTCACTAATTCTGAGGACCACAACAGACCAGTGTCTTTTGACTTCTATTTTTTTTTTTTTTTTGTTCTACCTTTTGAGCAACTGTATTTGTGAATCAGGTTTTGACAGTGATTTTAATTTGTGATGACATGGGAGGAAAAGTAATGTCACAGGCACAGTGAAAACCAGTATGCACATCTGCCTGAATACTTGATAATTCATTAGATAAGACATATACAATAATTCTGTATGTATATAAGTCTTCTTAAAATAAACTTGTGGAAAATAAGTTGATTGTATGACTGGAAACTTGCAACAATATTGAAATAAATTGTATAATTTTGTGCAAAAGTCAAACATCATTATACTATTTCAGCGGCTGGGAAAGCCAACTTAAAATAATTCAGGTCATAGTTACTGAAGTTTTTTTCTCTGAAACAGATTTTATAAAAAAACCTGCAATTTATCCCATGAGGTTTTGAAAGATAAAGATGCAAGAGGTGGGTATCATAAAATGTTCCTCTTCATCAAGACAGGGCAGTATTATGGAAGATTCTACCTTGTTACCCTACTAATATTCTTGTTCAAATTTCAAAACTTTCAAAAGCATTGAGAATCTCTTAAAATTTATCTGCTAATTACTTAAGGTTGGTGCAGCTGATGGTGTCATTATTGGGATCACTTCCCAAACTGATAGATGCTCCATGTGTTCTCACCAAAAAATTAAATATTTTAGTGTTACACTGGCTGTAACTAAAACATTTCCAAATCACTTTGTTTTACACACCTTACTGATGTCCCGAAAACCCTAACTATTGTTGTTGAAATAGTTCCTTTAAAGTTCATAGTGTATTTGTATTTCATAGTGTGGCTATGGGTAGAGACAGATGAGGAAGGAGGTGTGGAGGCATTGCCCTCTACATCAAGAAACGGGTAGAGTGTGATGAGCTGTCTCTGAAGAATAGCCAGGAAGAGGTTGAAAGCCTATGGGGAAGAATAAGAGACTGAGGCAACAAAGGGAACCTTGTGGCTGGTGTCTGCTACGGGCTGATAAAGGGGAGCCTATTGATGAAGCCTTCTTACTCCAGCTACAGGAGGCATCGTGCTCACAGGCTCTCGTCCTGCTGGGGGACTTCAGCCATCTGCTGGACATCTGCTGGAAAAGTGGCACGGTGAGCTGTAGGCAATCCAGGAGACTCCTGGAGTGCATCAAAGATAACTTCTTAATCCAGGTAATAGCCCCACCAGAGGAGAGGCGATACTGGACCTAATGGTCACCAACGCAAGTGAGCTAATGGGTGACGTCAAGATTGGAGGCAGCCTGGGCTGCAGCGGTCATGCACTGCAGTGCACTGGTGGAGTTCACAGTCCTGAGGTCAGGTGAAGAGTAAAGTCAGGACCCTGAATTTTAGGAAAGCAAACTTCCAGCTCTTCAAGGAGTTAGTTAATAGGACTCCCTGGGCAACTGCCCTCAGGGACGAGGGAGTAGAACAGAGCTGGCAGATCTTTTAAGGATGCTTTCCACAGAGTGCAAGAGCTCTCGATCCCCAGGTGTAAGAAATCAGGAAAGGAAAGCAAGAGACCGGCATGGCTGAGTTGAGACCTGCTGGTCAAACTAAAGGGCAAGAAAGGCACAGGCAGTGGAATCATGGACAGGTATCCTGGGAAGAGTGTAGGGACTCTGCCTGGTTGTGTAGGGATGGGGTCAGGAAGGCCAAGGTGCAGCTGGAGCTGAACTTGGCAAGGGACGCAAAGAATAATAAGGGCTTCTACAGGCATGTCAGCCAGAAAAGGAAGGTCAAAGAAAGCGTCCCCCTCCCCCCTTGATGAGCAAGACTGGCAAACTGGTAACAACGGACGAAGAGAAAGCTGAAGTCCTCAACAACTGTTTTGCCACAGTCTTCACTGGCAGCTTCTCTCCCCACACCTCTTGAGTGGATGGACTGCAAGGCAGGGACTGGGGGAGCAAAGTCCTTCCATTGTAAGAGAAGATCAAGTTCGTGACCATCTGAGGAACCTGAACATACAGAAATCACGTCCTGAGGAAATTGGCTGATGTAGTTGCCAAGCCACTCTCCACGATATTTGAAAAGTCATGGCAGTCAGGTGAAGTCCCTGGTGACTGGAAAAAGGGAAAAATTGCACCCATTTTTAAAAAGGGTAGAAAGAAGGACCCTGGGAGCTACTGATCTGTCCGCCTCACCTCTGTGCCTGGGAAGATCACGAAACAGATCCTCCTTGAAGCTATGCTAAGGCACATGGAGGACAGGGAGGTGATTCGAGACAGACAGCATGGCTTCAGCAAGAGCAAGTCCTGCCTGACCAACCCACTGGCTTTCTATGATGGAGCGACTACATCAGTGGAAAAGGGAAGAGCTACAGCTGTCGTCTATTTAGCCTTCTGTAAGACCTTTGACAAGGTCCCCCACAACATCCTTCTCTCTCAGTTGGAGAGATATGGATTTGATGGGTGGACTGTTCTGTGGATAAGGAATCAATTGGATGGTCCCATCCAGAGGGTAGTGGTCAATGGCTCGATGTCCAGATGGAGATCGATGACAAGTGGTGTCTGTGTCTCAGGTCTGAATTGGGACCAGTACTGTTCAATATCTTCATCAATGACATAGACAGTGGGATTGAGTGCACCCTCAGCAAGTTTGCGGACAACACCAAGCTGAGTGGTGTGGCTGACAAGTGTGTGGGATGTGATGTGATCCAGAGGGACCTGGACAGGCTCGAGAAGTGGGCCCATGTGAACATCATGAGGCTCAACAAGGCCAAATTCTGGGTCCTGCATCTGGGTCGGGGCAACCCCTGGTATCAATACAGGCTGGGGGATGAAGGGATTGAGAGCAGCCCTCCTGAGAAGGACTTGGGGGTACTGGTGGATAAAAAGCTGGACATGCACCAACAATGTGTGCTTGCAGCCCAGAAGGCCAACCATATCAAAAGAAGCGAGGCCAGCAGGGCGAGAGAGGTGATTTTGCCTCTACTCTACTCTCTTAACCCAGAGAAGCTGTGGATGTGCTGTCCCTGGAAACATTCAAGGTCAGGCTGGATGGGGCTCTGAGCAACCTGATCTAGTTGAAGATGCCCCTGGTCATTGCAGGGGGGTGGGACTAGACGACCTGTTAGTTTTTTCCATTAAACTGTTTGCTTACAAGTCTTCTGTTTACCCAAAATTACAGAACAAATGTTTGGGATGATTTTTATTTAAAGCAAAAATATAAGTTCAAAATCACCTAAGATTTACCTAAGGATTTTGAAATAAAACTGTGAAAATGTGCTGGTTAAAATGGTCCTTTTATTTATTTCCAATATGGCAGTGGCAGGAAGCATGTGGGAAGAAAACTTCACATACCGTGGACTGTTCATGTTTTCTTGTTTGGTTTTGGTTTGTTTTGTTTCTGGGTTTGGTTTTTTTTTCCCCTCCTTAAAACAGTTTTTTCAAAACTTCTCTGAATTTTTGTTCTAGCTGATAGAGATATATTTCTATCAGACCTGGAAATAAAAAGGCTACATAGATAAATTTATATAGATGAATTAATCCATGTTCTGTCTCAGCTTTACAGTTGTGAATTCTGCAAGTATATTGTGAGAAGGGTTTTTATTTACACTTCTTTTTGAGATTTGGCTAATTTGGCTTTGTTTCCATGGGGAAAGAAATATAAATTGTCATATTATCATCATATACAATGAATAAACATGTTCAGTACTTGTATGCTGCTTTTGTTTTATCACTTTTCAGTAAGCTAAATAATCATAGTCTTTCAAACTTCCTGTGAAGAAAAATTTCCATAGTTGTGGGAATTTCTTTTATCTTTCCTGGGATTCCCCTTACTTCTTCCAAGTCTTTAATGAAGCAAAAGATTAAGAGCTGAGCAGACTAAGGTAAGCTATATCAAGGTACATATTACGGGGTTTTTTGTTTGCTTTCTTAATGTTAACTAATTGATTACTCGCATAATATCGTGGTAAGGCTGATGCTTTCTAAGTGACTATAATTAATGAAGCCCTGATGATACAGTTAGTTGCATCTTTCAATGTGCAGTTCACACTGAGTTTTGCCTGCAGTTGTGGTATTTCGCTCAGATAAGAATTTTAAAGGAGGACGTGGTTGTTGCCAAATGTGGAGATAGGGTGCCTGACACTGAGGCAAACGGATGATGGAGCGAGGGCAGAAGGCATCCAGGCCTCCTATTGCGCGTACGGAAACGGCTGTACAGAAACCCTGCGTAGTCAGTGCGGCGCTGCTTAACGCTGACACAAGGCGCAGGAGCACCTCCAGGCTGTCACCCCTGAAGTTCAGGCACCTGCAGAGAAAGGCTTTCTGCCCCCTTACTTGTTCACGCACAGAATACTGTGCTGGAGGGAATCACATAAAGTTTCCTTGGAATAGCTGAGCAAGGCTCAATCTTTAAAATATTTGTGTGTCTGAAAATAACGCAGCAGAGAAGGACCTACGAACTGGTCAATCCATGCTTTCCTTCAGGGGTGTTGTGTATAGAAAGGTTGTTCAGGAAAGAGAACTGGCTTTTAACAGCCACTCGTGGCCTGGAATAGGCTTCAGCTCTTATCTCTCACTTCCCAAGAAAATGTCTTAGCTGCCATAGATCAGGAAACATACTGGCTTCTGGTCTGAGGTGGCTTACGTACGTATACAATTGTTATTTTGGTTTAGGAACTGTGTTTATTAAATACAAAACAATTCTGGAAAAGGGTTAGGGTCCAGGAGCGCTCCCTCAATCTGGCTGAAGGATCCCTTCACCTGCTCTTATATCTGTCCAGTGACTCTTGTGTTATCTGCGTAACGGCCCTGTTTCAACCCAGGGAGTACGTGTACCCATGGCCTAAGGTTAGGGAATTAGCAGGCAGGTGAAGTTCAAATTCCTCCAGGCAGAGGAGGGCCTAAAACCTGCTGCAAGAGCCCTAGCATCATTCTGTGAACAAAAAGTATCCCTGTTTCTCTGTACTTGGCTGTATTCTTGATTTCCACCAGTCCTCAGTTAGAGCTCACAGGAATGCCTCTGGGATGTGCTGGAAATGCAGTTCTGACTGCATCTGTGGCGTTTGGTTTGTTTGGCCCTTAGAAGTTTTGCTGCTCTTTTCTGGGTCGTGATGGAGCATTAGCAGGAGGTAGTTGCCCAGTGCACATCAGGGAGTTTCTATGCATATGTGGAAACTTAAGTTACACGTACAGAGAATTTCCAAAATAACTGCATGAGCTGAGTTTAGATTTTCAAAGACTTTATATCTGGTTTAAGTTCCCCAAAGTGAAAATGACCTAATACATCAGCAGTAGCTTTCAAAGAAGAAACTTTTAGTTTTTCAAAGAAAATAATTCCTTATAAATTGTCCTGACTTACTTTTTTTTTTTTACCATACTTGTGTTTCAATAGCTGCAAGTATTGTTTAATGCAATTTTTTGCCTTTGCTTTCACTTAACGTTGTGCACTTACTGCTGATGTCCTGAGCTGGAAAGCAGTTGTGTTTTATTCTGTGTCCTCTCTCTCCTATGTCTCCATATGTGGACAGATAGAGATATGTCAGTCTGTGCACAGAGTATTTTTAACCAAATATTTGCTTTTGTGGACATTACCTTAGTATGCCTCTTGTTTCTCCCTCACTGAGACATATCTTGTTTTTTGGATATAACACGTGAATTTACAAGTAAAAAAGTTCAACTGTAATTTCCAAAACTTCAGATTATATTCTTTGGGAAGTGTAAGTACAGTGTTTGTTACACCATGTTCATTACTGCTGTTTGCCTTGTGTTTCAGAATTAACTTTTTGTTTTCAGCCCATGGTTATTCTGGCCTTACAAGATAAGAAGGCGTCTAGTAATGCTATCATAAATGTGTTTGGTTACTGTTTTGTCATCCAAAGATATTAAATATCTACTCATGGGCAGGCTAAACTGTTTTATTGCCACACAGGAGATGCTCAGGAAAACCCCTCGGGAAATTATTTCTTTTTCCTTGACAGTTCTGGGAAATGTCTTCCTCAAACCTGAAATGCGGGGGTAATCATGCTTAAACAAATTCTGTGTTGAAATCTCACTTCTTTCCCAAGTCTGATTAGTTCCCCCATATGCATATTGCATTTTCACCACGCTGCTTTGTCCCAGTTTGTAAAACCAGCTGGCTTATTTCCTTCAGAAGATTTACTGACCCCACAAGATGTCTCCATTGGTTTAGCTGAACTGTGCAAATTCACACAGGATGAGGACAGTGTTAAACTCAATGTTGCAGGGGGGGAAAAAGGACTTCCATTTTGCTTAGCCAGAGGAACAGCTAGACTTAACCAGAGTAGTTAATAATTCTTGATCTTGTCCACTATCAGATTTACAATAGTAACTGGTATGACACTATTTACACACCCACCCACCCCTTAACCATATTAGTTAGTGATATTGTCTCTCCACTTTTCCATATAAACCTATTTTTTCCTGATAATACAATTGCATTGATACCTTTTCCACCTTGAAGTCTGTAAATGTGTTATGAAATTACCTTCAGAGAGTCAGTATCTCCCTTTGTTAGCTGAAGTTGTATTTTCAAGCATATTTTTAGGATCTCTACATTAAATCATCTGTCACTGGTCGTGAGCCAGACTTCTGCATCAGCTGGCAAAAAAGAAATTGGAATAAGTCCTGTCTTGATTTCTTCGTTATTTTTTTAAGTAGGTAAGGTGAGGATGAGGCACTCCTCAAGAAAACTTTCTCTACTACAGGATGTGATACTAGTGAATTGAGGCGGGCGGAGGAGGAGCGCAGCTTGGTGTTGGGACATGCTGTGCTTCTGGAGTTGATACCCTGTGGAAGGCAAGCAAATGAGAACCATGGTTAAGTTGTGGCCATGACTTTCATGCCAAGTGTTTGTAAAGTGTGGCTGGTTTAGTTATTCCAGCTAAATTGTTAGGTAATGAAGTCCTGTGGGCGAAATTACCCCTGAATCTCTTTTGGAGAAATACATTTCATCTTCCTTTTTAATGTTGCTAGTGTACAATTCTGTTCTGTCTCAGTTTTAGCTGCTTTTAGGTAAGGAGTGTCTGAAATATGTATATGCATTCAGGAAATCATTTGGAATTCGTATGCACACAAATACTTCACCTTCTCAATATAGTGTTGATGTCAATGGCCTGAGGTTAATAACCAAGTTCTTTTTATAGTTTAGTAAAAAAATAAATTTGTTTTCAAAAATAATATGAAATGTTTTGATTCAGTCTTTTAATCAATTGTTATGATGTATTTTTTTAAATTACAAGATGTGTGAACAGTAGAATTAATGAAGCAAAACTTTATTTTCACCCTAGATTCTGTCCAATGGGTACCTGAAGACCTGGTAGTTCCCCTCACTTCTTGATGGAGCATTTGAGAAAAAACAAACAAACAAAAAACCCAACAAACTTCAGTACAGACTGTAATAGTACACAGAAGTGTACTGCAGGCTTTCCATACAGTTGGGACATCTTAGTGTTCATTCTGTGCTTGGCTGTCTGTGTTTCACAATATTTGCAGGAAATAAAGCATCATTCTGACTTCATCTCTGTCACATTTGCTTGAGATTTGTCAAGGACTTCGGAAAAAAATTGCTAAAGAAGTATATGTCTGCATGCCTAAATACTATGATTACACTTGGTTCTTTTGAAATTGGATTAAAAATACAATGCCGAAAGATGCCTTTCTTTATAGTGCTTTTGGATTTTTTTTGTTAATGAAAATATTTAAAAGCAATTCAAATAATACAAATAAGAACTCACCTTTCATTGAGTTGATCACTCCATTCTTAAGGATGGGTTTGTTTCTGAGGACTTTGTGAAGTCTTTCTTGAAGAAATAGTGTCCTAGGGACCTCTTTCCTATATCAGGTCTTCTACAATGTCCATGCATCTTGCAGTGCTCCTGCAGGCCCCAGTAAGCTGCTGCTTTTTTTTTTTTTCCCTTTTTTTTTTTAAGTGGGGCTCTTTTTTTATGTTACACATTGCAGTTCTCTTTTTACTAAGTTCTCAGAAGTCTGCAGACTGATTTGCTAGCAAAATGCAGATATTGACACAGAAATGTCTTAGCCTGTGGCATACCAAGCACTTTGAAAGGCAGTTTGAGCTAATTTGTGTCACTTGCTAGGGAATCTGGTTCAAGTGTCCAGAAACATGGAACTGTTGGAGTACTTGGAACAATTGCTTTCCATCCATCTGTACCCACAAGATACAAAGAATGTCTCATCCAGTGAGGGGAAAGCTATCCACATCATCACATGACTTTTAGCTTTGAAACTATTTGGATAGGTCCATTCTCATTTACTTAGAGAAAATTCAATTAGGAGCAGATATTTAGGAACCTGCAGACCTATCTCAATTGTTAGGTCTGATTTTTGAGAGCACTGGCTGCCGGAATTGGGGTTTCATATTCCAGATCAGTTTTAGCATCTTTCCTCACAACACTGAGCTCTTTCAAGTGAGGGAAAGATTGTAGTAATTTGTTTATTATTACTTTCTGGTTCAAAAATTAGAGTGACTTTATTAGGTACATAGATTCAAGAGATTCTGCGTCATTCTTTGGTCAGAAAGGCTGAGAACGTCCTGTCCGTGTATTTTCTGTAAGGCATGAAGAATCTCATTCATCAGGATGACTGCTTGAAACGATTTTTAACTAAAAATCCTGAAGGAACCCTTCCTAAGTCATTATTTCCTGCCCTTGTTAAGGAAAAAGAAACATGGAGTCCTTTTGAGAACTCTACCTGTAGTATTTAGCAAACAAGCCTAAAGCATTTTAAAGTGTTAGCATCCTGTAATAAGACACTTAGCCAAATGGCTTGAAGAGTGGGTATTGCACCCCCCTCAGAGTGCCCCATTCTTTTTCAGAGTGCTAAATTAAATTTCTGCCTTTTTTCATCCTTTTTTTCTTGCCCCTTCTGTTACTCTTGCTACAGTTTGTCAGATTCGGCATTTTTTTAAAGCCAAATAACTTTATAGATCTACGGTGAGATACAGCTGTATGAGCATTCTCCTCACTTCACCAAGGCTGTAGAAGTGGCTGAAGTATAGCTCTTGAACCAGCTGTGGCACTGCAGGACTAGCGATGGGGAAATGCGCTCAAGCACATGCTAAAGAAAGTTAGGACAAAGTTTTGCAATCATTTAATCCTGCATCTGCATGCTGCTCTGGTAGTGGGATAGTTTAGGCTGTAGTCAAATGCTGGACAAATCTGGGATGATATTTTTGTCCAAATTTGTAAAGGGCATTAAAACTTGTGCCAGATTTATGCTGGTTTTAGGTAAGACCACCAGTACAAATTTAACCTGTCAAAAATACTTAATAGATTTGAATTGCAGAATGAGTTTACAGTGGATCAGCATTTTGCACCATGCAGCAGTAGCAGCTTTGATCCAGTACTGCAAGTCCCACGTGTGAAATTATAAACTAGCCATCAGCATAGTTCATGTAATAGAACAGTCACAGACATAGAAGAGGGGGGAAAAAAAAAGTGTAGGAACATTACCCTCATAAAACTATTAAGGCTTTGTGTTAATTGAGATTTGTATTGCTTTGGAATGAACATGGGCTTGGGAACTGAATGGAATTCAGCTGGGAACTAGGGATTGCCTGGGTGTTTCTGAGCCGTATGGAGACAGCCTGGGTGCATAGTTCTCCCCTAGCCACTTTCTCCCCTGGGTCCTTTCGAGAGTTTAGCCCTGCAAAACATGGGTCCCTCCTCCCAGGTGGCAGTCGCTGGGCTCAGGGGGTGTCTCCCTTCAGAGATGCCCGCAGCACATGCTGCTCACAGCTCACAGCTACCTTCTCTGCACCCCCATCCACTCGGTCAGCACTGGATAATTTTGATTCAGAAATGCCCTACTGGTTTCACTCCTCTACTACAGCAACAGTAAAAGCATTTGTGTAGATAGGTTTCTGTAATACATTTTTATACCCCCTATGCCATCCTGTGTTGCTTTGCCCGTGAGGATGAAGTGGAAACGTGCCATCAGGGAGCTGTCATCACCTCACACACCGGTGGTGATTGTGTCTGTCCCGACACTCCCCGAGAGGGAGGCCGGTGGCTCCCACCGCCTGTGCTGCGTGGCCCCAGCCCCGTGCGAGTCTCCATTTCCCCATGTCTCTTCCCAGCACTGCTTCCTCGCATTAAGCCATTTTTTCTCCTTTCATTAATGAGTTCAGTGGCAGATTCCAGCCGAGGTATGGTGTCGTCTAGCTCTGTGCTTTAGTGATGTAGGGCGATGTAGCGTTGTAAACAGGGCGATGATCCACACTGGCACCCCTGTGCTCGGGCAGGGGTCTGGGCTGTCCTTGGCAGCGGCGGTGAAACGGCATCAGTCACGCGGAGAGGAGGACAAAATGAAATAATTAAATAAATCGCTACCATCCCTAGCTTTTCCATTTTCCTCTCTGTAAAACGTGAATAAGTGAGTGCTCCTAGGAACGGTGAGATACTTTTTGAGGCATGAGCGCGCACAGACGTGGTGCAAGGCCGCGCCGTGCCCAGAGGCGCCGGGACAGGCCTGAGAACCAGCCCACAGCAAACCCTGCGCAGCACCGAGGCACCTGAAGGTCTGATCTCCCTTTACCGCTAGCGGCGGTCCCCCTCTTCCCGTGTTTATCCACTTTATTCGGCAGGGACGAGGAGGTCCCCTGCCAGCGGGAGGTACCTCAGCAGCAGCCGCCGGAGGGAGCTGCGGGTTCGGCGGGCTGTGGGCGGGGAAGGCCCCTCCCGAGTCACCGCGCACTGCCCTTCGAGTGTCATCTGCTCTGCTTGCCTCAGTTTTAACTTTTTTTTTGAGCAAAATTTTGAGGCAGTTTTCTCAGGTTCATAAAAGTTCTGTTGCGCAACGTCTATTTGAAGTGGGGAAAACCCCCATTTCTGTGAGCGTCCCTTTGCAAAGACCCCTTCAGGCACCGAGCGCTGCCCTCCCCCCCGGCCCCTTCCCTCAGCAGGGGACCCCATTGCGATCCCCACGCTAGGAGCCCCGCGGCCCGCCCGGCCCAGGGA
>VZSZ01008964.1:690669-744132 GCA_013398815.1 Ibidorhyncha struthersii | reverse complement strand
TCTCAACTTCAAATTTAATTTCGCCTTTTTTTTTTTTATTTATTTTTTTTTAAGGGCAACTTCTGCAGCTGCAGAGCTGTACTCGGCGGTAGATGTGCGCTTCGGCTGCGAATTTCAGCTAATGGCTATAGCTTATCTTTGCACATTCAAGGACGAAAGTTTTTTTCTTATTAAGTGTTGCAGAAGGGAGTATCTTTCATGGAGTAGGAATTTGTAGTTATCTAAGAATTTCTTCTTCCTTTGAAACTGGTTTGCTGGCTTTGATGTGAATTTAAAAGAGACACTTGGGGATATTGCTTAGAGGGATCAAACTCTTTTGTACTAAAGATATAGCAGAAAACTTGTAACAGTTTTGTATTCCAAAGGATAAACAATTTATTAGTGCGTGAACAGCTCGGTATCTCCTTAATAGTTGAACATCAATTTTGTAATTATGCTATATTGAGACAAAAAATACAGAATTTTGGTAGTTTGTCATGGCAAAATCATCTGCCATTATATTAAATACAACTGTTTTGACCCGATTACAAAGTTTTTGTTAGCACTGCTTAGTTACAGAGTTGACGGTAATCTGCTCTGCATCCTACCGACCTGGAGTCAAAGAGTTTGTGAATGTTACTTTCATGACTCAGAAGCACATTAGAAACTACGTATTTACAAAACATGGGTTACAAATGGTAGATCAAAGTACAGCACTAATCAGTCTTAATTGTGTATATATCAACACAGTTATATGTAAAATATTTGCCTACTGTAGTAAAGTATAGCAGGCATTGTAGGAAAATTGCAAGAGTGTTGGCATTGCGTGGTGGTGTGTTTTTTAAATCTCTCGTTTCAACTGTTCTCTTGCAAAAGTTGTTAAACTCTATCAGCACTGATAATGTAAAAACAGTAGAACAATAAGTGGTTTGCAAAAATTCCTGCATAAGCACTTAATTTTGTCACGTTTTTCTCCTGCATTTTGTCTCAGCAATTACCCTTTTTATAATTTTGAGATTAAACACAGCGTCTCCTTCTTGTTATTCATTTTGGAAAAGCTGTGAGACAAAGTATCAGGGGA
This sequence comes from Ibidorhyncha struthersii, assembly GCA_013398815.1. NCBI lineage: Eukaryota > Metazoa > Chordata > Aves > Charadriiformes > Charadriidae > Ibidorhyncha > Ibidorhyncha struthersii. The sequence goes on along the minus strand of VZSZ01008964.1, from coordinate 743,072 downwards.
GATACAAATTCCTTAATTTAGCCCTACAAGCCAAGGATGAAGTAAAACAAAACACACATTAAGTAACATTTACAGTAGGTGGTGTGTCTCAGTAGTTGCCTTGAGATGACTGCTGTCTTTCACCATAAATGCATTTATTATATTTAGATGCAAAGTCACCTCATCCTAACAGAAAGGAAAGTAAAAGGTGAAAATGCTTTTAATTGCTGCTTGTAGTAGTAGAGGGTAAGACTAAAGTTTTGCTTGTCGTGAAACTTCCATTTGGGCCCATTAATCAAGCTTGAAATTGGCCCCTTCAGTAGATGAACAACACCAGAGAGTGATTTTTATCTTTCAGTAATACCTTTCAATGATTACTGCAAAGGGAGGAGGGTAGAGCTAAGCAGTACCCTTCTGAAAGGTATTTAGAAAATCTCTTTGGTAGTTTATTTGAGCTGTTGGGAGCACTTTGCTTAGTTTTATGTGTTTCTCGAGCAGTACACTAATGCTTAAAAACTCCACAGGCATAGAACAACAACAACAAAAGAACTTTTGAATAGCACACACAAACTGCAATCAGCGAGTTGGGCCTAGTTACAGGCAGAAATTGGAGAGGGGAAAGAGGGCTTCATCAAGTGGGAAGTGATCAAAAGTAATTGGGTATTTCTAACATTTTATAATGCGAGAGAGAAACTGACAGAACTGAAATGGTTTTGAAATGTTACTTGCAAATTTCTATTTATGTTGATAAAGCATTATCAATACAAACATTTTGAGATCTCTGACAGGCAAATTGGGCAAAGTATTATCTACAAAGAAGTCTAGAAGGTATTATCTAGAAAGAAAAAAGCATGGAAATTTTTCATCTGTACATTCTTCTCAGTACTTCATGTTGGATGTCGTCTTCATTCTGGTTGCAGCAAATAATAATAAACTATGCTGCTGCATTGCATTTTCAGAAATTAGAGCAATTTTTTGCATGTATACACTGATGAATATTATTTTTTTCGTAGGAATAAGTATTACAGATTCAGGATATCTCATTTTCTTTGTTTTCAGAATATAAACTGTTATGACTCTGGGATTTATAGAAATTATTGAATAGTCCACTGAGTCCAACCCGTGTACTAACTCCTATATAAACATGTAGGTAAAAAGGGCCCACTAGTTACCTTAACATCAAAGGAGAAAAAAAGATGTAGTTCAATTAAAATAGGTCACGTGCTTATTGCTTACTTTTTTAAAAAAAAATTATCAGTGTAGAAGAGATAAAAGAGGAGATGAAATAAAAATTTGAGCACGTGAAAAGCAGTGGCAAAAGGAAGCAATTACTGCACAAAGCCTGACTGTGCAGCTGAACCAGTGAATGTAACCCAGAGAAGTCAAATTTGAGATGTCTGTTTTAGTTAGATGTGGGTTTGAATATTGTGGAGTCCATCAAAGCTCGTATGTTACTACAGAAATTTTCCCATAACGTTCTGCTTTTATGCCATACTTCACTGATGGTAACCTACGACATAGTCTAGTAAAAGCAGGTCTGTGAAAAATTAATGTCATGTATCATCATATTGCAAATCTGTTTAATTTTCAACCTCTCTTGCTCCTTCCCCCCCGTTTGTTCTGTAGAAGCAAAGGAAGAAGGGAGTTGACAAAGGTTCGTGAGTCGTTATTTTTGGTATGCCAACCCCAATGTGCTTAGGCTCTTTAGAAACAGGAAGAAACCTGTGCCTTGAGTAGTGTCCATCTACTACGGGCAAGAGGCAATGCATTGGGAAGTCACTCAGGGTAGTGGTCAGTGCTTAAATGCTTACTGAGGCCTTTCTGTTTCAATAGAGATGTTTTAAATATATATTTTTGGAAAGCAGGGGCAGTGGTAGCAGCCTTTGCCAGGGTTGAAATAAGAAATGTAGCAGGAAATAAAAGTTGGCAAAAGCAGAATGGCATTGAGTAACTTGAACAGTTAGCTGATTTCAAAGTATATGGTAAGGTATAAACTTCTAAATGCTGTTGAAGTTCTGTTGTTTCTGAATCAGGTGAAGTTTGCCAACTGCAGGCTGTATTCCAGGGAGGTGAAAGTAGTTATTTGGTAATTCCCATTGACTTGCACCTGGCTTCATTTAAACCTCTCTTAAATCCTTCTGGATGTGTGTCTGCATCTTTAAAGTGCTCATCATTTTAAAATCTAGATTTCTATGACAGATGTAGGTTTCAGAAGTTCCAGCTGTAAAGGGTTTTCTTGTGTTGATTATTGCTGCAATTTATTTCATCACTTTTGAGATGTATTCCTTCTTTCTGTGGAGTCATAAGTGGTTGTTTTTGTTTAGGGAAGAAAAAGAAAACATACAGCAATACAGTAATATAAATATAATAACATACTTAAATAACATACGCAGTGTTACTTGCAAGCTCCACCCATGGTTTTGGAGCTCTGGTGTATTACAGAATGAAAAAAATCCCTCTCTACATCAAAGAATTTAATGTGGTTGTACAATGTGAAACAAGTGGAGTAGAGCAAAAAGGAAGACAAAGTAGCAAAGAGATGGCACATGCCTTCCCTCACTCCCTCAGAAAGGTGATAAAGTGTTGAGAAAATTAGCAGCCTTCTTATCTCAGAGATTGTGTGCTGTGTTGTACATGGCCGTGAGCTGTACTACAGGTATCAGTCTGGCTTGATGAGGGTGGCAACTCCTTTGTGAAAGAGCACAGCTGAGTGTCTTTGAGGGAGGTGGATGTGATTAAACCTTATGGATCTAATCCAGTATGTACCAGTGCATTGAAGAAAGATTAAAGAAAAGAGCTGACAATATTATAGAAACTAATCCAAGGTAATTTATCTTCTGCTGCAGTCTAAATTAGTAGTTTTGCCTTATTCCTCAGGGATTTCTGTGTGCATTTCTTGGTAGAGGCTTATTTTGCTAGATGTTCATCTATTTAGAAAGCTGTTTTTTGTGGTGTGGGTTTTTTTTTTTTTTTCTTCTATTTAGAACGTTAGGAGCTGAACTTGTAAGTTATATCAGCCTGGAAACCAATGCTGTTGTAGAAGAGCATGAAGTGAAGACATCTTGTCTCTCTCTCCATTGGAATATCTTGTTTCAACAGCAGTCATTAGCCGGGCGAGATTTGCATTTTGTAATGCATACCTAAATGCACTAGGATTGCAGTTTTGTTCATCCTGTGTGGGAGCTGATGGAATAAAAATCTCATATTCTGTCCTCTGCCATGTGTGCTCCCAGCATCACCTAAACACAATTTTGTTCTGAAGATGTTAGATTTCATAATTTTGTAGTCACTGTCAATTGAAAACAATGTTCTGTCTAATGAAACTCCTATCAAGACCTCAGGTCTGAATTTTCATATTGAAAGACTTATGTAGTAAAGGACAAGAAATCCAATGCATTTCTGCTCTACTGTGGAAGAGCAGAACCACACAAGAACAAAAAAACTAACTATAAAGAATCTAAAAGGCACAGCTAAAAGAGTTGTACAAGTGGTATGAAGGAGACTGTGCTAGAAGCACAGAGACCCTGCTTGCCATCTATCAGAAGGACTTGAAAAAGGGTGAAAGAAAGTCAGTATGGTGATTGCTGGGGACAAGAAAGCATCATTCAGATAGCTGAAGTTATGTCCAAGTGAAGGAGTTCAAAAGGACCTTTAGCTGTGGCAGATTAGAAGTAAAAGCACAAATGGGCAAGCCGAAAACTGACTTTGAGGAGCTAGTAGGAGTTTCTGAGTGGGTGTGGACTCTTCAACCTTGTAGAGCAACAGTGGACGTGAGATATGATAGAAATCTGCAAAATTGTGAGTGGCACAGAGAGCATTGGTAGCCATTTCTTTTTTTTTTCACCATTTCTTGCAACATAAAAATGAGGGGGCATGCAATGTAACTGAAGTCTAAAACCCGAAGTGTTTCTTTGCATAAGAGAACACCTGAGTCCTCCCTTTGGGTTAAAGTTTACCTAGGTTGAAGGAGTGACTGAGTAAGTTTGTAGAAGAGGGACATTTGAATGTTGCTAAATACATTGAAACTGCAGGAAACAACCTGAGCTAAGAATAGCGGGAGGCTGTGGAATTGTTGAGAAGGAATATCTTGCATGCCGATATACTTTACCACTGGTGTTGCTGGCTGAACTTGCAGATGAAAGTGGTGACTGATAGAAAAGTGACTGCTTATCTTATTTTCCGGTAAGGGTTAGTTACTCTGGGAATAACGTATTTGGAATAGAAGCCCTTAAGCATCTTAATCAAAAAAGCACTGAAGCAAAAATGTTCAAAAATTTGATGTCTAATGGTTTTGTTTTCATGTCTTCCCAGGAATCTCATGATCACATTCTTTTGGATATTCCTGTCACTAGGGAGCAGATGAATCACTATCGAGCTGCAGCTGAAACTGCTCAAAGTGAACTTGCAGCACTTCAAGTGAAGTATGATTGTGCCCAGTCAGAGGTATATTTAAAAATACTTCCAAATCTTTCTCCAAACCTGAGGATTCTCTGCAGTCACTTTCTGCAGGGAATAGAAAGTTTGCAGAAAGTCCAAAACTTCTTGCTTTTGATGCGGAACTTTTGTTTCTTGGAACATAGAATTTCCATGAGATTTTTACTCTGCTTGCTTCTGTGTTCAAGAACTGATTATGAGCTTACATTTGAAAGATTTGAAGCAGTGTAGCTTTTTCCTGTCATCTAAATCCAGTCTTTTGTAATGAAACCTGAAAGTTAATGTTTCAAAATTGTGGTTGTATGAAAGTTCTGATAGATGTCCTCCTGTTTCCAGTGAGTTAAGATATAACTGCCCATCCTCACCTGTTCCTCCACTTCAGTCATTACAGCTACCCGAATTTGTGTTGCTTTCATCACCAGTGAAGCTGTGATTGAGCTAATGAAATTGATTGTAACTAGAGAGGCTGATGAACACACATACATCTTTTCCTGCTGTCCTTGCTGTGGGAATGGTAGTTCTTAGGAGAGGGAATTTATTAGAGGATAATTTTAGAGTTTCTTCATTTTCACACTTTTTTTTTTTAACATATAACTGAATAAGATTGATTTGATCCAATTCAGCCATGTGGGCAGTCGTCAGTTTTAAAATGGAGTAAAATTTGCCTTTGGGAGACATGAAGTGCTTATGTTTATTTACATACATAGATGTAGGTGTGTACCTTCATAAATATTTGTAGATACATAAAGTTCGATAGAAACTTGTGAACATTCATCCAGCTAGTACTTTAAACACGTGTACATTTTACAAATGTGTATTTCTATTGCACATTGTAAAGTACTTTGCAATATACTTGTATAACACATGAACATTAAAAAAGGCTCTATCAATGAAACAAAATTTCTTTAATTGTGTATGATGAATATGGGAAACAGCAAGAACATGTAATATTGTATGAGAATGAATTGTTAATACACTGTCCAGTCAGAGCTACAGGGGTCAGTGTTCATCATCTAAGCTTGAATTTGACCAGTTAATCCCGAAATTACTGCAGAGTTCCTCTAAATTTAATGACTATCCAGGATCAGTACTTTACATTTCAATTCTAAAAGGCCATGCAGAATCTCATGTTCTCAAGAAAGAATTTATTACTGGAAATGTTGAATGGCTTTATTGCCAGCATGATTGACTGATTTATAGACTCTTTCAGCATTGTGCTTGCAAAAGTGAAAGAATAGTCAAGTAAGCAGCTGTTTGTGCTCTTGCTAATAAAGACCTTCATGACCCAGCTGAGGTCAGAGCCCTGTTCTGTTGAGTGCTCTGTAAAACTCATGATATGGGATTATTCTTGCTTTTTCTGCTATTGGAACTGACCACAAAGACAATGGACAGAGGAAAAAATATCACATTTTGCACATGGCGAGTTGAACCACAGAGAAATTTTAAGGTTGTGAATGCTTTAAGCTACCATAGCTTGGTCCAGCTGCCAAGCAAAGCAATCCTATTGTTCCTTCAGCTCCTTGTTTCCTTCCCCACACAGCCCCATCCCTTCTGTTGGCACAGATATATGTGTAGCTTTACAGTGCACTTTGTTGTTGGGGAACTGATGCAATGGGAAAATAAAGCCTCTCCTTCTGGGTTGTTTTTAGCTGGATCAGTTTCCCAATCTTATTTCACCTTCATAGCAATGTAAGTGCTTCTGCTAGGGCAGAGCTGTTTTTCTTAAAATCAGTGCTGCTTTATGTCAGCTCCAATGTGTCTGATAAACCAGCACTTGCAGGTGAAGCATAAGCTCATCAGAGACTATCCTGCTGCTGCAAGAGTGATCCTCCTACCTGCCTCCTCAGTCTTAGCCTTTTCTCTGTGACATGGCCAGCTCCCCTTCCTCCTCCTCCTGCTCTATAGAAAGTGAATTCTTTTCTGTCAGCTGCGTTAGGTAAGTTGTTTGTGGAGGAGTCAGACAAATACCAGAGCTGGTGCAAGGGAGAGGACAGACGTGTGTGGCTGGGAGCAGGAGAAGCAGGACCTCTCCTTTGCAAGGCAGTCGCCCTTCAGTTGGCTCACCAGCCTCCTGGAGTTTCTCTGAGTATCTTGGGTTTGGTCACACTGGAAGCTTCTGGCAGAGTTCTGAATTTCTTGACGTCCTGAACTGCAGTTTAATGTCTTAAATATTTATTGCCTTAAAATGTTTGCCACAAGTTAAAGGCCCTAGCACATGTCATAAAGAGCAGTTAATACGGCTTAATTATTTGCGTGTTAATTTTATGTAGTAGGAGATAAATGCTTCAGATTGCATCTTGCTGTTTATGAGTGGAATTATCAGGAAAGCTGAAAGGACACATGACTTAATACTTCTTGTTACAAAAAATCCACTTTAAATTACTTGTTCCTTTTAACAAAACAAACACTGAAATTTTATGTGCCTGGTGTGTCTGCCTCAAGCTCAGTCTTTTAGAGAAGCGTGTAGCAGAAATAGTTCAATGGAAAACGGTATTTTTAACTAAAAGAGAGAGGAAAGTAAAGAAAAACAATTGAACTCCATGAACTGTGGGGAAGCTCTAGTGTCATCTCTGGAACAGGTCCTTGGCGTTTGGCAGTGGTGTCCCTCCTCCCACCCTTCCTTAAAAGGCTCTCTTGCTGTTTCTGTGTAAATCCAGCTACATTTGATTGGATTATCAGACCAAAGAAATAAGTATTTGCATAAACTGAGAAGAGGTTGCCTTCAGCACAGCTCTCCAAAAATTTCTTTGCCTCTGAGCATGCTGCAAACCATCAAAAGTCTCCACCCTCATAGAACAGGTTACTTTGCTGTTACAACTCCCCACAGCTATAGGTTATCTGTGGAACTGTGCACCAGAATTGGCAGCAGGGAGGAGGCAGGCAAAAGAGAGGGAATAGTGGTGTTAATGACTGTATTGTAGTGCAGATGCATAAGGGAGGCGAGTTAAGGCTGTACAGCAGAACTTAAGGTGGACTTTTTCTAAATTCTGAATTTGTAAATAAATTTATCTTCCTGTAAGAGATTATCTTGAAAAGTTGTATTGTATTACACAACAGCAGGTTTTGGTTTTACAAACCCCTTTCTTCTATTGTTTTTTCCTAATTATATGGAAATAAAGTTGCGTACCTCCACTCAGTCTTGTACTGACAGAAGAACCTTAGTCTTTTGTCCCAAAATGTGTTTCTTGTCACATTACTAAACATGTAATGCAGTTATGTATTTCAGCCTGGGCAAAATTCTTCTTCTTTTTTTTTTTTTTTTAATAAGTTTTCTCCTTTTCTGTGTATAGCTTCTTGAACTCAGGTCCAGAATAGTCTCTAAAGAAGCCTCTTTTCAAGAGCTGAAGGCTGAAGCTGAAAGCTACAAAGAAAACAATGCTAGACAGACGTCTCGCCTCCTGTCTTTGCAAACCCGAGTTCAGGAGATGGAAGAAGAGGCATGTGTGCTTGCCGCTTCTAAAAAACAGGCTGAGCTGACAGCTCAGGCAGCATTCAAGGAAAACTGGGAGCTGAAGGAGGAGCTTCATGAGCAAAATGCCAAACTTAAGTAAGATTCGTGTGAGATGAGAAACAGTTTTTCTTTGGGATGATAGAATGGTGCAGTTGTCAACGCAGAAAAATATATTGGTGGACAGACTTTACTGCAGGTCTGAATTCTGTTACAATGCCTTGCACAACTGTTGTACCTAAGTGTGTGGAAAGTATTGGAATTTGAATTTCGGTTTGAGTTGTTAGCCTGTAAATGGGGTTTTTAGAGTTTTGTCCTTGGAGGAGAAATGATGATATGAGTCAGCTTGGTGTAACCTCATTGTTTACAAAAAATGAGCACAGAGAGCTGTTTGTCTGAGTGCAGTAGAAACAATACGTATGGTTTCCTCATTCAGATATTTCCACATATGGCACTGAGGCAAACTTTTTGCCTTTCATAGCATGCTAGTCATGGGCAGTACCTGCAACTATGGTCTAGTGCCCTGGTGTGTCCTTACCTCGAGGTACCTTTTGCAGACCTTACATTTACCTGTCACTTGACATGCTGCACAGGCCATGCAGTGGTGAGTGACTGTACCACTCTGGTCTCTTTTCCCCTCTTGTGTGTCACAGCTGGAACCAGAACAGTGTAAAGTGAATTTCTTCCTTGGTGTAAAGCTGTACGTTAGGAGCAGCGTAATAAACAATATATGGTATAGTTCCTAGTTAGTAGTATCGTGAAGGGAGCATGTTAATGTTTGTTCAGCTTTCAGTGATTGTAGCTTTGTCTGACTTTTCTTCTGCTTTCTTCCAGACATTGCTGTGTGAGGTTTGTTTGTTGGCGTGTTTTTAATGTGCATACTGATTGCATAAAACTTTTAATAAAAGATAGTATCCTTAACTATGCTGTTCTTAGCATAGTGTGTCAGAGCACTGATTTGTCAGTTCTGCATAACTTCTAATATTTCAGGTCTGTGGGATGGAGACCGATAGCAATGTAGATCACAAATAAAACTGGTGTGAAAGCGTTCTGAACTTTAAAAATTCCAAAATCAGTGTCAGTCATAGTATATTAATAGACATCTTATAGACTTTTATAATGGATTTTTTTATCCACCGTTACAAGGCTAATATCCATGTGTCTCTCAATATTGTCTAGTTAAAAGCAAGGTGAGTGTTCACCAGATATCTGTATTTCCCAAATAAGTATCTTGCACAGCTCTTCCAGGCTTTGTGCATTAGAAGTGGATAATCAAGCTATTTTAAAATATAGAGAAATCCATTGCAGTGCACTTGTCTATTACCGGCTAATTTGCCAAAAGCCCTGCCTGGAGAGTGCTGATGTCAATTGCCAAACATTTTAGATACGATCCCAATATAAGTGAGGAGATAGTTAAGCCAAGAAGTGTATAATGTATCCTAGCAACACAGAAAACATCAGAGTCTCTGAGATAACGGTTAAGATTTTTTAAAATGCTACTTCTGGGGAAAAAAAAAAAGAAGAAAAAAAGGAAGAAAGACCTCCTATCCTGTTTGCCTGACTCACTGGGAGAAGACTGCCAAAATAATGTGTATCTTACTAGCCTATCGTTGAAGAGATATGATCAATTTTAGGTAGCATAAATCTGTGCTGTCACTCTCAGTGCGGTCCTGGCTGCTCTGTTTTGCCCATCACACTTGTGTCTGCACTTCTGTTTATGTTGGTGCACGGTGATTGGGACCAGGGAACTGCTCCGAGAGAGAAGTGAGTGAAAATAAAAAGCTTAATTTTCAGCTCTAGCAATCCCAGGCCCAGTTTGCTGTGCACCTGGAGTGTACCACTGGAGTGCTGGCAAAAGGGAAGGGACAAATGGAGGGTGAGTCTGCTCTTTTGGATGGAAGAAACATGTTGGGTTGATCATGAATCTACAGTGTATGCTTTCAAAGCTTTTTCTCATCCTCAGCTAGTGGTTACATGTCCTACTTAATACTAGTCAATCTATTGACTTATTGAACTTCAGGTGCTTAGCCTGGCCACCTTAGTAGTACATGGCACATGACTAGTCCTAATTAGGTACTCAGGAGAGATTTCAACTGAAAACCACTAATAAAAGGTAAGAGAAAGCCAGTAGGCATGAAATGCATGTTTACATTCTATACCTAGGGATATAGTAAAAAATGTTTAATGAATTCTGTGATTGGTTTCCAAGATGTGTGCCTCTCCTATTGAAAATGCTGCTTTTCTACTCAACAGATCTATTGCCTCTCAGGTATTTTTAGAGCCTGAACTGTGAAAAGCTTTTTTTTTTCCTCCTCCCCTTCTCTTTGCTTATTAGTTCTGAAGAGCTAGCAAAACTGTGAAAGAGATGCATTCTACTTTTTTGTACCTGATTGGCTATTTTCTAGGTGCTCACACCTTTATGGCCCTACTGGAGGTAATTAGGTTATTTGTAGAGTTGTCAAGTACATGCTTTGTACTTCAGATTGTTTATTTTTAGAAGCAGGCATGGTTCTGTGTGTGGTGTGCCTTGATTTTTTCAAAGCCACAGAACAGTTTGCTGGGTTGATGGTTAATCTCATACAATATTCTAACATATAGGTATGCATATATAGCACATCTGGAGCCTCATACCTTTTCAATTCTGACGTACCCCTCCTCGCCATCTCACAGCTTAGTTTTGCTGGGGCTATAGAGGCAAGGAAGGTGCCCGGAGGTGAGGGAGCTGCGAGGCACTTGTCTTCTGGGGGCCAGCACCTGCTGCAGAAGGCAGAGCTCTTTTGGCTCACGGTGTGTGCTGTGCAGTAGTACATGGAACTATCCTTGTCCTGTCCAGAGCAGTAATTAATATTTTCCATTCCTCTCTGTTATTTTTCTGCTCTCTTCCGCTTTGCAGCATTGACAACAGCTGTGCTGATCTCCCTCCTAAGGCAACAAACATTTTAAATTTTTTCATGGAGTGTCTCTTTTGCTTAGTGACTTATAACCATTTAATGTACTATGTTGGCACTCACTGTGTGTTTCCTATAGGAGTCTCATGCTGCCTTTTGGTTACAGAGTGATGCTCTGTTGCCTGTTTGATTGCCGACCTAGAGAGGAAGAAATCAGAAATGGAAAGGAATGAGTCCAGAAATGACTAGCATGCCCACCTCGAAAACAGGATAGTGCTATGCTCTGATAAGCAAATGAACTTCAATAAAATATTTGCTCTAGACAGCTGTTTGGTGATATCTCATGTCTCATTTTATTCTAGTGTTCAAATCTTTGTGAAGAGCTTGCTGTAGAAAGTACCTTGTTTCTCAACTGGAAGCTCAATAGTTTTGTCTTGCACTCTACCACTGAGTACCTCTTTCATGGGTGTTATCTGAGAGGTATTGGAGTTGATATTTGGATTACACTAGTGGCCATTTTGAGCTTTGGTTGGCTATTTTTGTTAATCTGTTTCTATGCAGTTTTTCAGAAGTGCTGCTCAGTGTTGCAGCATTGTGAGCGAGATTTGAACCTATACGTTTGCTACCTATGCAGACTGTGGCAATGCTTGTTTGCTGGACTTGTCATTGTCCCTGGCAACGGGAGGGATGTAACCACATTTATGCCAATGTGACCCCTCTGTTATTTGGTTGTTCGTTCTTACAGAGCGTTTACAGACTGTTACCTGCTGTTAAGGCTGATAGCAGATGTTTCATGTCGAATATGTATCCACATGATAGGCACCTTTTGAGAATTATGAAATTGGCGACAAAAAGCTGCCTTTTCTTCATACTTTTGTGGTAGTCCCTTGATATTTTCTTGTTTATTCGATTCCTTTCATGGGTAGTGTTACGCTACACAAGACTGTATGTACAGCAAAGTCATGTCTCCCATCTCTGCTTCTGCTAGTAAATGGCCCTTCACAGGTACTCTGGATGTCCTACACTTCCATTAGTCCAGAGGGGCTTCTCTTTCCTTGGAGTTTGTTTATCAGCAGTGAGCTTCATTAGAGACAGGATGTGAAGTGCTTTTAACATATTTTACTATAATTTGAACACTCTCTCCCCCCTTACTTCTTCTAAGCTTTTGCTTGCAGCCTCCATTGCTAGTATCTTGAGGGCACTGTTTATTGATGTCACCCGGTTCTTGTGTTTTATTGAAATCTTGTGCTGAGAATGAGGTTGGGATTGTAGAAGATTCTCTGAAGTGCCTGTCAAAAGCAAAGATGAAGAAATGTTTACACGTAAGGCAACAACAAAGGTTATATGTATTAAATAACAGAGAATGATATGTAACTTTTAAAATTCATTTTGTGGTATGCAGAAGCTAGCAATAATCTTGGGATAATGTCTTTTGCCTAGAATTCTGTTTCAGAGAACATTCATCCTGAAGTGGTGTGGGTTTTTTTTTTCTGTCTGATTAGTAAATATTTGAATGAGTGTGAAGAAAGCGTGAATCAAGCTTCTAAAATCAGCAGACAGTATGAAGAGCTCCTTACACAGCTTTCTGGATTCTTGGACACTGACATCAGAGAAAAAGAGAAACCACAGGAACATTTAATGTCAAAGGTGATTATGTGTAGGCAAGGGTTTCTGTATAGTGATTAAATAGAAGAATATTTGGTTGTCAAAGAAATAAGGCAAGTGATGAAGACAGAAGACTTTGTGTTAAATAATGATTTGCAGACAGTGCTGTCATTTAAGACAGATTTTTTTTCTCATATTAGGCTGATTTTCAAAGGTGCTGAACACTAGTAAACCTCAGTGAACTCAGTCTGCTCTTATCTGCATAAATATTTTATCAGCCTGTAGTTCCCAAGTACAGCCCTGATTAGGTAGTTGATTGAAAGCTTTCCTGAAAACAGTAACACTGGGAGTCACTAGGTGACATGTAAACTCTACCACTAGATCTTAACACTTATCTCAACCAACATACCATTAAATAAAAACATCTGAAATGGCATACCCTAAAACAACCTTAACTATGCCCTGTAACAAAATGCTGTAAATAACTGTGTGATGTTTTTGAGACTTAATCATAAAACTTTATTATTCCCTTCAGAATACTTCTGAAGTTCCAAAAACTAAGCTTCCATTTAGGAAAGAAAAATTGTTTGTATACTTTTTTAACCTTTATTGATGCTGCTGAAGGGCATTTTATCCTAATTTTATGCATTTTTCTCATGTTCTGTCTAGTCTTTACTGTCCCTATTTTTCTTCACTTGGGACCCTACTAGGTATTTTGGGAAATTCTGTTTCATTATATTCATGTTATTATAAGAGTTCCGGCCATAAGGAATACTTAATAAATTAAGATTATCTAGGTACGTTTCACAGTGATTTCTTAAAGTACTTGCCCTCATAATATTACAAGCACATTGAGATTATAATAGATAGCCTGACAAAACTTGGCTAGTTGTCATTAGAGGCAAAGATGTTTATATTAAGCTGTAACTCTTACATGCTTTAAGGAAATAACTGGAGTTTAAAAAAAAAGTATCTATTGACTTCTTGTTTTAATAATGTAGTAATAAATCTAGTTGGGAAATCTAATTTCTGCTGAAAACTGTGCATTAGGAAAACTTAGCAACTCATTTTTCTGTTTGGGGTCATGGCACATCTATTTAGCTTCTTTTCCACATTATGGTTTTATTTAAGACAGAATTGATCTGGCTTAGTCTTAACAAACGTCTTGCCAGTAGGAGCCAGGGTACATTTTTTGCCTTTTGCACTCTTTGAAGTGCCCACATTCATCTATTCCACTTCTTGGAAATAGCGTAACGTACCAAAACAGCCCTAGAATCCTCCTGGAAACGACTCCTTTTTCCAAGGTGTTGGCTGCTCAGAATAGCAGCCCACCAGGTATTTGACCCTGCCCTTGAATATGCTTAAGAAATAGCTTTTACTAACTCAATTCTCCCAGTGCTTAAAAAGTTTCAAGCATAAAATGCAGCTTTCAGTTTCTTGTTCCAAATGAAAGGCATAAATCTTAACTATCCAAAATAAAATGGTCTGCTTTTCACATGAAGCGAGCTACATGATCTGTTTTCATTTTCTGACCTGCTTCATGTCAAGTGCAGATATGCAGCCACGGTAGCTCTCCACCTGTTTAACACATCATAGAGATTGTGTGGGAGTAAATCTGAACCACATTACACTAAGGTGTGGGTTTCTGGTGGGAATATGGTTCTCATTTTAGTTGTCTTTCTGCTCTTTTTAGAAAGGAGTAGTAGAATGCAGTTATAAATCTGACCTAGGGGTCAGCAGAAACACCATGTCTGTATTGGGATGATTAGGAGCAGGTATACTGGGGTGAATGTATGTCATTGTTAAGTGCTTTTAAAAAGTTACTAATATTTTAATGATTTCTCTAGGTCTGTGTAATACGTAAAGAAAATATGACACTAAAAGACCAGGTTGTTACTCTTCAGGAAGCTATCAGTGTCCATGAGATGGAGTCCAAAGCTAGTAGAGAAACTATCATGAGACTTGTTTCAGAAGTGACCAAGGAGCAGAAAAAGGCAGCAGGATACTATCAAGACATGGAAAAACTTAGTAAGGTACATAACTGCATGACATGTATTTTTGTCTAGTTTTCAAATTAATTTCAATAAGAGTTGTAGGAGGAAAAAATGCTTCTGAAAGACTTCTGGTGATTAGGGTCTTTCCTAAAAAGAACGCTTTTCTAAGGTTATTCTCAACTCTTTGAAAGCTTCAGAATATATGGAGATTAAACAATAACATTGTGTACAGTAGATCTGATTTAGATATGATGTCTTCTGATGATGCTTGCAAATTTATGTTTATGCTTCCTTCACATTGTTGTAGCCTTTGCTGTGCTTGCACAAACATGTAAATAAACAGATGCTTATAGAGTTAATGAGTATATCTGAGGTACAAGCGTGGAACAATGAAAAAATGCTCTTTTAAATACTATTTATGTGATATTGCAAGTTTTCCGATTTTTCTAGTGAGTTTCTTTGAAAATTCTAATGAGAAATTGAAAGGAATTGATAGGACACTATTTTATTCTTTCTCTTAAGGAACTGGTAGTAAAGTGACTTGGCTTCCAGACACCCCAGATTATCTTGTTTCACTGCATTATGAACTTGTATTTCATAACTGTAAATACTCAGTTGGCTTATACCCAAAAAGTTGTAGGCAGAAGGATGGCTCTTGCATGAAAACACTGTTTTGCTGTGAGGAACCCATAGAGAAAATCTGTGCAGCAGGAATGATGCTGAAATGAGAACTGTGAGTGAAGTCGAAGGTCAAATATTCACCAAAGTTACCTAGCTATGATTTGGAAGGGAAAGGGATGTGATTTTAAGGATTTAATTGCTCCAGGAGAACTCACTGTTAAGAGTTTTTGTGTGTTGCAAAGGATGAATGAACAAAGTGAGCTTCTGTAGTGGTTCTCCTTATTACTTTGTACTTTGAGTGATAACTGTGGAAAGGGAGCAGTTTACTAAAACCATAATGAAAATTTCCTGCAGGTACTAGAGCAGTGTGGTTAAAACTGATGGCCAGAACTTAAGAAAATATGAGAAGAAACTTAGACTGCCAAATATGTGGCTGAGTTGTGTGTGACTGAGTTTGTGGAATTTTTTAACATAAAAACAACCTTGTGCAAGTAAGTTTTCAAATGTAAAACTACATTGTCCCTACCCCCCGGCATTACCTTTTTCCTGAACAGAAGACGACCACCATACACTTTAAAGGATATAGTGTTCTGATTTGGTTGTAGGCAAAATACTTAGAAGATGAGAAATAGCTGACAGTGTTGCTCTGGAGAAGAAAGAATTTGTTGTGGGGAAGATAAATGCTAAGTATCGCAAGGGTCATAAATTTTCCTTATTGCTGAAAATACTTCTTACAAACCTGTGTAAAATTTTGTAAGGCTCAAATGCAACTGAGAGAGAACGTGCACCAAGACCAGGTCTTTTTTGCAAACATTTTGTTCTCATACTTGACTTCAAACACAGGTGTATGAGTAAGAAGAGAGTGTCATTTGCTCACTAAGTAAGCCAGAATCAGGAGACATTTTAAACCAAGATGAGGGCTTCATTTGTGACTTGTTTTGCAAGTTTGCTCTCACTGCCAAAGCATTTCCAAAGTTGAGCTAGTTGTATGAAAAATATTTTCCTATCATTATTGTGCATATGCCAAATACATAATTTATTTAATTCATTTTGCAGAAATGTCTTGCTAAATTATTAGTATTGACTTTCAAAGGAAGTGTGTGCCATCAAGGCTTATCTAGATGCTGCAGGTTCCTCCAGGGTTGTTTCAGTCTAGCTACTTAAATTTGCAGATACTGACTAAATCTGTTGAAAAGGTTTTGTGTTCACAAAAGCATATGAAGAAATTCAGTATTGAAAAAATAAGTAAAAAAACAAAAATGCTTTAAATCCACATATCTAAAGGAGGATGTATGGCTTCCCCTGCTCCCCTTATGGGTGTCTTATTAGATTACAGGAAGGGCATCAGTGGTATAAAGTTTGACTTTGCCGTATACATTGCTGAACAGTTTAAGCACATGAACAGAGTTGCACATGTTGTGAGATGTTCCCTTGTGAAGGCAAAAAGCAGAAATCCATACTGTTCCTCTGCCAGAAGAACACACACACACACACGGTGGTGTCTTCCGGGACTATTTTCTGAGCTGTAGTTAATGAATTACCTGTAGCAGAGTTTACCCAGCACAGACTGAGTCCAAGTGACTCTTGCCTGAAGCTCCCAGGGCCAAACATATTAGCCATGTTCTGTATTAGAGGTTGAGAGGCCTGTTTCCCCCAGTTTTCTCTCAAAATTCTTCCTAAATGTATAGAGGCCATCACACTGTTCTGTCAGTCTTCTCCAGCAAGCCTCAGCCACCACACTGTTCCCTGCCACCTCTCTGAATCATTGTCAGTTTTTCTTGCCAGGTAGTTCTTCACTCCTGCCTGCCAGGATTTCTATGAACTCCCTCTCTTGACCAGGTGCCTGCCTTTATGTCCCAGGAGGAGGCAGCTATCTAATGATCAGTTAAACAGATTGTAGATTCTGAAATTCTCCATGAAGAAAATGGAAGCCAGTTGGTTATGTTTTAAGGTTAATACATGAGAGTAATTCCGGATGTTCTTTAGTATATTTGATGCTTGAGTATTTGTTGCAGTTATCTGGTTTTCATTTGAAGAGCGTTAGCAAGTGAATGATAATTTTATCTGTTCACCTCTCAGCCTCACTGCATCACAACAGCAAACAGCAAACAACAGAAACTAATACAGTCTCAAAACCAATATAAGTAACAAAAGCAAGCCACCAAGCTGTTTTTGTTGTAATGTATTACTTCTCTTTTAGAATTCTGAACTTCTCACATTTCTGACCGAATATTGCAAGAGCTTGCTCCTGGAATTGTGTAAATATTGTGCATACCTTTATTTTGGCAGTGCTGGATATCACGTGTGCATTTGATGGAAAATAACTTTTAAAAGCTGCCCAGATTTCTAGCCTGAGAATCAGAATACCTGTTCTTTCTGTCTGTATGTCCAGACTGATTATTGATTATGGTAATCATAATTACAGAATTATAACATTATTTGAGAATGTCTGTAGGTCCTTAAAAAATGTCTTATTTGCTCTAACCAAGATTCTTTCTAGTATTTAATAAATTGCTATATGGTATTTATTTAAGGTTTAGAAGAAGTTGCATATATTATTCTTGTTCCAGAAGAATTTGACTTTCATACAGCATTGGCATTGATGAACCACAGGAACTAGTAAACTGACTTGTTCTGGTTAACATCTTCACTGATGATTCAACCTGGAAATATTTGTGATTCCTTCTGAAGTGTTAATTTAAACATCTGTTTTGCAAATATGTGCATCATGCAATGTCTTTAAATAACATTTTTGAAATATAATCAAGCAATTTTAATTAATACAAATATATCTGTATGAACTACTAAAATTAACCAAGAAAATACTCTTCAGTATTCAATACTGACTTGTATTCAATTCTGTTATTAATGCATAAAATTAATCTAAGTAGCATCTAATCAGTATAAATTTATTAAAATCATTTGATTGTATGAAAACGTAGTTTATTAAAATCTAAACTTATTATTTAAGGAAATTCATTAAACTTCAGGAACATGCCTACATTTTGAATATACCAAAATACTTTGATTGTAGGAGACAACTGAATGATTTTAGGTTTTTCTTGTCCCAATAGATAAATAAAGTAATGAGTTTCTGAGTTAGAACCTGGATTTTTTTTTACTTCATAAGATGTCATTAAGAAAATACATATTAGGGACAGGTTTCAGCAGGCAAGACTTATATTTCCAGGCTGAATCATCAGAGAAGATGGGAGATAAGAGCAAGCTAGTTTACAGTCCTTGTCGTATAGCAGTGGTAACTGGTGCTGCTGGTGTAAGAATTCATCTGGATATCTGCATTCTCTCTTATACCTCATTATTCCTGTTAATGTAATATGATTTCTTTTATATGTATGTGTAATTGAATTAGTATATTGAGACCCTGTTGTTGATTGAGGTGCCAGTATTAATAGAATCATAGAATCATTTAGGTTGGAATGACCTTTAAGATCATCAGCTCCAACCATTAACCCAGCACTGCCAAGTCCACCACTAAACTGTGTCCCTAAATGCCACATCTACGCGTCTTTTAAATACCTCCAGGGATGGTGACTCTACCACTTCCCTGGGCAGCCTGTTCCAGTGCTTGACAACCCTTTCAGTGAAGAACTTTTTCCTAATATCCAATCTAAACCTCCCTTGGCACAACTTGAGGCTGTTTCCTTTCATCCTATCGCTTGTTATTTGGGAAAAAGAGACCAACACCCACCTTGCTACAACCTCCTTTCAGGTAGTTGTAGAGAGCAATAAGGTCTCCCCTCAGCCTCCTTTTCTCCAGGCTAAACAACCCCAGTTCCCTCAGCCGTTCCTCATAAAACTTGTCCCCCAGACCCCTCACCAGCTTTGTTGCCCTTCTCTGAACATGGTCCATCATCACAGTGTCTTTCTTGTAGTGGGAGGCCCAAAACTGAACACAGTATTTGAGGTGGGGCCTCACCAGTGCAGAGTACAGGGGGACGATCACTTCCCTGGTCCTGCTGGCCACACTATTTCTGATACAGACCAGGATGCTGTTGGCCTTCTTGGCCACCTGGGCACACTGCTGGCTCATATTCAGATGGCTGTTGACCAACACCCCCAGGTCCTTCTCTGCTGGGCAGCTTTCCAGCCACTCTTCCCCAAGCCTGTAGCGTTGCATGTGGTTGTTGTGACCCAAGTGCAGGACCCAGAACTTGGCCTTGTTGAACCTCGTACAAGTGGTCTCAGCCCATCGGTCCAGCCTGTCCAGATCCCTCTGTAGAGCCATCCTACCCTCAAGGAGATCAACACTCCCTCCTAACTTGGTGTTGTCTGCAAACTTACTGAGGGTGCACTTAGTACCCTTGTCTAGGTTGTTGATAAAGATATTAAACGGAACCGGCCCCAGCATCGAGCCCTGGGGAACATCACTTGTGACTGGCCACCAACTGGATTTAACTCCATTCTTTGGGCCTGGCCTTCCAGCCAGTCTTTTACCCAGCAAACTGTACACCTGTTCAAGCCATGAGCAGCCAGTTTCTCCAGGAGAATGGTGGGGGAAACAGTGTCAAAGGCTTTACTAAGGTCCAGGTAGACAACATCTGCAGCCTTTCCCTCATCCACTAAGTGGGTCACCTTGTCACAGAAGGAGATCAGGTTAGTCAAGCAGGACCTGCCTTTCAGAAACCCATGCTGGCTGGGCTGATTGCCTCGCTGTCCTGTACCTGCTGTGTGATGGCACTCAAGATGATCTCCTCTATAACCTTTTCCGGCACCAAGATCAAACTGACAGGCTTGTAGTTCCCTGGATCCTCCTTCTGGCCATTCTTGTGGAGGGGCGTCACATTTGCTAACCTCCAGTCAACTGGGACCTCCCCAGTCCAGGACTGCTGATAAATGATGGAAAGTGGCTTGGTGAGCACTTCCGCCAGCTCCTTCAGTACCCTTGGGTGGATCCCATTCGGCCCCATAGACTTGTCTGTGTCTAAGTGGTGTAGCAGGTCACTAACCATTTCCCCTTGCATTATGGGGGCTTCATTCTGCTCCCTGTCCCTGTCTGCCAGCTCAGGGGGCTGGGTACCCTGAGAACAACTGGTCTGACTATTAAAGTCTGAGGCAGAGAAGGCATTAAGTCCCTCATCCTTTGTCACTGTGTTTCCCCTCACATCCAGTAAAGGATTATGATATAAGTTCAAATATCCTTCTATCCTTCAGGCCAAATAACTTATCTGTGCTGCACGAGTGGCCAGTCACTGGTGTGTGGGCAAACCCACAGAAGTACTTTTGGCCATACATCCTCTCAGCTTCCATTACTATGGGACTTCCTGATTCAAAGGCCACATCTCCCTGTTAACAGATGCTGCTGCTACTATATGATATAGTATGAATGTTTCATGTAAAATCTCATGAAAGCCCTTTAGAAAATGGCCCTGTCATTATTAGTAAATTTTGACCAAAAATAATCAGTAATTCCTCCAGTTCTGTACATGAGACAGCTATATTGCCAATGTTCAGGTAAGGCTCTGGACACTGTCTCTGGGTATCTGTTGCTGTTAAAAGTCTGAACTCTCTGGGCAGAGCCTCAGCTGTCTCATGAGTTTTCAAGTCTGTGTCCACCTTCTTACAGAGTTGTATTTCTCTTTATCTCATCAGAAGTGAAAAACTTGCATTTCATTTCTCTGCCAAGTTTTTTGCTTTTCCTGTAGCAAATCTTCACTTTTATGTTTCCATAAATTCCTCACTGAACTTAATATATTTTAAAGTTCTAATTATTTTTAAAACTGAGAAAAAAACAGTGTCTTTACAGTAAGCCTGACAATGTCACTGTTACTAAAAGTGTATTTGAATTTCTTTTGTAAACAAACAGTGGGATCTTCACTCCACAGAAGTCAGTGAAACTTTTGTTGACAATTTAGGTGGGCTTGGGATTTCCCCTAGAATATGTTAGGTGCAAAGCCAATATCAAGTATGAAAATAGCTTTTATAAGAGTAATCTCTCATAGTTTTTCTGTGAAAATAATGATTTTGTTTGACATTAAAAAAATTGCATGCAGTGTGCACAATCAATACAACATATTTTAATAACAGAACTTAAATATCATTGTAATTTGATGGACAACTAATTAAGAAAGAGCTATAGGGGCTTGCCTAGTTGGTAACCTCTTCTATGAAAAATTTTACAACAGTTTGCATTGAATCAGGAGCGAATGAGTTCCTCTAAGATCTTTGGTGCAGCTGCCTGTTGCTTTAGCCACGGCTGAGATAATTAATGGGGTTCAGGAGGACTATGTCCACGTAGTTTGTCCACAGGGCTGCTGGGCAATACAGACTGTGTGGTTAGGTGGCTGTGGTCTATGTGCAGTCTGTGGGGAAACCTCTTTGTTTTAACCTGAACAGCAACTGATGATTCAATTTCCCTTCAGGTGAGAAATTGTTTTATGAGCTACTCTGTGTGTAGGAACAGTGAAAGACAGACATGAATGCCGCTGATTGCTGAAAGGTTGTTAATTAAAGCTTCGCAGCTCTTCAGAGGGCTCAGTGGAAAGGGAAGCCTTCATACCATCCTCTCTTCTGCAGGTGTTTTGTGGGAAGACCTTTGCAGAGCTTCTCAAACTGAACGTTGTAAAACTTGGAAGCACCTGAGCTTGATCCAACATGTAAATGGATAAGAAAATATGGTTGGATACTTTTTAGTATTGGAAGCCCACAGGTTTTAAAAATTCATGTAAATAAAAATAAATTTGCTCAACAGTTTAAAATTGAACATATCCATTCCTAGGACCAAAAATTTCATTATAAAAAGAGAGTTTTTCTACCTTCTTTGCTATTTTTTGTTCTCTAGAAGTTAAGATGAAAACTGGTGCTGGAGGTAAAAATCAGTATTATCATAAACTCCTCTGCAAAGCCACAATAGAGGTTTTTTAATAGGGTGTGGCATCCTTCTGTAATGTTGTACCTGCAAAATAATTACAGAAAACCCATTATCACAGCATGTTTTAATCTATTGGATTAGATGAAAGTAAAGATTTTCATTTTTGCAGTGCATGGTTAGGTGAATGAGCAGTTAAATTTGTGTTCACTTACAACCATGATAAAATGCTACAGCGCTTTTCGGATGTGGACCTGTTGTGTTTTCTCTGAATCTGCTTCAGTTGTCCTGGTGGGTTTTTTTGTTTGTTTTATTAGCTTGTTTTATTTTGTTTTGTTTTGTTTTGTTTTTGCTTTAGGGAGGGAGAACTAGAGGAGGGAATTCAAAGCTCTGGAAAACTGAGTTTGACTACCTGATTCACTTTGGAGTAGATAGTGTTCACTCAGACGTTCTAAAGAAACTCAAAGTTGAAATAGATTAATTATTAGTTATCGCATGTAATCTGACACTTAAAACTGCATCAGAAATAGTAACTGATTTGACTAGTATCCACTTAAATAAAAATGATTATTGGATGAAATGACAAACAGACCTTATATGTGTATAAGACATGCTAGTCAAAATCTTGAGCAATATGAAAGAACACAGTGTATCAAAGAAGAGTTATTACAGCTTTAAAAAAAATGCATTGTAGATATTGAGATCAACAGAGTGATGATATGTTTTAATATGTATTATTGCTTAGAAGATCTTATGTCTTCTTATTTACTCACTTTCATTTGTCTGCCTCTTTAATGTGACCATATCTCCCTCACTTTGTTTTGCAGCGTTAAATGCAGCTCTGTTAGCTGTTCCTTATAAAAGAGTCCCTCTCTTTCTCTGCTTAAAAGACAGAAGTAATTTCCCCCACCTGTTACAGCTTGAATGCGTTCTCTGTGAATGCAGCTGATCTAATACTGAATTAATGATTTCTCAAGAGAGAAGCCTTGCCAGTGTCTTGTGCAATGGTCTGGGTACTCTTGACATCTTCTCTAGTCTAGTGCAGGTGGGGTGCCAGCGGGTGAGCATGTGTAGACTGTGTCCCAGCCTGAGTGGGTAACTTCAAATACAGCACTGTGCCGTATGAGCCCATTTGCTCTGGTCTTGGATAGTTGAAGAACCTTTAGTGCTGCTTTCTACGTCTGCAGGTGAGCATGGCTGTGGCAGATCTGCTGCATCTCTGCAACAACAACCCATTATTGACATCGTCTACCCTGGGTAAATCCACCTAGTGTCTAATTCTGTTTTCTTTGAACATAAATTTCCATAATTGTTCCTGTTTTCAAAATTTGCTGTGTGTCAGTGTTGGGTAGCTTTTTTGACCCTACAAGCTGCATACTGAAACCTTCATATAATTCAGAGCCATGGGATGTTAGCCATAAATGCTGAGGAGCCAAAGAGAAAACATGTTGTGGTTCCATTTTTCCAGTCTTCTGGGGTAGGAATTGTTTTATCCGCCTTCACTGATCCCTTAAGCTCTTAGAGGTTTGCTTCTAGTTGGGATACCACCTTACGTGTTGCAGTCCCTAAATATCTAGATACTGTTCAACATTCAGGCTGACCTTGATGAAGCTAGCCAGTGTAAATGCTCTCCATTCAAGGGAGGTTTCAAGGAGGATTGTTCAGAATGTTAATGTTTTGAATTTTATGGATGGCGTTTCATTCTGTAAATTGCTTGTTTTTTTTTTTTTTTTTTTAAATGTTTGGGCATCAACAGACTTGCAGTTCCTTAGTTTATACCTTGATCTTTTGATTCAACTGTGTGTGTTTGCAGATGTTCACAATTTGAAACAAGATTGTAATTAGATAAGCTCCCTGGTACTGGCAAACTACTTTTGCAGTGCCTTTCTGAAAGGAAAAATACACACTGCTGAAAACTGTAATTGAAATAAACCACACTTTATTCTTTGCTGTAATTACCATAATGTAATTCTGAGCACAGGTGGGAATTTTCTATTAATAGGACTTGTTTAGACTAAAAAAGAGAAAATGGCAAGGAATCATGCCAACATTTGTTTCCAAGAGAGTTCTACAATTACTTTAGAAAGGGGTAGTAAGAAATAATTTCCTAAATGACAGGGTTTGTTTTGGTTTGTTTTAATTTATGTGTTCGCATGTTTGCCCTTTTGAAGCTATTTCAAAATTTTTGTATTTTTAGTATTGTATATTTATATTTTATTTCCAAGGGTGTCTCCCAAACTCCATTTTTGTCCATCCTCACTGCTGATCTACATAAATACTCCCAGAATTACTATTTGATTGGCATGTATTCCATTAATACAAATGACTTACTATGCTACACAGCTAGTACAGTAGACTCTGAGAGACCCCCGAGTGGTCACCATATTCACAGCTGCTCCAGGAACAATTCTTTAATTCCAGTGCAAACAATCTTAGTTCATATCAACCCACTTACTGAGCCTCTACTAAATAACTGAAACTTCCAGAGAAATTAAATCACTATCTGTAAATATGCCATCCTTTGGCATAATTTTTTGTCTTGTGTGAAGTAATATTCTTTCCCATTTGTTCCTATCAATCAGATAATACCCTGAGAAATGAAAATTCAGTCTTTTAGTTGGTTTCACTACACATTTTATTTTTGTATATGAAGTGTAAGCACTCTTAATATTGGTATTGTGGGGAAAGGAAAGAGGTTTGAAAGCTGACTTAATGAGAGGTGTTTTTTTCTTTATGTTTAGATGGGTTATTTTTCTTTCATTTTTCTATCATCATTTGCTTTTGCATCGTGGGTCAGGATACACAGTTCTGTTTGTCTGCCCTGCCCTGTTGGGTCAATATTTCATGTACAACTGATATATGTACTGGCTATTTTTTCTTCTTTCCAAACCAAGTCTTGGCTCATCAGAACATAAAGGGAAAATAACTTTTAAAGGCTCTGGGTGTAGACAGGATTATGGATATCAGGGGCTGAATGAGAACCATGACAAGGTGCCAAAGATCTGAGGATGTCTCTAAGCAGTAAGTCCTATGGGCTATTCACCAGCTAGCCTTCTCTTACAGTACCTTGCCTCCCTACTGAGGATGGCATTGTCTTTGAGTATATTACTTCTGAAATGCAAGAAACGGACTTCTTAAGAGAGAAAAAAAAAAAAGTTACAAAGATACTATATAGAACTGCCATCCCATTAGTCTTTCCCCAGTCATGCTTCTGCACACCCGACAGCCCAGCTGAGCAGCACATGGGGGTAGCTGTAGGATCTGTGGAACTACATGTAGTTCTTCATTGACTTTCTTCTGTTCCTCAGGCAAATTTGAACTTATGGTAATAGGGATTTTGCTTTCTTCAGAAGATGAAATAGCTCAGAATAATTTCCTTTTTGAAAATTTTCGAGTGTTTCACAATTTTTCTTCTTTGAGGTGAAATTGGTATTTGAGCATTTTCACCTCCTTTTATACTGTCTTAACATCATCATCTTTTCTTTGTTTGGCCCCTCACTCCCCATTTCTGTGTATAAATAAGCTCAGGAATTTTTGTCACATTCAGGTAAGATGATCTCGGACATCACCTCCAATTCTGCTCGTAACACTGTATTCAAAGAGTTTGTGTGTGTTCTTTTTGTCAGCCCTGAACTGGTCAGGCATTGAACTAGATGATCATTGTAGGTCCCTTCCAACTGAGATAATTCCACTCCACTTCACTCTTTCCCCTCCAAGGTGGAGTACTTTGGCTTTATTTGTGTTACACCTTGTTCACCATTTGTTTTCTAAGTCCGTATTATCTGAATGAAAAAATAAGATAGCAGTAGTTTTACAATAAACAATTGTTTTTTGTTTATCTGCAAATTTTATTCATGTATTACTTCTTGCAGGCCACTGCAAGAGGTTAGTCTATAGTGTGATTACAGCAGGCTTTGGGCTTTCATCAATTTCAGTGGGAGTTCTCCTATGAAGCCCTGATGTTGACCCCATGTGAGCAATATGGGTCCTAATTTCTCGATCTGCAGTACCTGCTTTTGAGTTATTCCCCGCTTTGGGTGTGGAGGGGAGGGGTTATGACAAATCTTTAAAACCAGCTTTAATCTTTCATGTATTTTAGGATCTTGACAGCGCTACAACAGGAAAACAGAGTTTGGAGAAGGAGATCAGAAACCTCCAAGATAAACTGACTGCTACCCAGAAAGCTTTGGATGCCTCAAAGTGGGAACTGCACAATCTGAAGAAATCTTCCAGTGAGCTGGATGGAAGCTTGAAGAGCAGCAGAGAAGAGGCCAGGACTGCTCAGAGCTCTTTAGTGGCTTTTAAAGAACAAATTGCTACCCTACTCAGCGGTGGATCTGCGATAGTTAAACCCTCCGAGAAGGCCATTTTGGAGACGATCCAAGAAATAAATTGCAAAGAGCAGAGTAAAGAAATAGTAAGTCAGCAACTACTTCACTTGCCAAGTGTGTGTATTTATTCTCTTCGGATTCTTTTTCATTTTATTCATCTGTTAGAGTGTTGGTTCCTTCTGCTTAGGTTTTGAAATTACAGAAACCTTTAATCTTATTGTCTATTGATTTAAATAATAGGTGAAAAGCATCTGTGTTTTATTAAGTAGGAAAAGGTCAGAAATGAAATTAATAATAGATGCTGTTAACACGAAAAGACATGGACTGGCCTTTCAGTTAAGACATTGAAATTTGGTTTCAGTGCCACTTAGCAGATGTCAAAAGTGGCTGCATTGTCTCTATGATTTAGTGGAACATGTGAACAAGTATGGATTTGCTGCTACAATAGTGACTTCAAGGACAGACTTCTTTCTCAAAGCAGACATAATTGGTGAGTTGCCTCAGGCAACTTCTTTCCCTCCGATCCTCAAAACCTGCACCTAAAAAGAGAAAAGTATTTTTACACTTACAGTTAAACACTGTTGAAACTGTAACTGTTTGCCATCCAGGAGAAAGGCAATAGGAATTTGGACAGTGGGGTGGACTGAAAACTGGCTGGCAGGTAGAGCTCAGTGAGTTGTGGTTAGTGATGCAGAGTCGAGTTGGAGGTCTGTGACAAGTGGTGTTCCCCAGGGGTCAGTACTGGCTCCAGTCCTGTTCAATATATTCATCAATGACCTGGATGAAGGGATGGAGTGTACCATCAGCAAGTTTGCTGACGACACAAAACTGGGAGGGGTGGCTGACATGCTGGAAGGCTGTGCCGCCATTCAGCATGACCTGGACAGGCTGGAGAGTTGGGCAGAGAGAAACCTTATGAAATTCAACAAGGGCAAGCGTAGGGTCCTGCACCTGGGGAGGAATAACTCCATGCATCAGTACAGGTTAGGGGCTGACCTGCTGGAAAGCAGCTCTGTGGAAAGGGACCTGGGAGTGGACAACAGGATGACCATGAGCCAGCAATGTGCCCTGGTGGCGAAGAAGGCCAGTGGCATCCTGGGGGACATCAGGAAGAGTGTGGCCAGCAGGTCGAGGGAGGTCATCCTCCCCCTCTACTCTGCTGTGGTGGGGCTGCATCCGGAGTATTGTGTCCAGTTCTGGGCTACTCAGTTCAAGAAGGACAGGGAACTGCTGGAGAGGGCACAGCAAAGGGCTACAAAGATGATGAGGGAGCTGGAGCATCTTTCTTATGAGTCTCCGCTGAGGCACTTGGGTCTTTTTAGTCTGGAGAAAAGAAGACTGAGGGGGGATCTTATCAATACTTATAAATACTTAAAGGGAGGGTGCCAAGTGGATGGGACCAGTCCTTTTTCGGTGGTGCCCAGTGACAGGACAAGAGGTAACAGGCACAAACTCGAACATAGGAAGTTCCATCTAAACATGAGGAGGGACTTCTTTACTTTGAGGGTGGCAGAGCACTGGAACAGGCTGCCCAGAGAGGTTGTGGATTCTCTGACACTGAAGACATTCAAACCCGGCCTGGACGCCATCCTGTGCAACCTGCTGTGGGTGACCCTGCTCTGGCAGGGGGGTTGGACTAGATGATCTCCAGAGGTCCCTTCCAACCCTGACCATTCTGTGATTCTGGAAGGCAGCAGGATATTCTAATGCTTGAGCAGGTTTGGCTGGTAGTGTTTGCAAAGGTGTGCTTGCATGTATAGGTAAAGAAGGGACAGCTCAGGAGGAAGATGAGCCAGAATACAGTCTGACCAATGTCAGTATCCTAATGCTGCACTGAGGTTTCTCACTTGCTTAAATGGGCGTATATTAATTTTGTCAGCGAGGACTATTATATGATTAAAAGTCACACACTAAATCAAAAGCTGTTTTCACTGAGGCACTGATAAGCAACTTCTGTTTCCTTGCCAGATTTTAAGATTCTAGCATCTCCTGCTGATGTAATAGTTTTTTATGTTAGCAAATGTCTTTGTGTTCTCTCCAAGATTGGAAATAGCTCTTGAAAACACCCCTGTGCATTTTGATTAAATATTTTGTTAAAAAATACAAAACAGCTCCCCTATACCATAGTTTGAGAGTCAGTATGCCAAATTTCAATGAAAACAAGCTTTGCGAAAATTATTAATATGTGAAAGTGATCCACTGAAGTGGAAGTGTGGCAGCAACTTTTTAATATATAAGCTCTTTACAGTTTTGCTGTATGTCATGGAGTGTTGCTTCCATAAGCAAAATTTCAGAAGCGTAGATTTCAAATTGAAATCTAATGAGAATTTTATGTGTGTGTGTGTGTTTGTACTTTTTGGTGTTTTGGCATACAGTACGCTCTGTTGAGATGTTGATTAGTTTGAGAACTGCTGAGAAAGGGAGATTTAAGTTGACTGGTAGCTACTGAGTAAAGAGGTTTTGCTCCTGGGTATGCTTTCAGGTGACCTACTGCTTTTGTAAGCCTCAGTTGCAGCGAAGTCTGTTTGCATACTGCATTGAGCAGCTGTTGGTCTCTTTGTGGATATACTGCATACAGTACATGCATAGTGCGTTCTACTTATTTCAGTTCTTATTATTCCTGATATTATTCCTTGATATTAGCTTTACATGCTGGGTTGCCCACTTGATCATCCTGCAGACTGGTAATATTAGAGGGGATCCAAACTCAGTCTTTATTTTGTGGCAGGTAGGAACTTTTCCAGCTGCTTGAGAGGAATGTGACTGCTTCTCCAAGTAACAGCATTGCTTGGACAAGTCACGTTCTGTTACAAAGAACTACTGTAAAATATACAATAATCAACTATTCTTTTTCTAAACTGCTGTGATTATTCTCATTTTAGAGGTAAAGAAACTGATGTTCACAAACCCAGGTAATTTTCCATAACAGTGTTAAAATTCATTTATTTGGGTGCTATGATGTAACCTCTCTCTTTCTCCCAGAAAGACCTGCTGACTTTTACAATGGAAAATAGCTCCCCTTTTTTGGGGGGCGTCTGAGGATAGCGACAGGTTTGTTTTTCAGTTTTATTGCCATCAAGATTAAATATATATACTAAAGGAAGCCTTTATTACTAAGACAAAGCAGGTATCAGCCTCAGTCTGCCGCTGCCTAAATCTGTGCTTTGGAACTAAAATGCTGGTCTTTCATATGAGGAGAGGCTGAGGGATTTGGGTCTCTTTAGTCTGGAGAAAAGAAGATTGAGGGGGGATCTTGTTAATGCTTTTAAATACTTCAAGGGAGGATGCCAGGGGGATGGGAGCAGTCTTTTTTCAGTGGTGCCCATTGATAGGACGAGGGGTAATGGGCACAAACTTGAACATAGGAAGTTCCATCTTAACATGAGGAGGAACTTCTTTACTTTGAGGGTGGTGGAGCACTGGAACAGGCTGCCCAGAGAGGTTGTGGAGTCTCCCACTCTGGAGACATTCAAAACCCGCCTGGACGCTGTCCTGTGCAACCTGTTGTAGGTGACCCTGCTCTGGCAGGGGGGGTGGACTAGATGATCTCCAAAGGTCCCTTGCAACCCTGACTATTCTGTGATTCTGTGATTCTGTCTTGCAGTTGCCGGCTTTTGTTGATTTGTTTTTATGTAGTAGAGAAGCTATGTCAGGTATGTCTAGCATAGCACACTGCCTCTCCTAGCAAATACAGCAATTGCCTGCTATACATTGGGGGAGTAGCAGTACTCCCCCGAAATGCTAGTTCTTTCTTAAAAAAAAAAAAAAAAGACTCAGTTTCCTGAACCATAAATAGTAGCTTTAATACTCCTTGGTGAATTGGTGATTGCAGTTGAATGATGAAGTTTTGTGGATCATTGTATTTGCTAAGTAAGTTAAGTGATGAAGCTTTAATGTTTTACTGCTATGACTCAGTTCGAAAAATTTATTTGCATTGCCCCAAAGTGAACTGTGTTACTAAAGCAGAGCTGGCATCTATTATCAGAAGAGTTTCTACATTAAAATTCAGGGCTTTGAAATAACTAAAATAAAATGCCAATATTATGCACCTGTGAATCTGTTTCTAATAGAACCTAGACTTTGTCATCTAAAAGTTGTTTTACAGTGAGCTGCTTTTCTTTCTGCAAATCAGAATTTAAAAAAAAATTCTAATGTTTTAACATTTTCTAATTTCTAATCAAGAAAAAGATTAATTGTGTTCAGATAGGATTTCTTACAGACCTTTCAGTAAAGTGTCCAGCTTTAAGTAAAAGACCCGCAAAAGCGAGTCATTAAACTTCTTGGTAGGGTAAATTAGCCTGTAGCGTTGCTGGTGCCCCATCTAGCTTGTTTCAAAACAGCCCCTTTGTGGCTGCAATCCAGCAGCAATGCCAGGACAGCTAGAGGTATGAATCCAGCAGTGAATGCTTGCTGCTGGAAATTAAAAATGGGCTAATAAATGTGATAATGTAAAACAGGAAAAGGATTACAATTAGGTCCTTCCCTGAGTAAAGATTGTTTCATTTTTGTCAGGACATTGCTGCAAGCAACTTGCTTTTGCAAACTAGATTAGGGGGATCAAGAAAAAACAATGCAAGAATCTGGGAGAAAGAGGACCCTCCCTGTCTGAGTGTTTTAATGCCTTCTCTAAACTAGTTTTGTTTTTTCATTTTTAAATCTTCACTGCAGCTCCTCTGGCAGTTTTGTATATAGGATCGTATATACTGGATGAACTGGCAAAACATCAGCTGTGTCTGTCTTACCTCTACACATGCACCTGTCAAACAGAGCTGTGACAAGTTTAAATTTTAAAAGGCCTGTGAGAAGATTATTCACTGCAACTGCTAGAATCAGATTTTCTGTGAAACTGCTTTTGTCAGATTTTCTGTGAAATCTGAAATGCTCTTGAAGATTATGTCTCCTAATTATGGTGATTTTGGTATCAGAAGCGCATCTGAGTTAGTCATAGTCTGTATACTAGGCCTTAGCATCAAGGTTAGCAAAAATTATAATTTCATTAAAAAAAAATCAGCATATACTCTGACAATGTCCAGTGATAGGTATTCTACTGCAGGATTAAGAAACTGCTTTGAATCAGTGCCCTAATGATCTTTTCAGCAGTTACAGTAAGATGTGTGTCATCTGGATACATTTCGACAGCTCTTTGGTGTTTTTGTCATTAATTATTTGTAACATACCAGAGGAGTTCACAGGCACCTGGAGTCCAAGGCAAGCAAATGTTCTCTTACAGAGCTCAGCCCTGGTTGTGAGGTCTCTGGGTTCAGGTCCCTTCTGTTTGACAAGTTTTGTTGCAGATCTGTTGCAGCAAATTAGATTCATATGGCCGAAATGGTTTCTCTTGACTACCTCCAGCGGATCTGATTGTAGACTATCTTAATTTTATCAGTTTTTGTCATTGCATATTGATATACAGACCCTTAAATGCCAAAACTGATTAGGCTTTACTGCTGCTCCCATTAAAATCTCCTGTTGTTCTCGTTTCTTGATGGTTTTTATGGCAATGGCATAAATGCATATTTAGTTTTAGGGATTTATCCACTTATCCTTCCAAACAAAAGAATTGAGTGGAAAATCGCTTGGGAAAATAAATTAAACATTGATAAAAGCAGAGTAGTATACTTACTGACTTAGGGCTGACGAAGAAAACCCAACCAACTAGAATGTGAGAAATTGTTAGGAAAAAGGTTGAGAAGAAAATGAAAGCCATAATTATGCCACTGTATAAATCCATGGCTGCTGCATTCTGAGTAGCACACACAGTTATGATAATTTCATTCAAAAAAAGGGACTTCAAAAAGTACTGGGAAGGGCCATGAGAGTGTCTAGAGGCTTCCATGCAAGGAAAGACTCAACAGACAAGAACTTTTCAGCTTGGGATGGTGAGTGCAATGTAGTAAAGCAAAATACAAGTTGTAAGTATCATGATAAGAGATGTGGCAGCTCTAATGCTTTTCAGCTGGTAGGGATCTTAAAAAAAAATTTGTACTAGGGGCACGTGTGTGTGTGCGCATATGGGTACATATAAAACAGTGGAAGTTTAAGGTAACATCTTACCAAACCAGAACAGTATAGCTTATTGATTGTCAAGATAATACTAAGAAGATGAGAATATTTAGTTGTCATATTGGAAAAGAGGAAAACAAAAAGCCACTATGATGTTAAGGACCTTGTAACCTACACGCTGCTTTTTTGCGTTTATCCTAAGTACACAATGTGCCTGGTTTTGTGACTTTTGGGCTGTTGAGGGAAATGCCCTACTGACTGCATAGTCGTAGCCCGCTTTCTGTTCTGGTGCGCTGTGGGGCTGGGCCTGGGGCTTGCACATGCCCTCTTCTTAGCACAAGAAAAAATAAGGGCTTAGCACAAGAGAAAAATAAAGTTCAGGAAGATATTAGTGGGGGTTATTTACTTGCAGCAGGGATGAACCCTGCTGTCCCCATGGTAGGAGTTGCCACTGGAAATGAGTATTTGCAACGTCTTTTAACACAAGAAAAAAAAGGTCTTAGTTTGAAATTATCTGGTAGCCACATTAAAACAAAAAGTGGCAATTGGTTTTTTGCAGGCTGGCTGATCAAACTGCACAAGTCATTGGCACGGAAAATTGTGTAGATCAGAATTGCAGGACCGAAAACGCAGCGTTTGTAAGTTGCTGGGTACAGACATGGGTGGGTAATAAGGGTGCAACTCTATTCTAGGAAATCCCTAAATTGTTGATTGTCCTGAAGCCAAGGATGAAGGTTGCTCCAGGATACTCTGGAAGATAAACTAATAGCTTGGTGGTTTTGTGGTCTCACCTTCTGTGGTGTGCACCCTCACCTTCTACAGGCTTCGAAGGTCTATAGACTTTTGAAGCCTGTAGAAGTCCCACGCAGCTGGTCTGGGCCCAGAGCTGCTCTGCAGCCTGATAAAGGGGCTCTGTGTTCTCCGGCAGCAGTGTGTCGCTGTGGGCCCAAGTTACTGAAAGCTTTTTTCCTGCTGAGTGATATGAGATGCAGAAAAGCGTAAAATGTGTGTGTGGGGTTTTGCAGTTTTATTATTGTTTAGTGTTTTCTACCACTGTACGAGCAGCAGTAATTTCTCAGTGTTTTTTACGCGAGTTGGGTGCAAACTATTGTTTGTATTTAATCTCAGTCTAAGTTGGAAACATTTCTGCGCCATTAAAATTAATGGGAGTTTTGTGTGCTCATTGTTCTTTTTATTAACAGGAGGCAAACATGCTTAAAGTGAAGAGTCTGCTTGGAGATGAGTGAACACTGAGTTACAAATGCAACAATTAATTATGTAACAAATAGTTGTATGACAGTAAGAAGAGGAGAGAGTGAAAGAGGGAAACAAGCAGCTTTTTTGGATAGAACTGCCAGTATTTGACAGTAGTGTCATGAGATGCTTTCAAGCATTTAATTTATAAGTAGTTTACGACTTAAAACCATTACATTATACGTAGGTGTTGCAAACTTAATGGTGTAGAGCTAGAATTGTTTTCAGAATTGTTAGTTTAGTTTCTTGTTATGAGATTTTTATCATTTTAGCCTTGGCCTTTGGCTAGATTACAGAAATTATCAGTATTACTTCTTAGAAAAATCTTTTAGTTAAACACCCTTTAATAGCTAACAATTGGGAAGCACTTCTCTGAGACTTAGTTACCCATACCTACATTCTCACCTACATCCTGCATGTATTTTCTAAATCACTTATCTGTTGTTTCCACCCAGCTCCTCAATAGGCTAATGATTTTTTGGCTTATTTTAAAGAATGTTAGTTGACTGCCAGGTATTGCTGGTTTGCTGAAATCTTTGGAAAGTTTGTGTCTAAATTTGCATTAATTTTTTATAGATATTAGCCCCTTTTAGTCAGTTGACTCATCTTAAATATGGTTTCTGCTGTTCACTTTCGGATGTCTCAGGTCACTGCTTCTGCCATTTTCTCCAGAAAATGACAGCAGATTTTTCTCTTTTTAAATGCATGTATTTTAAAGTTAGATATTTTACCCTCTTTTTAATAATTTGAGGATGTATCTTGCATATCTTTCTAATATTTCCACACCCACCTAACCCCATATATTTTTTTGGTTTGCTTGCTCCCTAGATGGTATCTCAGCTTGAAGCCCAAATAGCTAAATTGACCGAAGCTTTGGAAAATCAGACCAGATTGTACCAAGAAGCTCTGGAGAGGAGCAGGAAAGCTGAAAAGTGTTCTGAGGCTTTCCGGGATCAACTGAAACACTTGGAAGAGGAATTACTGTCTGTAGATCTGATGCAAGATGGTTTGAAGCTTGAGAAACAAAAAGTAGTTGCATGCATTATTTTCTTTTGCATAAAGTCACTAAAGATAGAGCTACAGCTAATCGTATTGCTTTAATCAGCTGGAGTATTACTCACAGTACTGCAAGTAGTGCGAATTATCAAAGTCAGGCATCATGTAGGGAGTAGTAGTATCTTTTCTTTCACCAACAATTTTAGTTGGAAAAAGTAGCTAAGCTTTTGAGTTCAAAGTCCATTCAATGTGAAAAAAAACCCCAGATTAAAAGTAGTCACTGTCAATACATCAGAAGTCCTTCAAGGATTCTCTGATCTCAAAGCTTTCTTTGATCTCTCCATCTTTCTCTAATATGTCATCTGGTCTGCAGTCTCTCAAGATCTTGCAGTCCTTGATTCTTTTACATCCACCGTCTGGGCTACCAGGATTTTTTTATTAATTGTATGAATGAACTCACTGTTAATCTATAACGCATCCACATACTAAGAGTTTGAAAAATGACATACTACCTGGAAAGCTAAACCAGCCATCCAATATAGCTAAGAAAGACAAAGTTGTGGCTTGTTACCAGGGCAAGATCAATGCTTAGAAAGTTGAATTTGCCAAGAATCAACAATTTGGTGCTGTCTGTTTTGCATTAGTCTATGATACAATAACTTTTATGAATGAAGCATCCACCACATTGGGAGCAAACCAGAAAATGGAGCTGTTCCTTCCCCTCTGCTTCCTCTGTGAAGAACATGTGGCCCTAGTTTCTTAATTTCTGTCTAGATTTTGCTGCAATAAAGAGATTTTTGTTGTGATTTTTTTTTCTGTTAATGAGCAACTTCAGTGCTTTTTTCTGTTGCTGCTGTTTTTAACTTTTTGAACTAGAAGCATCATGAAACAAAAAGAGGTTCTTGCTATGTTTTATCATCTTGGGCTCAAGCAACAGTTATGGAACTGGTTTGTTGTTTTTTTTTTTCCTTTGTTGTTTGCAAATATTATGACCTGCAACAGAGGTAAGAGAAAATAATGGCAAACATAGTTCTTATTGAGAAGGAGAGCTTTGGATTTTGCAAGAGAGGCTAATTGAGACCAGGGAACTAATGCAATTTTTAAAGAGCTAGCAGGGCCGGACAAAACCAGGAAAAACCAGGTTAAATAATATTTAATATCTGTATGTGTTCATATCAGTAAACCAGATGGAGATGCAATTAAAATTATCTTTAAAGCAATTTGTAAACCAATAACTGTTATCTCTAAAACTTGCTGTTCCAAAGAAAGGCAAAAGACAGATCACATTAACTGTGTCTCCTCAGACTACATTGGATCTCACCCATGACATTGTTGGTAACAGTTTTATTCGTTTTAGAGTTCACAGCAGTGGGCAATCACAGCACTTGCAATTAGTTGGGATGTATGTCCGTCCTTTCTAACTTCTCGCTGCCAAAGCATGGTTGTGTAAAGCAGCAGAGCCACAGACAGGAACTGGAGCCAGAAGCAGACATACATACCTAATGCTCTTCTTTGCGGAGGAGCAAAAACCAATCTGGTCTTGCTAAGAAGGTAAATACAGTACATCCAGGGATTTATGAACAAAATAAATGTTGACTAAAAAAGGACAAAAGGAGAATTTGCAATTGTGTCAGATGTGTGTACTATAAACATACCCTTTCAGTATGTTATTTCCTGTGGATAGTGGGCTTGACTATGTGTAGTTGGTTGCGGGTGTAGGGGGAATTGTTTTTAAATTGTACTTCAGGATTTTTAATGAAGTTTTGTTGTTCTTTTACCCACTTTTCCACATCTTATATTAGTATCTGAAATTTCTGGAGCAGCTTAATGAGAAGATGAAGCTGGATAGCCTAGCAACAGAGGTTGGATTTGATATGAATGTGGATGCGATTATAGCCCGAGTAGAGCAGTTAGTGAAATTGGAAGGTGATGCAGTGATTGAAAACAAGACTATGGCATATAGCCTAAGAAGGAAGGTAGGCAAAAAAGACATACTGTCACTGTTTGTTTCGAAGATCAACATTGTTATGGCTGTATTTCTACAGTGGCTTGCTGGAGGCAGCAGATTGGAGCTTCATATATGTACAAGGAATTTCAAAGATGTTCATTATGTAAAAAGAAGATGGTTAATGTTTGCAAACTGTGCAAACAGACAGCATGTTAAAACAAGTAAAACCACCAGTCAGTTAAATACATGATACTGCTTTTCACAGCTTCTTAAATAAATGTATAAGGTTATGCATGTTTATATGTATATATATGTCTACCTTTTAATACACATTTATAATAGACTTCTGTAAGCAACTACTGTCGGTATTTAAATCTGAAAGGATCTGCTGGGAAGGGGGGCATCTTACACAAACTTTTCTAGAAACTAGTAGGATGTCAGTGGTACTTCACCAAGAATTTCAACATTTCCAACAAGAACTGTGCTCCTTTAGGAGCAAATCTGTTCAAATTTGGTCAGACGACCTCTGTCATCCTGTTATGACAGAGCGAAATCTTCTGGTTTTCGCCTTATCCGAATGGTTTAGAGCTTAGCATTAGGTCTAAGGTTTAAACCAACACTTTTTTTTTTTTTTTTTTTCTGGAAGCAACTGCCTCTCTAGCAGAGAGTATAGTATTTATGTTAATATTCCTCCTCAGATGTTCCAGAGTAAAGCCTGGCAGCTCAGCTCAGGTAAACTGAAAACAGGCAGCTCCCCGAGCACCAAAATTCTAAAACTTAGCTGTTGGACCTTGTATAAGAGAAGTGGATGAAAGCTTTCTTATTTCTGTATGTTGTTTCTCCTTCTTGCATGCTAGCCTTAATTAATTAAGGATGGAAATATCTTAAACTACCAGCACTGAAACCACTCTCTCCTTAATTAATCTCTCTTACCTCTTCCATTTGACTATATTTCAGGCAATCTCAGATGTTATGACCGATGCACAAGTATTTATATTCAAATAGGGTGCAGTCTATATGGATGGAAAAGCACAATGAATTGGTAATATAAGAGGTATCAAGTTAGTGTGTATGTTTATACTGCTTGACAGAGTTTTCAAGAGAGGAATAGGAGTTGAGGTTAAATAAGGAACATGGGGATTAAATTTGCAAAACAATCTGTGTGGTACTATTGTCTTTCACATCTATTTTTTCAAATATCCTTGTGTTTGCAAAACTAGTTGAAGACTCAGAAAGAAAAACTTGAAAGCAAAGAGCTGCACATGAACCTTTTGCGGCAGAAAATAACCCAGCTGGAAGAAGAGAAGCAAGTAAGGACTGCCTTAGCTGTGGAGAGGGATGAGGCCAATCTTGCTGTCAGAAAGTTACATAAGATGATGGAGAGGCTACAGAAGCAGCTTGATCTGGCAAGGGAAACAAATACTGATCTCAAAGCCAAGCTGTCTGAAACCAATGAACTTAAGGTGAGTTAAAAGGTTAGATTTGTGCTTCTATCCATTATTCTTTTCCGGTTCAATACAGCTGGAGTTCATTTACAATAAATATATTCCTGGAGAACTGCTCAGTATTACAACGTTTTGGGTATTTTGAAATTTGTCTTGATATACTAAGTAGCATCTGTAAAGTACAATGTAAATTTTCAGGCTAGTGTAAGAAAAATATGATATGCATCCCTTTCTTTCCTGTCAATATTACTGTAATCTTGTATTTTCCCATACATTGCTCACAGAATATCTATTCTGATAGGTATGGGGGAAAAAAGGGTTTTTTTCCACATAAACCAAGCAAGATGCTAAATTTTCATTGTTCCTGTGTTTTATTACATTGCAGCAGTAATAAATTACCTGCTTTAACCCAGGTGATAACAAGTAATTTGCAGTCCTTAATAGCTTGCCGCTGCTGGGAGAAAAGAAGATTGATTTTTGTGAGTTTGTCTTGTGGCTGTTGGACTGAAATAGATAAGTAGGTGCATGTTCTAACTGAAGGATTTTTACCAGCAAAACATTTGGCAACTCTTTTTCATACTGTTTTTCCAGGGGCTAGCATAAAGTGAACTCTCACTGTGAGTTTTTGTCTGTTACCTCTTTTCACAAAACCTGTAGAGAATTATTTGTCTTTGAAACAAAAATATTTTTGTTAATTGAGTTGATAAGTTAATAACTTTTTAGTGCACACATGTACGTGTGATTTCATCAAGAACCCATAAGAAACCACATTAAAGTGCTTACTTATGATTACTCCTGATTATCTGTATTATTTGTTCGCGTTAGATGAAAAAGCGTGACAAACTTAACATTACTTTATGTTTTTGCAGATCAAAACTTTGGAGCAGAACAGAACGATAGAAGAACTCAGTAAGTCTCAAGGCAAATTGGAAAGAATGAAAGAAAAGGCTGAGAAACAACTTACCTCTGTGAAATCAGAACTTCTTTTAAAGGAGCGTAAAGCTGCTGAAGATAAAGAAAAAAACAAAAATATGTTAGAAGCAGTCACCAGTGAGATGAAGGTGCTTAAAACAACCCTTGCAGAGTTGACAAAAAGAGAGAGACAGGTAGGTGTGTAGGTATTTGACAAGTGCTACCTGTCACTTTGAGTATAAGAATGAGGTATAGGTGGACCAGCTAACCACCTGGGCTGAAAACTTTGGTGAACATCATTAGACAAGGAAATTTCAGCTCACACTTGTGAGCCGGAGTTGCAGTTGTGATTCTGAGAGGCAAAGCTATTCTTCAAGTTATATATGCAACAGAAGGTATAATAAACACAGGCGTTGTTTTCTTTGTTCACTGCAAAATATTATATCACCTTTTGGAGAAGTATAAAACTGCTTTAAAATCCTAGTATCATTTTAAGGTGTATTTTTTCCATATGTCTTAGGTATAAAACTTACTTGCATGTTACCATGTATAGGTTATAAATTCAAAGAATGTTGGAGAAGATCAGAAAATTTAAAAAAATACACAACAGAACAAACCAGACTTAGTATTGAATGTAACTATTTTGGACTGATTTGTGACATAGAACTTTGTTAAAGTTTAGGTAAGAAAAAAATTTTATGGTAACTCACCTTGGGGAGGGTATAAGGAGTATGTGGAAAACACATTAGTAAATGTATTCCATTCTAATTTAAAAAAGTTGTGAAGTATGTATTTAACCGCCCTGCATATTATGTCTTGTAGAAATATTATAGATGGCGTAATTGTTGAAAGCCAATGGGATACTTCTTTAAAGTAAAAAATGTGTAATTTTAAATTCTTTATTCCAACTGCTTAGAACTTTGTTAGTTTTTCCAGCTAAAATTTTTATGCTGTTTGCCTTAGCAATTACTCTGGATGAAATTTAAGAATGCTATTTCAAAAAATGAGTCTAGAAAAATACTGTTTTGCTCACATGGAGAAAAAAATCAACAACCTGAGGATCTTTCTTCCTGGAAAGCTTTAGCACTGTTTTATTTTATAATGAAGGTTAGAAATTTGGCAGGAAAATTTAATTTCTTCATATGTCTCATGAGGAAACAAAGCATCCTGCACACAGAAGAAGGTATGAATTATAGTTAGGAAATTATTCCACATAGTCATACGTTGAGTACTTGCTAAAAACACACAAATGTTGAATTTTTACTGACTGAGCTCAAGACATTTCAAGCCACTTGAATACTGTCGCAGTGTTGATGTGGACAGGTTGACTGCTTGTACATGCATTTGCATGTTTTTTTCATGTATAGATCATGTTTTTTTCAGGTATACTCTGCTTTCCATGGATATCACTATGTGTAACGTTAAATAACATCGTTATTCTGCGTGGCTATTTTCCATGCTGTCAAAATTAAAAGCATACAGAATTGAACTGCTGCTAACTGGTTAAGACATTGATTTGTCTTGTGATCATAAAGAAAGGCAGAACATACCCAAGAGAAGTAAAAAATTAAGATTGGCTTGAAGTAATTTAAAATTAACTCATAATTAGATTTAACACAGTGTTTCTGGCTGTTCTTTGCCCTTTAGACTAGTAATTCCTACTAAGTTTAAGAGGAAAAATTAGCTGTGACATTTCTGTGTTTTGTTTCTTTTTTGTAATTGTTTTTTGTAATTGTTTTTTTTTTGGTTTTTTTTTAAGAGAATGCACAGAATCCAAGCATCTGAATTGTTTGAAGTCCTGTAATCAGGGTGTAATAACTCTGCCAATCTGCTTTAGGATTAACAGTCAGCTCTGGTGACTAGCGAATAACAACAAAGCATGCGTATTCTTGGGTAGGCATATAAAACCATTAAAAAATGGCATTCATAGCATTATTAAATCATACTACAGAGTAAAAAACAGAGGGGTTAAGTTTTATGTGAAGAGTCAAAAAAGTAGATATTACTAGGGTGTATATAGAGGGGAATTAGTTTTATATATTGAAATTTTACAAGAGTAAGTGTAGGTTTACAGATATACATACATACGCATTTCCTCTGCCTGTGGGGTGAACAGAAAACCTTTCTGACTTCATATATCATTGTTGCATATTTCTGAATATAAATAAATAACAGCATAGTGGATGTGTTTTAATAAGACCAGATAAAGGGTATGAATAATGCCTGATGACAAAAGCATGTTCACAGGGACTGATAACATCAGTATGTGACCATTGCAGTCAACTACAGGTTAAAATCTGAATATATTTTATTTAACTCAAGTCCTTATTTGCAGTAGTACGAATATAATTGTCAGTGTTTTGGTTGAGGTTTTGATGGTTTTGTTATAAGGATTTTTTC
This sequence comes from Ibidorhyncha struthersii, assembly GCA_013398815.1. Classification (NCBI taxonomy): domain Eukaryota; kingdom Metazoa; phylum Chordata; class Aves; order Charadriiformes; family Charadriidae; genus Ibidorhyncha; species Ibidorhyncha struthersii. The sequence goes on along the minus strand of VZSZ01008964.1, from coordinate 701,988 downwards.
TAGTCTTAGTTTCTCCCTTTTTTTTTTCTTTCTATTGGACTAAGACCCCTTCTACTTTCCTGTAGGTACAGATTAAAAACAAAATGTAGTGTCTGTTTTTTACTTCTGCTCCCCCCTCCTAATATCTTGGGTTAATACTCTAAATTGCATTCATTTTCCCTCTTTTACTTCAGATAATTTTACTTACTGGATGGAAGATGCAAAGAAAAAAACCTTTGGTTTTGAGTCTTTAGTGATGTTTGTCTTTTATTATTTCTCCTCTTTACTTCAAATTGTAACTATCTTAGAAATATTAACTGCTATTGAAGAAAGCCTTAAATGGAGAGTTAGATGTTGCTTCTATTAGCTTGTAGTATTTCTGTACTTAATACCTCTGTTGTATTGTTTTTAAAGCTGAAATACTTATCTTTTTCCTAGCTCTTACATGTTTTAGTGCAAGATGTTAAAAACTTATTCATGATGTGCTTACAGCAGTGTATTCACTTAAGATTATAAACATGCATCTTGCTCCACATGAGACATGCGATAGTGTTCTAAAGATCATCTAGCGTGTATCATCTGTTGCTTTTGTTTGAAGTTTTTAAAATTCAGATTGATGTCCTCTGGTTGGGCACTTTTGTATCCAAGAATGATGGTTCTCTTTGTCAGTTTATGTGGAGAATTTCTCTTTGTAGTCAACCCTTTTCTGCGTTTTCACTGAAATACAGCTTTGTCTGCACTGTTTTATATGCCACAATATAATAGTCAGAAAACTTTTTTTGTCTTGGTGTTATTCCATTAAAGTGGAAAAAAATCTTCAATTTAAAATTCACATAAGTTAATGGCTTAAAGGATTTCTTTAAGGGCTCTGTGTGTTTTCCAGTTTAGGTTATTTGCCAATGAAAGTTACTGAATTCTTAGCATATTTATTGTCCATTCAGTATAGCTATGACCTGCTTTTCCCATCAGAAACAAAGAGTGAGATGATTGTGTATATGTTTTTTATTTGTATCTATTCCCCCTGGCAAAATTCTGCCAGATCAGTAATCTGCATCAGTGCATCAAATTTAATTTGATTGCATTTGATACATGGTTGTTCAGTTTGGTTTACTCACAGTTGCTGTAATTAAGTTGAACATCTTGCAATAACAAAGATATGAGAGCAAGGAATTTGGTGCAAAGCGCAGATGCTGGGATCAGTTTGGTTTGTTGTATAGATGTCTCATGGGGGTTTAATTCATCCTAAGACTGGATCTTTGCAGAGGGCTGCCTTGATCTTTTAACGTGAAGTCTGTATGGAAGCAAATTCCAGCTCTGCTGCCTGCTTGTCCTGTCTGTTTAAAAAAAAGTTTACAATCTCGATCCAGATGTTTAAAAAAAATCTTTAGCTTCTGTTAATTTGTCTAGCACTCCGCCAGAGCCCCACATCCGTGACCTCCTGGCTTGGTGTTGAAGAGAACTGGGGGGTTTTGGTGTCTTTCATCCAAGACATTGCACTGCCTTGGTTAGACAGATAGCTGGGACTGACGTCTCAAATCCTTTTGCCCTATACTGTACTGATGGCAGCTCCTTAGGGTCTGTACTGGGATGAAACAAACTGTCTTTGGCAAAGTCTTGGAACCAGAGACCTTGTTTTCAGGGTTTTTGTAGCTTTCCTCAGATGTTATAACTGCTTCAGAGTTCTTCACAGCATTCTTGGGGATGGACAAGTATTTCAGGAGTGGTTTTATCTCCTCCTTACCGTTAACTGTCAGCACGATTGGTGGAGTGGGGGTGCTGCCACACCAGAGTGCAAGTCCAGCTTCTTGATGGTTTTGATGTTTCTGTGACATTTTGAGCCTCTGTCATGCTTGGGAATGGGGATGTTGACATTCAAATAGGCAGCAAGACAAACATATTTCCTCAAATATGAACTTTTTCCTCTTTTAATTGTGTGTCGATGATAAGGGGTATTAAGGCATTGGTCATTTGGACTGTGTAATGCATTGTCTATTGAAGAGGCATTGAAGTTTGACTTATAATGATCCATATTGTGAGTTGAGAAGAGTAAATCAGCATTCATGTCTAGTTGTTGGCAGGGTCACTCATGGTGGCAATTACTTGTGGATGTCTGCCCATTTGAAACTGCAGAGAGAAAGCTGGTTTCTTTAATTACTTTGCCAAATACCCTTCCTATGGCATATTTTCAGCAGCTATACGCAGAAGAAAATTGGGCATTTCTCAGGCTGTCTCTTGAATTTTGGCTGCATCCTGATTCCAAATCAAAGTCAGACCAAAGGATGTGCCAAACCTCCACCTGTCTTCTAACTCCCTCCTTTCTGCAGTGGTTGCCACAAAAAAGTGCAGGGTGGAGGGAAGCGGTGGCAGGCAGTGGTCAAGAGCTCGAGGTCAGGACCATTACCTTAGCCTGTGCTGTGGGATGTGCCCACCAGAGGTTCCAGTTGTCTGTATAGTTTGCAGTCATCTAGGTCAAGTACAACTCCTCTTCCTGTCTTTTCCTCAGTTTTCGCTGTTTAGGGAAGATATGCCTGTGAAGGATACTAAAGAACACTTGAAACTGCATTTTGTGTTCAAGATCCTTAGCACCTCAGCTATTTACTTGTTTTTTTTTCGTTTGAGGTATGCCCCAAGACTGTTTCCATCCTCTTCAGCTCTCTGGATTGAGTAACAGCAGAAATTCCTATATTTTGCACTGCTGATACAAATGCTTGTGTTTGTATGTATGCATACATGTATATGTTTATTCAGGCATTTCCTTTACTTGATATTTATTAGTAATTCCTTTCTGTTTGCTCTTGCAGCTGGCAGACTTCCGGGAGGTCGTCTCGCGGATGCTGGGCCTCGACATTGCCAACCTGGCTCTTCCCGACTATGAAATCATTACACGTCTCGAAGGGTTGATTCACTCTCATCAGCACCACTACTTCCCCTGTGTCTGCCTCAAAGATGTGGCGAGGGCACCAGAGGAACACTTGCAGAGAAACATACAGCTTCTTCACTGAAACACATGTTTTGTAAGGAGAGAGAACAAAGTAAAATTTTCTTTTGTCCTTCCCTACCCGCTAGACATGCATAGAAAACAGATATTTATTTCTGTTCCCTCCTCTACACGTCCCGACTGGGGCTGATTATTAGTGTTTCAGCAGGGAGACTGAGCCGAATGGATAGAGTAAAGCCAGTGGCCCAGAGACAGCAAAGAGAAAATCCCTGGGCAGCATAGTACTTATGAAAATAATAAGTTATGAAAATGGTAGGCAATATGTGAAGAATGTATAGCCCTACAGTTTCATTGCAGGGGCACTGAAGGCATGGGCCACCCGAGGTCAGTTTGCAGTTTTGGGAAGTACTTGCTAATGAATGTCAGCTTCAGTGACGTTCCTTGTGCTTTACCTCTGGGCAACAGATGAAATAAAGTGGGGGTTGTCACGCTGCTGTTCCGCTTGCAAAATGGGACCTCTCTCTGCATTTTTATGTATAAGGACTTGAGCTTCAAGACAGTTAGCTGGAAGTTAGACAGACAATCATCACAATTTTGGACCAAGGTTTTTTTTTTTTTTCTTCTGTTGTTTTCCTTAGTCTGCTCTTGTGCCAAAACAAAAAGTTACACTTTTTCAGCAAAGGCTCTTTCACAGGTTCCAGTCATGTGCCTGGTGTAGATACATTTGGTAAAATTGCATGTTGCCTTGAAAATTTTTCTTCCAGCTGCTGTATTCCTTGGGCAATTAATCTGTAGGCCAAATAAGTGGCAGTTCTTCTGAGTTAGTAAAAAGTTATTTTAAAATGCTTATTCGCTACAGAAAATAGCTGAATTACTAAAGTCTTTATTTTCAGAAAAGCAATGATGAGCTGTCCAGAATCACCTCTTAATCATAAAATGTGCTTGCTTATCACCCTTTCTGAGTGTTGTTAAACTTCATGATTTTTTTAAAAAAATTTGAACGATAAAACTGTTTTAGTAGCACACTCAAACATGTTTCTGTATTCTTTAGTTGTCTCTTCCCATTATATATTGTATATGAATGTGTACAACAGTAAAGAAGACTTACCTATTTATTTCTGACCATTGTGGACTTTCTACAGTATCTCAGCAATGATAACCCACTCACTAAAATGGAGCACACTATTTTAAGAAAAATGAGACTTTTTCAAGTAAGTGCTAATTTTGGTATCTGGCTAGGGACTCAAAGCATTATAGGTTGGTTTTATTTCACTTGCCTCTGAAGAATCATTTCTCAGTGACTTGTTAGTAAAAAAACAGAAAACACCCAAGCTTTTGCAAAATTAGTCATTTGAGGAGATATGGTAAGTCATATATTCTTATGCTCCTGTGGCTATCTGGAAAAAAATCAAATTTCCTTTCTTGTTTTATAATGGAACATTGTTTTTCAGGTAAAGTGAATGGAATAAAGGAAAAAAGTTAATATTGAATTATATAGACTTAAACTTAGGAAAGGACCACGATTTCAAAGTAAAATAAAAGATTGAAATGTAAACATTTTTAGTCATGTTGGTTGGGAATTTAGAGGGTGGAAATGGATGTAATAATTTTCTAATTCTTTGTGAGAGAATACAAGCAGTTTCAGCTTGTGTTTTGCTCGTTCTGTAGGCACTTCTGCTTGAGTTATTACTAAACAACAAAACCTGTTTTCTTCATCCACGTTAATAAATATTATACAAAGCATATTTTACCATATTTTGCAAGTTAAATAAAGTGCATTACAAAATTGGGTCCTCTCAGCCCAGATAATACATTCATAATTAAGAAATAGTCTCTGAGAGTGCCAATCATAAAGCAAGTATGCATATTTGGCCGTATTTTATGGTTGTGAGATGACTTCCTAATGTCTGCCAGGAGACTTAAGATCTCCTGCCATGCTCAGCAGTCTTGTATCCTGCCACCCTGTGACCAGCCATGGCACCAGCAGTGAAGTTCCAGTCCCACAGAAGCCACCTAAAGTTCTCTGCATTACTTCAGAGGAGGCAGGTTTTCACATGAAGTTGGTAGCAAAGCTCAGTTACTGTCTCGCATGTTAAGCCAACAGAAGGTAGAATAAGGGNNNNCATTTTTTTTTTTTTTTTTTTTTTTTTTACACAGTGGATCTGTATTTTTTTAAATATTAATGCTAATGTTCATCAAGTAATATCGCTTCTTAGCTGGCTATTAATATTCCCTGTATTTGCTTAACTTTTGGAAGAGTACTGACATCTTTGTTCATTTAGCCAAAGCAAATACCAAAAAAAAAAAAAAAGCAAAGTAGTAATTTGACATGAACAAAGTTCAGGTGATTTTTGACCCATGTAATTTAATTAACCCCTGAACAAAGTTTAAAATGACTTGCAATCTTTTTTTAAGGTTTGTTTTATACAGCATTGAACTTCGTCTTTCTTTGGAAAAAAAAAAACAAAACAGGATTATGAATGTTTTCAACAAATATTTCCAATGTTTTCTTATTTTTAAACCTAGATGTATTCAACACAAGACAGATCTGACAGAAATCTGAAAGTGTACATTAAGGCTGTGTCAGCAAACACCCCTCTTTTGGTAGATTAGTTTTACTCAGTTTGTTTGTATTGATAAAAGGTATGGGATTAAGAATTTGCTATCTGTTCATAATTACTCTTTTATTGTGGCAAAGGATTCTTGATTTATCAACAGAATACATATTAAAAAAAAAAGTAGTATGTGTGAAATCACAGAATGGTACAGTTACAGGGCTAGATTTCTTTTCTCCAAATAATAGCTGAACCAACTCCAATGAAGACGACTTCATTATTTCAAACTGTCAGTGTTAAAAAAAGGCAAACCTCAACAAATTAAAATGTTGCAATTGTAGATATTGAAATGAAGTACTTTACATGCCATAAACACTGTATGAATAAAATCACAATGCAAATAGAAAAATGAGTGTTATAACATTAGGAGCGTATTAAAGTATATGCAACTGAATTTTTGTCTATACAGTGTATTGCTGATAATAACCTTCTTTGAAACACAAGAATTAATGCAGTAGAACCATGATTCCTCAAATAAATTAAGTGCAGAAGCATTGAAATGTTTTGCTGAATTGGAATTAGGAAGCATAAAGACAGATCACATTAAATTACTCTTAGACTTCTTTGGCTCTAGAGTTTCTTCTTACTGCATAAAGCAGTTTGCTTGCTTTTCCTCGTTTTCTTTCTGTGGATGATGTGTGCATCATCCATGTTTCCCTAGGGGTGTTCAGTTACTGCATTATTTTGCACATTATGATGGTACAGGGGAGGGAAAACATGGATACCTGTGTTGTAATAAATTTTAAATAAAAAAAAAGCATGTGGGGAATCAGGCACATTTCTAGAGAAAATGCCTACTGGTTCATGTATTCTCCCAAACTTTTTCATATGAACTAGAAGTATTTTTTAAGACTACAGATGCTGACCATTTCTCTTGGCCGTCAAAGAGAAAAAGGGGGAGGAATGGAACAAAATGAAGTGAAATTCTCTATGAATTTAGAGAAAATGGATCTCTGATATTACTGAAGCACAGAAAACAAAATTAGTTAACTGTGTGGAAAATAGAAAAAATGATAGTTTGCCAGAACAAAAATTGGAAAGAATGTTCAAACGTAATCCTTTTCAAATGGAAGATTTCAGATTGCTTTATTCTTTTGTCAAAACAAGTAAGAATCCTCTATGGCAATGCTTTTTTTTTTTTCTGGAAGAAAGGAGGATGACTTTATTAGACTGTACTCATAATTAGTCAGGAATAACTGAGTCAGAAATAAAAGATCTTCAAAACAAGACAATTTTCTTGAACAAAATAGACGACAGTTTTAGTGTCAACTAATGAGCCATGAGACAAGAACACTTCAGAAGGCAATAAATACAACAGTTGAGATATGTTTTCTTATTTTTTCCCCTGTAATTACTTACACTTTTGGTAAGTACGAGAAACAAGAAAAAGAAGATTACAGTGTGAGCAAATGGGGTCCAAACTGTTGTCTTCCAGGTGGTCCCAGGTAGAGAAACCAACAGTCAGATGTCTTCTGGTAATGCTGCGGATGGGACTGGAGAGCAGAAATTCTAACCAGGCTGGGGTCTGAATAGGGTTAGGCCCCTGGCTGTGTATAGGTAACCCCTCTCCTGTGAGGACAGGCTGAGAGCGTTGGGGTGATTCAGCCTGGAGAAGAGAAGGCTCCAGGGAGACCCTATTGCAGCCGTTCAGTACTTAAAGGGGGCTTATAAGAAAGATGGGGACAGACTTTTTAGTAGGGCCTGTAGTGATAGGACAAAGGGTGATGGTTTTAAACTAAAAGAGGGTAGATTCGGACTAGATATAAGGAAGATTTTTTTTCCAATGGTGAAACACGGGAACAGGTTGCCCAGAGAGGTGGTAGATGCCCCATCCCTGGAAACATTCAAAGTCAGGTTGGAAGGGGATCTGAGCAACCTGATCTAGTTGGAGATGTCCCTGCTCATTGCAGGGGGGTGGGACTAGATGACCTTTAAATGTCCCATCCAACACAAAGTATTCTATGACTCTGATTCTGTGTTTACAAAATGATGATTTGGGCTTTTTTTTTTTTTTTTTTTTGGAAATGGAATATTAGTGGGTTGGATGGGGAAGATGTGTGTCTGGTCATAAACCAAACGTTCAGTTTACTATTAATATTATTTTTAAATAGGCCATTCAATGCAATTTAATCTGAAAAAAAAGAACCTTGATCTACAAAATATTCTTCTTACCACACCTTAGTGGTGAGTAAAGCTATTTAGGGCACTGATTAAGAACCCCTGAATTCGTTCCAAAAGAACAAGCTTAGTTTCCACTTCCAAAACCAGGCTGCTGCCCGCTGGTGGCAATCACTCCTGCCAGGCGGTACAGCCGGCCTCTGCCCGTGCCCTGTGGGCAGCCGAGGCCACCACCGAGGGCTGCCTGCGTCTGGGCAGCCACTCTGGGTGTCCTCACGCTGCTGTGTGCCCTCTGTCTCCCCGTGGGCTGCCAAGTCCCCCCTGCAGCTGTGACCCTGGCCAGCTGGGACGCTGGGCTGCTCCCCAGGCCCTTGCGCCGGGAGCTCTGGTTACAACACAAATATGCGGTGGTAGCTGTGGGACGCTGGAAGACCTTCCCCAGTGTTGCTACGGAGGCAGCAACGTGCCAGTGGAGCTGACTCAGCCCTTTCCCCTTCTGGTCTTGTTTTTGTCCTGTGAGGAAGAGCAGGACCGTAGCGGCTCTGCGGGCTGCGGCAGGGCGTTAAGGACAAGCCTGGCAAACGCGGCCGTAAGCCTGGGCAGATGGAAAAGCCACCTCTGGTCCCAACAGGGAGCGTCCACAGTCTGTAACCTGCGCTTTGATTGATGGCCAGGCTCCTCTTGGGCTCAGGCTGGCACAGTGAAGAATTAAGAAGCACTAAGACGAGTATTTTGAAACGTTTCTTCTGTTTATCCTTCGTACTGCAGTAACAGTGTAAAAATATGCAGCATAAGTTGTAAAGAATTGGCATAAATTGATACGGGCAGCCACTCCGGCTGGCTTCTTGCCCGTAGGGGTGGTCAGAGGTTCACAATTAACCCAAGAGGCATCCCAAAGGACAAGCAGAAATGCAGTACTGGCAGGCAGCTCTCAGACCTTTCTTTCAAGTCGTTTGCTATTTTTTCTTAGCCTCCGCATGCTCTGTTAAATTTGCTGTCGTTAACAGTACCTTTCTCACCTTGGCCTTTCACAGATCACTTACCTGCAGCGAAACCTCTGTGGCCAGCCCTGCTCTTCATCCGGAGAGGTTTCAAGCCTGTCCCCTGCAGGAGCCTCAGTGTCAGCTGGGTTGTGTTGGGCTGCTGGAGAAACCTGTCCACGCTCTCTCTCTGCTGCCACTTTCTGTCCCTCAGCCCTGGCAACCTCCAGCGCTACATACGTCACCTCTAGCCAGCCTCTGGTCGGCTCTAGACAGGCTGTGGTTGGACCTTTGCGGCGCTGTGCAGAGCTCAGCGCACACCAAGACATAGTTCGCTTTCTTGCGTAAGACTGCAGAGTCTTCTAGACTGCTGCAGACACTTGAAGATGCTTCATACTCCGTTTAGGTGTTCTTCTGGAGCTGCTGGGGTGGGGGCAGTAAGTATGCGCTTGTGTGGGGAGGAGAAAGAGCAGAAAGGATTTGGTCAACCTAAAGGGATCCTATGAAATAGCAAGCCTGTGTCAGGCATGTGACAAGGGGACACATATGTACTGCTGCTTCGTGGAGCTGCAAGAAGAAGAAGGAGGTAAAAAGATGGCAGCAGGCAAACCAGAAAGGCGCAGGTGCGGATGTTTGTGAAGCAGCCTGCAATCATTTTTATAAGAGAAGTCCTATGGCCATCAGTGTAGATGAAGGAATCCTGCAGGATGGGATGTAGAAGTCCCTTATAGCTTTCCTTAGAGATCGGTCCAAGCCAGGCTGTGCCAAAAAGTGCTAGACTAGTGCTGAGACTGTCACACTAATATCAATGCCTAATCATTTTGATAGTGTTTGGTATTACAGACATTTAGAATAATACTTCTATGGTGACACTTCAGCATGCGACACCATTAGCTGGGTCTGGCCGCCTTTGAGAATATGGGTTGAGAACAGTTGAACGGAGGATAGACAGCACCGTTGGGGAGAGTCCAGCAGGAACAGAGAAGTAGTGTGGCTCACACAACATTTAGGCATCCAAGTCTGAGCATGTATTGATGACATTTAGCCGCCTGGGGGTTTAGGGAGGGAGGTGGGGACAGAGAATATTTGAGATGCGTCCCACAAAGTCACGGAGCTAAAATCAAGTGGCTAAAAATATGCTTGAAGATTACTTCCCTTTTTTACTATTAGCAACTCTCCATCTCAACAGTTCCAGACAACAGGCCATGGAGATCACAGGAATCAAAAAAGAATAAATATTTGAAAAAGCAACCAGTAAAGAGAGGTGGATTTACACTAATGACCTAAACAGAAAATAATGTCATGGGTTCAGAGCTGCGCAGAATAATTCTTTGGTGATAAATCTCAGCTGTAAGGCTTTATAAATTTCTAACTTGCAGATGAGCTTCAGGATAGAAACAAGAGGAGCTAGTTGCCCTTGGATATCTGCCCATGATGTAAAGGGAAAAATGGAGGCTGGAGCAGGAGGAAGGGCTGACAAAGTGCCTGAGGACTGCTGCCCAGCTGGTTTTCGCATCAAGGTAGGTAACCTTCCTTTCAGTCTCAGGAAGCCCTACGCATGGCAATGCCTGCACCAGCAAGTGACAGAGATGCAAAATCCCCCCCATTAGGATAATAATTTTTAACAACAGCTTTTTTTTTTTATTCTTCGGCTGTGTGCTTTCAAATACTTCTAATATCATTCTTTATAGCAGCTTTCTGGCCTGAAAGTCAAAGAAAAGGTTGTATTTCTCCAAAAACCTTCCCTCTGTGGTTTTCCTAAGAAATCCTTGACTGGTTTGGGAGTTTGGTTTATATATGTGTCTGTAGCACTAGTATCATTGCCTGTAATGCAATGTGATGCTTTGCTTTTATTTACAGGAGGGATGAAGTCTTCCATGCCAGCTGGCAGAACTTATTCATTTGAAAATTCAAGCCAAAATGCTTCAGTGGTTCCTAAGACCAAGACTAATGGAAAACTCATAATTTGCCTATATCCATAAATAAAAATCTGGCAATTTGGAGCAATTCTGGCCAAAGTAAAAAACGGCCTTCTTTATAATGAGTGTTCCTGGCTGCTGTGGGCCAGAACAAAGGTTGACACATCTCTCTGCTCCCAGTGCTCTTTTCACTGGGATCAAGTGGGAGTGGAAGGAGTGGTTTGGCTCAAAGCCACAGGGGAAAAGAGACAGACTTGGGAAGGAGCTAGTTATGGCAGGTTTCACAGGGAAGGGAGGGGAAAGGAAGGTTTGTGGGACAGATACAGGAAAGGCGGGCTCTGGGGAAAAAAAGAGAGGTACGAGTAGCTGGGTAGGGAGGTGGGGACAAGTGTTTGGGAGAGCTGAAGCTTGGGAAGCGAGCAGCGGGTAGCAGTGAGGATGGGAGCTGATGGGAGCTTCCTAGTCAGAGAGACTGGGATGAAGGACGGGGGGGAAGCCAAGGGAGGGAGACTGAATCTGAGAGTGTTGGGTGCAGGAAGGGAAAAACCCAGGAACAGCATGAGAAAATCAGCACTCGCATGTCCAGATGAAGGAGGAAGAGTGGGAGGAAGCAAGGTGACATAGGATGGAAAAAAATGTATGAAACAGTGTTTTATTGTGGAAGGACCTCTTGCTTTGTGTGCATCACTGTGGTTGGTACAAGTGCCTTCTAGCAGTGGTGCGTACCCCTGGACTACTGTTTGGCAAGGGCCGTTTGCTTCATTGTCCAC
>VZSZ01008964.1:319503-690662 GCA_013398815.1 Ibidorhyncha struthersii | reverse complement strand
AGTCAAATTTGTTGGCATGAACAGCACTGCTCCCAGCGTTTCACACCAGCAGGAGAGTGGACATGCAGTCTTCGTGAAGTTCTTCCACTGAGTTTATGTACATGCATTCTGCATATCAGAAGGGCTTTACTGTCTTGGTTTTGGAGGTGAAGAGAACGCAGAATGGCTGTTAAAGATCAGTTGGAGTTATGAGGGTGAATATCCTCTGAAACTCAGGGAAACAAATTGAGTTTGAAAACCGGATACAGCCAAACCTAANAGTAATTCTACTTCTCTCACATAGCACATTTCAGCTTCTTGCTTAATATAATGGCAACTGCTGTTTCATATTAAGAAAGTGAGAAACCAGTGGGAAACGCCTCCCACCTCTCACTGCCACCTTCGGAAGCCTTTTACCCATTAATACTCAACAGATGACTAAGCTACAGTTTCACCTCGTGATAGCAGGGCGCTGTGGTTTGACTCTCCCCAGCAAGACTTCTGGTCCCTGACTGCCCTCCACTGCTTGGCCCTTGCAGGAGATGAGTCTCCCAAGGACACGGCGAGACAGATTCATCTATTTGGAAAAATGCAAAATGTTCAGAAGATGGCACACTATTTTTTTTTTTTTCCACAAAAAAAGATTTATCATGAAGAAAAGCCACTTTTCCCACTGGCAGAATTCCCAACCCTTCCCTGTTCCAGTGGTGGAAGAAGGTAGGGAGAAGCAAGAGCATAAAGACGTCGCTTTTGACTTGCAGCTCGTGTCTCGGTGAGCTTGCCTAGCTTCGGCTGGCTGAAACACTTCACCAAAGGATCTCCATGCAGTATGTTATTAAACCCCTGGAGGAAGCGCAGCTTTGGATAGCAGCTGAGAATCCTGTGTCTCCTCCATACGACAGAGAAATTTGTTTTATAGTTTCTAAATGAAACAGGATTTTAAAAGTCTTTTCTGTGTGTATCCAATGAAAGATAATCATAATTATACCATCACAAAGGCTCTAGTCAATAAACAAACTAGTAAATTTAATAGATTAATGCTTCTTACAGTAAGAAAAAATTACTGGTGATTGCCACACATCCTTAACAGCATCAATAGTGTAGTTCACACAATATACAATTACTGTTTGCGCTACCGTTTTGAAAAGGAAAATTTCATGAATGTCAAATATTTCATTGTTCTGTTTTACAAATCCCAGTGCTCTAGTAACTACATGTTTCCCTTTTGCCACCCCAAATCCCGCAAGTTAGCTACAAACTGGTCCTGCCAGCTATTTAGTTACAAACATGTTTTATGACTTAGCACTTGTATAAATCAGATTCTGCAAAGCTCTGTGAATATCTGAGTTATTTTACATTTTGGAATGTGTAAAAATATGGGGCTTTTACGTACTTTGGCCTTTATCTTTGTCATAGTTAAAACCCTGTAATACATTTGCAAGCTATTTTTTTTCCAGAGAAATATGTATTTTTTTTTTATAATAGGAGAACATTCCTTTCTGCTCTATGGTCCAATGCTCCAGCTCTGGAAAGGTTAAGCACTGAAGTTTTTATTCTCTGTTTAAAAGGAAGGTAATTACAGTTGCTCACCCACCTTTAGAAAGTTCTTTAAATTTTTTGTAGATGAAGCACCAGAATATTAGTATTTTATATTTGGTTACACATAAGACTCCCTGTAATTTGTTGAATTTTTTCTTTAGAAAAATTTGGAAATATCGTTCTATGTTATTTGCTTCTAGTTTTGCTTTTAGCTTACAATAATGAAATTTTTTTCTAAGATGGATTGTAATTTTCACATCCCCAAAATTGCAGTCTTTTAGTGTTAAAAGATTCCTTGCTTAAGCTGTTCTGAAAAGTCTCTTATAGATGACCACATACTTTCAGTGGTGAATTGGGTTACCTTGGAGAATAAATTTCTGAACGGAGTACACTTCAAATAAATATTTCACAAATAAGACTATGCTTGTCTTAGAGTTGTAGTCAGAAGTTAACACTTCCTTTGGTTTTACCACTCCGCCGTTCCTCAGCTAGGCACAGGTTAATACTCTTTCTATTCAATGTTAAACAGAAAAAGCCTTCTCATAATAACATTTTTATAAAAAAATTATAAAAATAAGATTGAAAACTTGCAGCAGCAGCACAACTGCGCAAACGTCTGCCATTTCCTCTTGTGCTTTGGGAAGCTGGAATTGTGTTCCTGGAGATTAAAGGTTTACAAGGGATGTGTGTGTGACACTTGCCAATATTTTCCTTTTAACCACTTTGTTTACTTTTTGAGAACCTACTGGGAGAGCAACTCTCTAAGGAACACCATGGTAATGTACTCCCTTAATCAGTGCCTATTCTCTAGACCTTAAGTCCAGGTTTAACACCATTGCTCATGTGTAAATCAAATTAACATTGTAAAGAAAAGTGTCACAATACAAAAATATTATGATGTGATGAACAGAAAATACACACTGTGCTATCCACCAAATAATAGTCATATTGGTAATGATAACAAAATGGTAACGCTGACTTATTTCTAATAAATGCATTTATTTAAAATGTTTTAACAATAACTTACTAATCGCTATAAATGTAATTAAACTATATTGAATTCTGGTAAAAGAAATCATTAATAATTGCTTGTGAATTATTAATTATTAATAATAAGACTATGCTCTGACATAGTGCCTTCTATGGCAGGACCTCAAAGTGCTTGACAAAGGACTGCTGGCCCATTGTTTCTGTCTTTACAGACAGAGAAACTACGACAAAGTGAAGTAACTTGCTGAAATACGCAGGAAAGGGCAAGGCGGATGGATCGCTGCATCCGCTGCTTCGGTCCGGATGCTGAGCCACACATCTGTGCAGCATCTGGACTCGATCCTTCATTGCTTTTCCTGGGGTCCTGCATTTCCTGACATGAAATTATTACAGAGCACAGATCTTCCTGCAGTACAACAGAACCTCCAATTTAACAATTGCTAAAGGAACTACATGTTTGCTCCACTGAAACAAGATGTATTTCTCGATGAAACTTGTGAAAAGCAGTTCAACTCGGCTGCAGTCTGAATGCCATCGCTTAAACTCCAGTCTGTTTGGTACACCATGTAGAAAGGGGATTAGAATTATGCAGAGAAAGGATTCAGGAATTTTAATACTGCTTTCACTCTCCCTTGTAAAATATCTGAATCGTCTCAAATATGTGTAAGTAATCCTAAATAGGGGGTGTTTATCAACATCAGTAGGCCCAGAAGAATTAGAAATATAAACAGGAGATATGATAAAATCCAGTTTATAAAAAAAATGGTGTTCATGCTTCTAAGAGAAGAAAACTCAAACAAGATTCACAGTGTAGGGAAAAGAGGAATTTTGTCACAGGCAAGAAATTGCAGAACAAATGATAGAGAAATACAATTTCTAAAAGAGCAAATATGTATCGGTGAGTTCCGTACCATTTAAAAAGTGACTCAGTAAGTGTTGGTAAGTGTAAAGCGTCTGCAATACATCTGAAATGAGTACAAGCTTATATAAGGAGTTCTCAGATGAACGTTAGGAAAAAAACTACAGGCACTATTAAATCAGAAAATAGTCTTCAGAGAAGTTTGGAAAGCTTCATATTCATATGCAGAAGTGCCCTTGAAGGGCGTGGAAGCAAGTTTACATTTCCTAGTGTAGTTTACAAGCCACGTCCAGCAAAGAAGGGGCTAATTCAGGCAGCGATTAATGACCAGATGAGAGGGGGCCAAGCAGCTGTGTATAAAAGAACCAGAAGAGGAGAGTGAGGGAATAAAAGCTAAATGCATTAAGGGAGGTGAAAGGCAAAGGGACCCGATCTTCAGACAGGAGGGAAAGACGCTCAGGGATGCAGGGAGAGCAGCGGCGGATTGGGCAGCGCAGGCGAGACTTGCTCCCACACCGGGCAGTGGCCAATCCGGCTGCCAGCGCTGCTGCATGACACATGGCAACAAGGAGAAAAGTCCCCCATTTGGGACAGTCTTAGCTGGAGCAACCTGCTTATAACCTGCATTAGGGGACTTGGAATTTATAATTAACAGTAGTCAAAATGTCAAAATCCCAGATCTTCTGATTACCTCAGGATACATTTAGTTTTGTCTCTCCTGGAAGCTTTAAATAATTTCCCAGTTGGGCATGTCGGCTTTCACAGTTCCACATGAAGAACAATGTAATTTCAATATATGAGCTCTGAAAAGAATGCAAAAGGCCGCACGTGTTCAATTTAAAGAAGGGGTTACATCTTTCACCCCAAAATATAAAAGAAGAGTTGCAAAAGCCCCGAAGTATCAGCAAGCAGGAGGTAAGTGAAGACCGATTCCTCTAAGAAGTGCTGTGGGATGGGTGAGAACGGTTGGCCTGAGGGACCAGGATGCTGGTGGCATAAAGCTGTGCAATGAGGGAACGGAACCAGACTGCAAAGGGATAAAGTGATGCTGGTGTGGAAGACCCACCCAAATTACTGAAGTCTCCACATGGATGTAATGTATATTCCTTATATACATCCAGTCACGTGAAGGTCATTGTTTTCCAATGTATAAGGATTCCCAGTCATGAGACTGTGGTGTGTGCTCATCAAACAGGATAAAGTGGTGTTTGCCATATCGAACTCAGTTACAGTCAGTTCACATGTAAAATCAATCGCATGATATTTTATTATTCTTGAAATCCAGATAAAATGCCTGCTTGAAAAAAAAGTCATTTTTCAGTAATTTGTGGTGCCTTAAAATGCTTTTGTCCTCCTGCTGAAGGCATTTCATTTAGTAGTGGTCAGTTCTTGTTTCTTGTTAAAAGATGAGTGGTAGAACAATGGTAACAACTTCCAAAGACTGATAAAGAGCATACTAGTAGGCCAGTAACAAACAGGCAGAAAAGGAGGGGCTTATTTACCGAAATGGTCATTTAGACTGGGAAAATCTGTCATATGCACTCGCGCAAGTGGCTGTGACCAAGATGCGACGGGACTGTCAGTGGGACAGATGTGTACATGCCTGGAGAGAATCTGATCATTTCTGTCACAAGGAAGGGACTGGGGTAGATGGATTTCATTTTTTTTTTTCCACCCAGAAGTACATAATTATGTATTAGAGATTTGTCTAAGGTTCATAATATTTTCAACAATATAATTAGCTATAGCAGTGTTTTGCCATATTGTTTCCATCCTCAGCTTTTCAGTTAGAAGCTGTAGTTCAGTATTTTATTTATAGTCATTTATAAAGTCTTACCAATAACAGAGTAACACTTCAGCTTTTCAAAGAGCCACAAAACAAGCTGACAAATTAAAAATGAAGGAAATTATATTCTAGCAACAAGTTAAATAGCTTGACTATTGTGGGATTTCTTATTTAACTGCTTCTAAGTGTTCTTCCCTCTCTTCAGAAGTCTAAGTGACATAAGTGAAATACAAAATCCCTTAAATTTTCAAGTGCAGTTTCTTTAACATGTTATAGGTGTACCTGTATGTTTTAGGCTGTTACTAGCAGGAAACTAAAATGGGTACTTACAGCAGATGTCACATTTTACTGGCTAGGCTAGTGTGAAGAGCTATTGTGGAAGAGGGAAACATGCTACTAATGTAAGAAATAACGTAGGAAGATGAATGCCAGTGCATAATACAATTTAGGAGTTGGCTGTGTAGGAAAAAGCCTGAGAAGTCCTTTACCTGATATATTTTCAGAAACGATGTGCATATTTGTGGGAATTTTCAACTCAAATAAACCAGCTAACGGGTAAAAAGTCAGCGCAATACTATTATTTGGGAAGCTGGCAGCAGCTGTCAGCGACACAAGGCGAATTCAGAACAACTGGCAGAAAAATATTGACTGTATAAATAAAGAACAGCCAAAAGAATCGGGAGACAAAACGCTACCAGCGCTGTTGCAATCACGCAGTGAGACTTGGAGGCTGTTGCCTAACAGTCTCATGTCGTGCTCCTGAGGGTGCTCAGTCGGTGCTTCAAAAGGCTGCTGAACTAATTCAATCAGTTGGTCGCTGTCACAGAACCATAGGGTCAACGCATTTTACATGAT
This sequence comes from Ibidorhyncha struthersii, assembly GCA_013398815.1. Classification (NCBI taxonomy): domain Eukaryota; kingdom Metazoa; phylum Chordata; class Aves; order Charadriiformes; family Charadriidae; genus Ibidorhyncha; species Ibidorhyncha struthersii. The sequence continues at coordinate 684,654 of VZSZ01008964.1, read as the reverse complement.
ATATCAACGAGCTGCTTTTTCCACTGCCGTTTGGTTTAGATCATCTATCAGATGCAATGAAGAGAGTCCAGCATAGTTAGCCAGCCGTGGCTGGCCACTTAGTGCGTGTACCTCTGAAGAGCAACGTCCCGAAGAGCTGAAGGCATTCAGTCCCAAAGGTATCAGAATTTGCCCCCTTACGGCCAGGTGAGTTTAACCTGATGAAAACAGCAAACTATGTTACGCATCAATGTAGGCAGTGAAAAGAGTTCGCTTGTGGAGTCTTGTTCCTTGTGCTAAGATAATGTGGGCATTAATAAGAATAGCCCAGTTAGTAGTGGAGTAGAAGTTTTCTTTGAGTAGGCTGCATTTTTTAGCCCCTGTTGGAAATAGCCCATAGGACTGGGTTCTGTTTATAGCTTTGGTATAAATTTCCTGAACGCAATTATTGATTTAAATTTACTTTAATTTTATTGCTAGTAATTTAGCTAAATACCAAGATAAAGAAACCTGATTCTAGCAACACCCACAAAGGGTATTGAACTGAAATAGGGCCTGATATACTGTTAACCAATTAACATTTTTATTCTGGGGCCAAGAAACACACATTTGCCTTTAACAGAATGACCGACCAAATTGCTGTCAGTCAGCCAATCTGATAAAGGTCACCTATTGAAAACCCAGTCTGTCAGTACACAAACTAAGTGACCTTTGTTGTTTTGACAGGAAAATACACTATTTTCATAGACGCATCTCTTGTGCATCCATTACAAAACCTTTAATGAAATTTTATGGTGGAAATATTAATATCAACTTTCCTCGCGATACTTCTTGTTCATTGGGGATTCTTTGGGTATCTTGACAGCACAAACTTGGTTTAAATAAAACGGTATGTTTTAATCCCTTTAAAATGTTGTTTACTTTTACTTTAGTCAAACAGCTCTTCCCAACAGTAAAACTGGCTGAGTAAAACTGACAGGGGTGAAAAAGAGGAATGTGGAGACTATCCCTAAGACAGGCAACTATTGTATGTAGAGAATTGCATTTCAGATTGCGGAATAAAACTTTAACAGCTTTTTGTTAGCCTAAATTTGAAAGGATTTCAAACTGGTTTAACTCTCTCTAGAGATTTGGCCTAGAAACCGCAACTGTGTGACCTGCCACAGCAGAGCTGATTGATACTCCCTCATGGCTGATGCTTATCCAAGGAAAGGGCCAGTGCTGGGTGCCACAGGCAGGGACAGTTGTAGAGCGATGTTCCTGCGCAAGGAATTTTGCGCAGGAATAACTCATCAGTACAAAGAAACGCCCTCATGCTCTTGGTTAGGAGTTGATTTATTTATCACTGTCTTGCTTATATCCCTTTTAAGAAAAGAATTAAAAAAATGTCATCCTCTAAACGCGATTGCCTGCGATACCATCAGCTGGACACATGTTTAACTCCGGAGTCGGCTTGAATAGTTGCATCACCACGCTGATCTAAGTCTCTCCATGCCATGTCTGCCCGGAGGGAGTATTTTGTGTCTGTTGTAGTATTCTTCATACCAGGGAACAAATAATATTTCAAGATGTACTTAGCTCTTGTTTTTGTAGAAGTTTCAGCAACCCACAGCTCCCAGTGAAATTATCACGCAAACCAGATGTTCTATCTTAATAGGTAAATTATGTATTTATTCTTTTAACACCCATTTTTCTTTGATAAAGTACCAGAAATGTACGTTCTTTATTTGAAAGAGTGAAGTTGCTCCTGCTGTTAAGCTGCTGGTGTTTTTAGCCATGTCTTTTGCCATCTTGTTTTCCACAGTTCTGGCATCCACTATCTGCAGTCACTTCTGTTATAAGGACGATGTTTTTTTACATACACGTTCTCTCTTTCAAATAAAAGCGAGAACCACTGTCATGATTTTACAAAGATCTTAAAGGACTGAAGATTTAGTCTGTCTTTAAGATAGGATATAACAATCTTTTAGTAGAGATGGGAATTGCATGTGTGGCTCCACAGAATAAATTACATGAATGTAGTGTGAAAGCACTGTGCAAAAATCCTCAGTAATAACGCTAAATGTATCTGCTTACATGATTCCTGTAAATAAATATGATTAGTGAAAATGCCTGCTAATTCTTCCATTGCTCAAATGGTGCCAGCTTCAGCAGCTTGAAAATACCAGTTTATTGTCATTTGTTAAATCCTGATCTTATGCTTGTTTTATTTTCTACTTCTGATGTCTCATGAAGCTGGAGACAAACAGAAGTATTTTCAGTTTATGTGCTTGTCTGTGAGCAGAATCTTTATTAATGTGAGCATTAATGTAGAAAAGATATTGATACCTGTGTGCTGCCAAACAAGCAAGATGGTATTTTTCTCCAGTTTATGTAGTGACACTGTGCTATGAACGCGTACGTGAATATATAAGCACATATTAACAGTACGTTGTACACATATGTGTGGCACTGAGAGACTAGTGGGTATGAAGCTACAGTTTAATCTAAGGAGATGTCAGCTTCTTTAAAGTGGTTTGACAGGAACCAAGCTGGCAGCATTTTGGGGCCTGAAGCCCACAGTTTTAGCCCATCATATCAATCTCTTTCTTTCTACATCCCTGGAGGACACAGAGGAGGTTTGTCTGGCAGCTTGCTCTACCCCAGTTTTCCACTATCTGATCGACCTTTGGGGGTTTGTGCCACCTTTCTTCCTTTGTTTCCCATCCTTGTCCTTAGCGTCACCAAAGGGATGTGGGGACAGAAGCTGAATGTTGGCCCCCCGATTCCTGTCCCACGAGGACTCTCACCACGTGGCTGTGAAGGAAGGGCTTGGTCACCGTGATCCATCTAGAAGTTGGTTCCTTGGATTAATGTATCTTTCCAATTGCAATTGTATGTCCCTCACCTCGTCCCAGAGCTTCAGGAACACGAGAACTCCCCAAAAAATACTGAAGAGAGAAAGAAAACCCAGCAGCAGGGCAGAAGCTCCCAATGACACATTCTTTTAGCCTGACTTCTGATTTCCTTCTGAGTGCAACTGTGTGAATACATAAGAGTGATGATGGCTGTAGCACACTTTCCTGAACCTACAAAGGGTCAAGAAACAAGCAATTTTGGCCTGGCATCAGAAAATATTACTGCCTGCTTAGGGAGTATGATCATTTGTAAATCCTGGACTTCACTCCTGTTTTTCTGCTTTGTGGCCCCCGTATCTTTTGTGCATATACCCTGAGCAGTTTTAAAACGTGTTTTCCACAACTGACCAGTACTTCAGTATAGTTAGATATGTTAATTTTCAGTCAGAATGCAGTTGTTGAGGAGCAGAAAGAATTACAGAAACAATCTAAAGAAGGTTAGAAAGAGGAAACATAAAAAACATACTGCTATAGCATCTTTGTCTGTGTCCTGCCTACTTGGAGAATATATGTATATGTGTGTGTGTGTGTATATATATATATATGTGAAATCGTAGAGCGTGGCGTCTGATTATCGGCTGTCTGAGTGGCGTAGTCACATTTGAAATGAGTCAGGTCTGAATACACTTACCAATGATGCAAAAACCCAAACAGTTTGAGAAAGATTAAAGAGTTTGACAAATATGTCTTTCAGCTGTGACTTGGTGCAGGGGATCAAAATTTTTGAAAATATTTGAGAAATGTGTTTTGAGGATTTTCCTACACTTTGAGGAAAACGAAAGTCACTCACAGTGAGGATGTGAAATCAACATACAATTGAAAGCATGCAGCAATACTTTATGGTTTGAGTTGGTCTGGATTGTGTGAATACAATTTCTGAGTAGAAATATCTAAGAGAAGAACAACTGCTCAGGTAACAGAACAAGAAGAAATGGTGTGACACTAAAATTGGAAAATGTGTTTCGTATATTGAAACAGTTCACGACAATAAGGAGTCTGATAAGTCCTGACAATACTTCTCCAAGAAACGGATGGTTTTTAAGGTGGCTTTAGAAGTGATTACATAGTAGAGAGAAATCTGAGATGGAGGAAATTTCTGAGGAAAAGAAGGCAAGATAGCATTAAATTCAATTTGGTGCTATGAAACTGCACAAGTTGGATAAAAGATAAGAAATACTTGAAACTATCTGATCCAAAAAAATCAGTTTATAAAAAATTGACCTGTGCTTTCTTGCCTTTTTTCATTGTGTCTATGTATGTTTATATAATATGTTATATAATATGTTTATATAAATATTTTTCTGTGTCCTTTTGTGTATCTAATACAAAGGCCCCAACTTGTGCACATCAAAGTGGTTTCTGTTAACTTCCATAGGGTTGTCCTGGGGGACACCAGCCAAATAGGAGGCTATGATTAATAGTTCTCTAAAGGACTCTTTTCTCATCTTTGTTCTGTGTCACCTAACGTGCACTTATTTTATGTCTCCCTTCTGCCTGTTATGAAAATAAACGTAGATGGTGCTTTCTTAGCCCAAGTAAGTTGAGGCTGTGACAGTGAGAAATTTTTTAGGGATCTTCAGATGTTGGGGAACCAGAATCTACACTGCTATGTGGACCTTAGCCCACCCGGTTGCTTCAAGTATCTGTTTTTTGAAGCTTTTGGATGATAAAAGTGTGCTTTTTGTGGAAAGACTTGGCAGAGGAAGAAATTAAACTACAGAGTTGCAACAATAATCTTGGGGTGGTGAGCCTAGTCTAAATAGTTTTCAGGAAAGAGTTAAAAAGTGGAGGAAGATATACATTAGTTTTTCTTCCTCATCCCCTTCTGAACTTACTTTGCACTGAGATCAGATAATATTATTATGAGATGAAATAGCTGTTTCTTGCTCTTTATCCCTTTCACGGAACTAAGTCTAATGAAAATTTTTATTATTCTTTTTAATAAGGAAAAGAGGAACCAGAGGAAGGAACTAAAAATGTGACTTTGAAAACTTTGTAAAATGGATGTTTACGAAGTCATTTGGGCCAACAGTAATGCCTTCATAACAGAAAAGTTTATCAACATATTAGTGCAATAGAAATGTTTCTATTAGTTTTGTAAAAACAAAGTAATTGTAGAGCTATTTTTGTCCCACATTAAAGCATTTCACCACCATGTTAGTTTTTCCTTGAAACAGTGGAAAGTTTAATGCATCCATTTTTATGAATTGATTTGACGGTTGTCATCTGTAACAGCTACATCTGTTGCTCAAACAAGCTGCAAAATGAAACTAGCAGGCAGCAGAGAAGGCAGAAGCAAATTAGATTTTAAAAGTCTACATCAATTCTGATCTCATTTGCACTTTGCAATACAGGTGTTGAAATCTGTTTCTTCACAAGTGTCTTTTAAAATCAGACTGCGCTCCTTTGAATTGCTTAAATAAGATTTGTGCTATTTTTCTGCTTCACAGACCTCCTTTTTCTTAGAAGCAAAGTTAAATTGCTTCAGGAAACAGGAGGCAGAAATGGAAACACCATGTGACAGTGGGGAAGGGCTGTACTAGAGGAGGAGAGCTCACCCCTCCCAGAGTCACTTCACAGAAACCCCGTATTTCTTAGTGTTGGGATGGCAAGGGGTGACAATAAAAATATGTGTTTTTCAGGGGCATAGTAATTGTCTTAAACTGTTTCAGTCCACCTCTGCCAGCCACTGTGTGTCCACTTCCAGTATATGGTTAGCTCTCAGCAATATTTTTGTTTAACTCAAAANTTGTATGAAACTGTTTCTACACATGAAAATTTATAGTGCTGGGAATAAAAATCATCATCTGGACCTCATTAAGATTTTCCTGGCAAGTAATTAATGCTGAAAACATGTTTTGATCAAACATCTCCAATAGCAGCAATGGTAAGTGAGTTAAAAGCAGCTGGCATTATAGAAATAGGTGTACATGGTCTCTTAAAGTTTCTGCTAGTTTTTCCAGCCCTCAGCAAATGGTGGTGCTAGTACCTTATTTTTCATTCACTGTGTTTCCTCATTTCATGGTCATATCAGCCTCTTGGTGACTGCCAATGAGCGGATCTCATCATAGCTGAAAATTCAGGAACATGTGCAAAGAAGCCACCCAAATGGGCAAGAAATTTGAATATTCTCTCTCCTGGCTTTTTGCTTTAAAATAAGAAGACTGCAGGTATGAATCTGTCAAAGTAGGTAATTAATTTTTTTTGTTTGTTTCTGTTTTGATTCATATCTGTTGTGACTTAATTGCATGTCTATATTTATATGTACAGTAAGTCGATGTAGGTTTTTCTGTGCTGCACCTATTGTGCATTTGTGTTCTAGACTACGAGAGCAGGTCTCTGTCTCAGCTTGCTTTCGGGAGAATTGGCCTCTGGAGCAATAATCAGTAAGATGTAGGGTGCCCTTTTCCCAAAGCAGCAATGACAGCTCGTCTACTGTACTCCAAGCAAAATACATTGTGTACAGCTCCCTGTGAAGTTCCATGTTGCAGAAATGCAGAAATACCCACTGGCATCATAATAGTCTTTTACATTGTGCACTGGGTTGGGGAAGTACCTATGAGATAACCTCACCCTTAGTAAGTATTGTCTAGATTCAAAGTGTGTTTATTGAGTATATCGGAAAATATCTGTCAGCTACAGGTTTAGGTTTGGAGAAATTTCCAGAAATTAGTGATGACTTAGAACATTTAATGTAGCAGCAAGCGAACAACTACTGTTAATTTCACCCATTGAAAATCACAAGCTGGAAAAGCCGTTACGAGTTGTTTTGAGAGGTTCATGTTTTATCATCAGCTTGAAATTGTGCTTCTGGCTGTTAGTCACTGGGCTGCCAAAATTCAAGTGGTTTGAAGTGTGGGAGCTACTGGATCTGCAGGGCAATAGCGGGAAGGAGGTTATTTTACGGCTGATCTCCCTGCACATGTAGTGTGTTTCCCTATGATAAAGTGGTTACATCAGCCCCACCTATTATTGCCTGACACTTCCCATTACGGACTTTGTTTTCAGATGCTTATAATGTAGTCAAACTATAACTGTCTGAGTTGAAATCTGACTTCTCCTTACAGTGGGATGCATGACTGATGCAGGTCTTTTGGGAAATTTTGGCTGAAATGCTCCACGTAGAAATGAATAAAAATTAGTCTCCTATTTTTTTTTTTTTAAATTAGACTAGAGAAATTGTTTTGCACAGTGGAGATAATCTTCTCTTTGTTAAACTCTAAACGTAGCTGTGGGATCTTTGATCTGCAGGTCGTGGTTTTGCGATCTCATTAGCGGGAGGAAAGTCAGCGTAGGCTTTGTATTAATGTAGAAAATGTGGACCCTAACGTTTTTTTTCACGTGTACTGTGTGGGCTGCCAAAGGTATTTTCAAGTCCTGCTTGGCCCTCATTAAAGGAAACTTTCTTGCCTGATCCCGTCTGTGTTTTCTGAGTGGAGACTTGACACTTGGAAGAGAAGTGGCCATTGGCTAAGGGACAACTTTTATCTCTGTGAAATCAGCCCAAATCTGGCAAAGCTGTAAGCTGCTTAAAGAACACATAATTAAAAAATGCTCATGTTTGCTAGATGTTTTCAGCCTTATTCCCTAAAGTTTATCTCTTTGTGCCCAGGCTGGGACAGTGCAGGGCTGAGCAGACCTCTCCTGTAACTGAAGTTCCTGGAGTGTTGCTGGCTACGCTGGCTCTGGACATCACTCTGAAGACCAGGGACTCTTTCTCTTCATTGCCTATGTTTCATAAAATTATAATATAAAATCATAAAATTGAAAAGAATAACAGAGGAGATCCTGACCTTGGCCCAGGGACCAAGACCAGACACCGGGACAAGGCATCTGGTTGCATAAGACCATGAAATACAGGGACTGGAGGCTTATGGGGCAGTGGAAACTGGGTATTGGTGTTACTCTGCTGGGTAAAAACCCCCAGGATTTAGCAGTCAGAATCAGCTGGACAAAGAGAGTAGGGTAAGGAATGAGGAAGGGAGTTAAGGCATGGATAGCCAGAGGCTATTTTACAAGGCTTGAACAGAAGAAATGGGACTGGTGGTGCTGTAGAGCCTAAGCAGGTGCTTCCTGTGGGAGGGACTGGAAAGGCGAAAAAAATGTTCCGCTCCAGTGTCTATGAGAGGATGACCTCCGATCAGAAGGCTATGCAATAAACACCGAAATCTGGGTAAGAAAGGCAAAATGAGAAGAGTTATGTGTGAGGAAGCACCAGCCTAAGACAGGCTGTAAGAGAAGGAATGGAAAATGGTTTTGTGGTGGACCATAGTTCTTAGTTCTTCACATGAATTGAGGATATCAGAAAGCAGCACATAATTGAAGTTTTGTGAAAAGAAGGATATTAGTTTGTTTTTCAAATGAAAAAGACCACTGTACATGACATCTATTTTAAGTGCATTAGCAATTCTGTGGTGTCAGAAACTCAGAATGGGTAGATTCCAGAGATAAAATACCCTGTTCAGCCTTAATTTTGGACTTGTTTATTTACATCCTGGAAATATTTCTCTTTGCCTAACACATGCACAAAAAGGGGGGATTGAATAATCTGTGAAAGTTCATGCCACAGTTCTTTTGATGTTCTTGTAGGGCCAATAGCAAATGATTTTAATAAGTATGTCACACTGGCTGGTACTTTCACTAGAGAATTATCAAATAGGAAACCTATATTTAAAACAGGCAAAGGGGAGAAGGTGAAAAAAAGCCGCTTGTTCTGACCTAAATAGTATGTCAGATTTTAGAACAAATTATGAAAGAAATAATTTTTAAAACCGAGTTGTTCAGTTGGAACCAAGAGGAAAATGAAATTGATATTAAGATGTATGCAGCCAAGTCGCAATGCAAATGTACAAATGGAAACAATACAGAAAACCGTTTTTAGATTTGATAGTCCTTTATTTTGAATGCCTGACTCTGCAACCCTGATAATGTTCTTTTAATTCTTGTCTTGGAGGAAATTAGTTGGTTTTCTCCACAAGAGAGTCCAGCAATGTTATAGTGTGCATGCAGAATGGAGGACAGCGGATCAGCACCCAGGAGTGAAACTGGCAGTCACTAAACTGTCCCCATAGACACTGCCTAAAGGTGTGTAAAAGCTGTGTATAGCTACCGTGTGAATTTGAGTTACCACCATAATGTTTGATGAGTACTTTTTAACCACAAGATCAGTATTTAATTAAAGTACATTAAAATATGGTGGTTTTTTTTTTTCCCTCACAATATTGGCAGGTGTGCATATAGTTTTATTTTACTTCTTGAATCTCCTTGGAAGAATGAAATGTTTTGTTTTGTGTATCGAATTTTTTGCAAGTGTTCACCTAGATCTTTATTCTTCTTGTTTCCTACTATGTGGTTTGCATCAGTTTCTGTTAGAAGATTTTGCCTGCTTAATGAGCAGAAAATGTGGTCCCGGTAGACCTAAACCTTCACATATTATAATATTCTTTACCTGATGCTGGCAGCTTGCACCCAAAGGAGAAGGTTTGTGCTTTTAAATTAAAGCACCAAACTTGGGTGGTTGTTAGGAATGGCCGCTGGTTTTTCTGCTCAGTGGAAAGGGTTTAGTTTGTAGTTTAGCAGCCACCTCTTTTCACTAATTATATAGGAAGCTAAAATGAGACACGCATATCAAGAACAAAGTTACATTATCAAATTAAAATTCACCTGTGTGATATCTTTCGGTAGTCATCCGTTAAAGTCTAATGAGACAGTCTTGTTCACACTTATCACTGCAGAGCTGTCATGAGAAGGGCTTAACGATGAGCCTTGTTTTCATTAGATGCAGCAGCCGGTGCTCATATACTTCTGCTTGTGAAATCAGAGCAAATTCTGCCACAAGCAAATGGAAGATGCGTGATTTTATAACTTATGAAGAAGTGGAATGGTTATGATTTTGGACAATATGCTGTAGCTTGAGTTCCCATTAGGTCATGGTAAGCAGGGAGAAACAACAACCCAAAACCATGTTTTAATTGGAACAAAGTTGCGATTATGCCTATTCCTAAAAGCAAATCTTGTTTGCAGTGTGCTGAGAGCCCCTTGATGCACTTAGCAATTTGGAAATTTTGAATTCAGAATAAGAGCTTCAATTATGTTATTTCCCCACTTTGTATGCCTTAGACAGAATCAGCAAAAAATGAACAGGCAAGATTTATTTTTTTTCAAACCAAGTAACATACAAATAAAACCATATGACTACAAACAATAGCTCTTGTGTCCTATTCCTGCTATTTGCAGGTCCATATATCGGTCCTTTGGCTAGCTACCAGAACTCATAAAATGCTTTTATGCAGCTGTGTCCCATTAAAGCCACATGTTACATCAATAAGAAACCATAGAAGTGCAGAGCTGACAGGGATTTTGGACGATGACTTACTTACCTCCATAGACTGGGAAAGGATCAAGCATGCCACCCTGGAAGATATTAAAAGCCCTCAGGGGAGGAGATTCCAGATCTCTTTAGATAGACTATTTTGGCATTTCCCTCCTCTGACTGTTAGACAGCTCTTTGTAATATCCAGTCTAAGTTATTTCACAAATTTTCTTTCTCATGGTGGACATTGTAAGCTATTGATTACCGTCCTTTTATAGCACTCTATTACTTATTGTAAGATCATTGTCATGTCTGTTCCCAGCCTCCACTTCTTCAGAGAAAAGAAACCCAATTAGCACAGGTCTTTTTTGTCTTTTCATCACCTTTTCTGTTTAAATCCTCTAACACTGTTACAGTCCTCTGAGTACTGATTTGTCATTTTTCTTGAAATTGGATGAAATTAATTCTTCAGCTGATGAGGATGTATCAGTGACAAATACAGGAAATTAGTGGTTTCTGTGGATATACGGGATGCTTTGACTGCCTAGCCAAATATTCTCTGTCTTGTGTTTGTGCATTTGGTTATATTCTATAACTTAATTCTTCATAGCTTAGTTTTCCTTGATGTAACATCAATGTAGAACATAGAAATTAATATCTTCCCTTTGGCTATGGTCTAAATAAAAGGAACTGTAGAACAAACAGGTCTGAATATTTAAAAAAAAATCTTTTGTTAACAGTATTTTTGTTAAAAAACAGAATTATGCACCTGCAGGGAGGAATTGTGCTAGCAGTGTCACTTAAGAATCACAATTTTCTGTTTTGTTCATGCTCTGAGATAAAATGGGGAACAATTAAGTAGGTTAAGACTCATCACCCTGAAAATAAATTACTTCGGGGGTATTTGATAAAAATCTGTGGAGTTGTGAGTGGCATTGACTGTTTATAATTTCTTTCAGTACACCAAAGCTAACAGAAGCCAGGTTCAAAACAAACACTTTTTTTGTTGTTGTTCTGTTGTTATGCAGCAGCTGGTAAACTTGGGAAGTTCATGTCAAAGCATGTTATGGATAATTCACAGGTGTGATAGTTTACTTATATTCAAGGGCAAGTGGATAATTATGTGGAAAAGATTATGCACAGGGTTAGTAAGTGGATAAACCAAGGTCAGTAAATGGATAAACCAGATCCATTTCAGGAAATACGCTGAGATGAGACTAGCTGGAAGGTAGTAATGTACTCACAAGTATCATACGTACTCGTTCCCTGAGCATCTGCTTCTGACCAGTGCTGGAGATGAGACACTAGAAGAAATGGACCCTCTGCCTGAACCAATGGACCAATTCCAATGCTGTCATGCTGCCAGAGGTTTAAAAGCCACTTTTTTTTTCACTTGAGAAGAGAAATATTATTTCCCTTCCAGTGGCACCTCTGTACATTATTTCATCAGGCTCTCCTTTAATCTTCTTTCAGGAGATATATCAGGGTGAAAGTTTTTGGGCAAACTATGAGTGGCATAGAATGAAATAAAAAATATTAAATACCACTTTGATTCAGTGGAACAGGAAAGAAAATTGTCCCTCCTTCAGAAATAATGTTAGTATTGCGGTTTAAGAGGTAACAAGAAGTATACACTAAAAATTAAGAGAAACTGAAGAGAATAAACACCCAAACATCAGTTTATTCTGCGCAAGCTTTGTTCAAAGGACAGCATTTCAGAGCTAGGTGTAACTGTGATAGACATATCATACACGTAGGCCTAATCTGTTCTTCCAAATTTTCTCTGCAACATATGGATACAATGACAAAGGAAGGAAAGGAAAGATGGGAAGGCAAGGGAAAGAAAATTCTGCTTGAATCAGAAAACTTAGAAAGATTTAAAACCGAAAAGAAAAATTAAATTAATGTTTCCCTCTTCACTAGTTAATATCCTTTATAATCTGATAAGAGGCTGTATCTTTGTGTGGAAATCACTGCTGAAAAGTGAAACAATGTTAAGATAAACTTTCTAAATGAAGGCTGGGAATTGAAACTACCTTCTAAAAAAACCTCATAGAAAAACCCTTTACCTAGCAAATCATGTCTGGATGGTGCACCAATGGAAGACATCAAATTTTCAGTGAGGTCAATGGCATGCAACATTACCAAAAAGAGACATCTGTGTTTCAGACCTTGGAAAACAGATAGCACTTTAAAGCATTTGTCTGTGCTCGTTAAGCTTGCTCATGGGTATGGAGGAGTTGCATACAAAGATTCTTTAAAAAAATCCAAAGAAAATAATTTTTGTGTCCGTGAAAACTCAGAGAGGGCAGTAAATCATTCAAAGGTGCAGACGTTTTTCTGTCTGGCATAAAGGACGAACAGGTTGGGCCTGCCATATAGCACAAGGTAGAATATTCAGACTGAATTTTTGGAAAAGAGTATATTTTTAAATTCAGGACAGAAAGCAGAGCTCAGGATAGCTATTCCTCAGCAATCAGATAAGAGAGACATTATTCCTGGTTATATGGAAGTTGTGGGAGCTTTCAAATTTAGAATCCGAGGTCCTAGAAATAGCAAAGCTGCTCTACAGAGCTTCAGTGCGAGTTATGTTATAATCCTGCCTATAACAGATTTGAAACTATTCAAGTTCATAATAAAAAGATGTTCCTAGGCCACTGTTTGGTTAAGGAGTATATGTTACCGTTTTGAACAAAACAAAAAGTTGAGAGACGAAAAGTTATTTTAGATGGTTTTCAGTATCTTCAGGCATATTTTTCCATTGGTTTGATTTTCTTAAGTGTCTGACCTGCACAAGATTTGGAAACCCCAGGACATTGGCTGATGGTCGACTGCTTTGGAAGACTTCTTCAGGCAGGAATATTTCATTAATTAATAAGGTTTATTCCTACCTTTTCCTTTTAACATCACCCCTCCATTTATATTTATGCTTCTTTTCATGATGATTTCTTCTTCCTTGGTACCTTTTAAATTTCTGAAGACCACTGAACTGGCCTTAAACATCACCTAGCCAAAATAGATGTTTATATCTTTCCTTGTAGGTCACCCATGCCAGCATGTTTTTTCTTTTTTCTTCCACTGGGGACTTTTCCTTGTCAACATCTTTATGGCAAAAAGGGTTCCCTGAATTCATATAATGTCTTGATGCCCCAAAGCCCTTAAGAGAATACTGTCCCATTGCAGATGTCTGCAATAAAATGCAGCATTTCTTCAGTTTGTTGCTACATGTTTCAAAAGATCGAATCCTTCCCCTACAAGCTCACAGCTCATCAGAGGAGCAATGCTTGAGCTGAACAGGAGGCAGCTCAGACCATGCAGTGAAAGCATTTCTGTGCTGTCTGCATCTTAATTTGGAAATTCTTGGGTTAGCTAATATCTCATAGGTGTCACAGTGGCACAGACTTTTGGTGGACATTATCCAGCTGATCCAAAAGATGTACTCTCACAAAGGATTCTCATTATGCTTCCGTGGCCAGTTCCTCTCTCCTCCCATCCCTCTGTGTGCCAGGACACCCTGTGCAGGCTGCAGCCAGTGTTGTCAGGCACATGCTGTCCCCTCTAGAGGTTGTACGGGATGCTGTCCTGGTTTGTTGTTTTGGGTTTTTTTTTCTGCCTCTTTTTTTTTCTTTTCCTCCCCTATTGTTTTCTACTGGGAACATTGACAGAGTTTGTGGTAAGCAGGTGGTAAGTGTGGACAAGCTGGCCTGAAGCATCTCTAAACCAAAGGTGAATGGAAGGTGACTGGAGAATTCAAGGTATTTTTGCCAGGAAGAGGTTAGTATGTCAAAAGGTTAGTGCATGGCTCACAGGTCCAAGAAGGAACACCACCATGCAGTGGGAAAACTGCAGTGTAAGATTGAGTTATGCCCATTCACACAAGGTTTAAAGAAAAATGTTTCTTTTATAAGGTTGGAAGGGCATTAATGAAATAATTAAACAAATATGCTGTCTTCTCCATCTTGTGGATGTTAAGTAAGACATGTCTTAAAACTTACCCTATTATAGATTTCATTCTCTGTTCTTTGCAAATGTTAAGTGGTCATAACAATGTAACTATAGATAACTTCACTGAATTTGGCAATGTTGCTATCCAGGTCAGCTGGATTTAATTTTTAAGTTATGATTTTTATAATATATCAAATGTCTTTCTTACTGTCACATGGTAATTCACTCCTCTCACTAATTTTATAATTGTTCTTTTGGAAAGAGTCATGGATTTCTGGCAAGCTTTTTCTTTTATAATTTAATACTCTTTGATTCACACAATCCTATTGCTAGCCAGTAAATTTTTTTTTTAGTATTTGTTTCATTTCTTGTTTAACAGTAAAGATAAATTTACAGGAAGATTACCAGAAACACTCTCTTGCCTTTTCTCTTTTTTTTGGCAAGGACTACTTTACTTCTTTTTATCCTTTCTTCCAGTATCTCCCTGGATATTAATAACTTTTCAAAAAGACTGGCAGCTCTTCTCTACAAGATAATTCTCGGAATTTGCTGTGGAGTTCATAGTCCGCACTCCTGTACAGATGTTATAAAATTTCCGCTTACCTCCTGCTTTCCAGCAGGCCTTTCTTTCTAACTGTACAACCAGAGAACCAAAAAGTCTATAGTCTTGGAAAAACGTGGTCCTGCGCTCCTGGGGAAGCTGAGATCCAGTGTGATTTTTGGGACTGATGCGGTGGATTACTTCAGTCTCAGCTGCTTTACTGGCTGCGGGGTCGTTATCCCCAAGGTTGTAGCTAAAAGGCCAGAAGCATAAGTAGCATCTTCATGCTGCTCAGACTGGGTGAGTTGAAGAGCAAGCTTGGCTGGGATAGTGGATGGTTTAATGCCAGGTGTTTATACATGGCTGGTGACAGAAGTTATGCTGAGTGTCTTGAACCTTTTCAGAGACATTCTTTTATGGGATAAAGCCCTCTCTTCAACCACAATTGACCTACGTTCCTAGATACATTTGCTTTCAGTAAGCCTGAAGTACCAACATCTGTGAAGTGATCCAAATCCGTGTATGATGACTGAGCTTTAAGTACTCTGCAAATGTTGTCCTCTGACGTTTTATTTCCCCACCTCTGATGAACAGGTGTGATCAGGTCACTGTGATGTGCACAGATCACGGTGGAAATTTTCTGAGAAGTGCCGAGTGCTTTTGGAACGGCTCTGCTGCTACATTAGCCAGCTAAAGATTGCTTTGGCTGGTTCAAACAGTGCCCTAGGGTACAACCTATCAAGTATTTATCTCTAATAGTTGTTGTTTAATGTTATCCTCAATGACTAATGGATTTGAAAATTCTTTGTTGTTACCAGTTATGCAAGCACATCATTCTGCTTTTTCTCTTAAGCTGTTCTTTTCTTCCCAGTTATCAATTTTGTATCTCCAATTACATTTGGAAAGCAAGCAAAAAAAAAGTCCTTAAAGCTGGCAATAACCCATAGGTTTTCCCCTGAAGTCTTCAACTTTTTTTTAGCACTTATCTGCACTTTCCTCTCCACGTAATTAATTCTTTCCTCTTTGTCACTATTTTCTAGTGCTCCTGGGAGGAGTGGAAGGAAGGGGAGGAGCACAGAACAAGCACTGATTTTTTTTTTGTATTTCAGCTCTTTCTTCTTTCCGCCTCATCTAAAATCCTGGCACATTTCTCATAGATGTTCAACCATCAGCTCAAAGTAAACAGAATTCTTTTCATCCTTTTCATTCTTCCTTTTCCTCTTCCTTGTCCCTGCGTCACCCTTCCTTCTTTTTTTGATCAAGGTGGAGAAAGCTCTTGTCTTTCATGGTGCTCAGGCCTGAGTGTCAGCTTTGGTTTGGACATCCCTGCCGGTGTGCAGTCTAACTCTGAATTGTTAATTAAAATTAAACTAAAACTAAATGAAAATTCATAAAAAATAATTAAGTTAATTTAAATGAACCTCTAATCTTACCCTGGCTCTGATACTAGAAGGTACTGCACACTTACTAGATTTTCAAGCAGATGATGTTTTGTGCTTTCTCCCACTGAGATCGTCCCTCCCATGCAGGAGAAGTTTCTTGTTCCCAGTGAAATCCAGAAAAGCGCTCTGCTACAGTGCTTTGGGATCCTCCTTGAAATGCACTCTGCTCTGGGGCGTTAACCCATGTGTGACAGTAAACAAGCGCCGAATTGGAAAAGTGAGGAAGAGGAAAGCAAGTGGACAAGGGGCTTGAGGAGTGCAATTTGGGAATGAGCTTGAGAGGGGATGATGTGTGGTGGAGGGACTGGAAGGAGAGTAGATCTTCTGGCAAGTGGCAGACACGGAGAGTGGACTCTGTGGTGAGCTACCTCAGGCTTTTATCGCAGGTTACACAATATGGGGACTTCATTAATTAAAAAAAAGGTGGAGTCATGTGATTACATTGTGTTCCTTTTTTGTTTAAGATGGGCTTCTGTTCTTCACAAATTCAGAGAGAAGTTAGAACATTTTGCCCGAAAAGTAAAAAAAAAAGTGAAGGTAAGTTAAAAAAAAAACAAACCCAAACCACCCCCAAACCCAGGCCATACTTTTTCTGAAATAAGACATGACTTCTGGATATTTAGGAGTGGTAGTCGTGTGGAATGACTGCTCGGGGAGAAAAACACCCAAAACTTGGGAACAGGAAGAATGAGGAGCTTGTTTTGAGGTAGCTTTTGAGGTAAGAAATTCGCTTGAATGGAAGGAAACTTGGCATAAGGACAGAGTTACATCATCTTACTGTGCTTGTTGAGGTGCACGCATCTTGCTCTTCGTTTAGCCCTTTGGCCTGTGCGACATATAAGCTATGGTAGTATTGGAGAAAGAGCCTGTTACTACTACACTAATCAAGATTTCAAAGGCAGTATTTCTGAATTCTGTATGAGTTAGATCATAAGGCTGGGCAGCTTACTGATCTGTAGAGTAACTGTGTAAATAAGTAAGTCAGGAGCTCTGTCTTTATGTCCCAGTAACTGCAGCCTGCCTGAACTCCATACCTGACTTCAACTTGTAAGGTCACTCTTAAAAAAATTTAACATTAGGGCTGACTTCACAGTTCCCTTTTCTCTTTTTTTCTCAGTTTCCTTGCGAGTTTAATTTTTAGTCTTTTCCTACATTTGGGATAGAAGTTAGCTGTAGATTTCAGCACAGACCGACGAAGGCAAAACCAAATCACACTGCTCTATCTGCCAGAGCAGCAACGGTTGCTGCTGCTGTGACCTACTCATGAGGGAGGGAACACCTGAGTGGGCAGCAGCTATTGCTGACCAGGTTCACCTGGCTATTTTGGCAGCCGAGGAACGTCAAGGCTGGTTGTTTAGGGCTCTACATCAGCCTCTCTCTCTTTGCCTTATCCTTTCCTCTCCCTCTCACTGTGCTTCTGCCCACACACTTATCCTCCCCTTTGCAGAGCTCACTCACCTGTGTTTCTGAGAAGCCTTCAGGCAGTTTTATTACAGGATTAGGTGTGAAAAGCAGATAACAGAATTTGAGAAGAAAAGACTTAAATGAAAGGGCAGTGTTATTGAGGTGGCATGCCATCAAAGGATTCGCTACCTCTGATAGATTCCTGTGTAAAGATAAGTGTGTCAGGATTGCTGCTGATTGAGTAAATTTGCCTGAGTTGTGCTTCGTTGGATCAGTTCATCACTCAGCAGCCTGGTGGGATTGCTGCGTGGACAGAGATGTGTAACAAACCCGGAGCAAGGTGGCTATTACGTTCATGTAGCGTGAATTAACCTATTAGTACTTAATAAGCTTAATATACTTTTTTCCCCCTTCAATTCACCTTTGTTTCAGACACAGAAGTACAAATGAAGAACAAGGATTGCTTCTTTTCCATCAGCGATGACTACTTAGGGCACAAGATTCAAGGAATGTTCTTGGCTTGTGTGTTAAAGCTGCATTCATTGCTTCGTTGCACTGACTGCTTCCTACCACTTAAAGAGTGTACAGTCCCACAAATTTAGAAATCAGTTTGCACGTCCTTGTGAATTTGTCAGTATGTTCCTTTTTATTTTTTTGAAGTCTCAAAATAATTTTTTGATTCATATTTTTATGTATCTGAAAGTGAGAAGATGATTTTTTTTAAAAAAAACAATAATATTAAAACCTAAAAGCAATTCCTTTTCTTATTTCCTGTTTCATATATATGGAGGTGTCAGATTTTTTTTTCCCCACTCCTAATAGAAAAAATGGCTTAAAGATATATTAAAACATAGCACTTTTAGGGATAAATTTGCTGTTAGTTTCTGCCAAATTGTTCTGCAAAATAGGATTGAGAACAGGGCAGAAGATTCTTGTTTTATTTATCTTTCTTGTTTCTCTGTTAGGTGTTGGCTTTTTTTGTAGATTTTCTCAAGAGTGTGCTTACAGAAAATACAGCATGTTAAGCTAAAGCTAAGACGGAAATCCTTGGTTCCTGTTCTTTTTCCTGAATAACCTTTCCCAAAGACATACACGTATTCTGCTTCTGGTTTACAGAAGCTGTGTTTGGCTCAGGAAACCTCCATAAATGTAAATAGCTGGAGACTGGGCAAGTACAGGGAGAAATGTCACGGGTGCTTACCCGTTCCTACCCTTCCCCAGTCGTCTGCTTATGGATGGTGTAGGAGAGTTGCTAGCGGGCAGTTGCCTGACCCAGCATGGCCTGCCCTATCTACTGCCCCATGGCCTTTATTTCTCTGAATATGGAGGACGGGGTTTGCTCTCCAGCACTGCTTCTAGAGGTGACTCACATGTGAGGGTTGCAATGGCATAACCCTGGTGTCCAGTTGGAAACCCACTTTCCTGGGAACGAGGCTTTAAGGTGTGTGTGTGTGTGAGATTCAGCTGCTGGCAGTTAATTTTGTCTGATCTCAATGGGAAAAGTAATTAAATAGCTTCAGTAGCTATGATAGCTTTAATCTATCAAGAGGAAGGGTGTGAGAGAAGCATTTCATGGCATCGTCTGGCTGCCAGTATAGTGACCACATCTACTCATTACAAATAGGGTTTGGCTCAAGCAATAGGAGAATACTCTTAGGAATCATCAAGAAGAGTGTGGCCAGCAGGTCGAGGGAGGTCATCCTCCTCCTCTACTCTGCCCTGGTGAGGCCGCATCTGGAGTACTGCGTCCAGTTCTGGGCTCCTCAGTTCAAGAAGGACAGGGAACTGCTGGAGAGGGTCCAGCAAAGGGCTACAAAGTTGATTAGGGGACTGAAGAATATTTCTTATGAGGAAAGGCTGAGGGACTTGGGTCTTTTTAGTCTGGAGAAAAGAAGACTGAGGGGGATCTTATCAATACTTATAAATACTTAAAGGGAGGGTGCGAGGGGGATGGGAACAGTCTTTTTTCAGTGGTGCCCAGTGACAGAACAAGAGGTAACGGGCACAAACTTGAACATAGGAAGTTCCATCTAAACATGAGGAGGAACTTCTTTACTTTGAGGGTGGCTGCCCAGACACATGGTGGAGCCTCCCACTCTGAAGACATTCAAAACCCACCTGGACACATTCCTATGCAACCTGCTGTAGGTGACCCTGCTCTGGCAGGGGGGTTGGACTAGATGATCTCCAGAGGTCCCTTCCAGCCCTGACCATTCTGTGATTTATTCTGCAGTCTTCAACCAGCTACAGAGAAACTTGGACTCTTGTGCCTTTAGTTTTTCTCACCTGTGTCTCAAACGTTTAGATACAGTTAGATACCCAGGGCACGGAGCGCTGAGCCTGCAGAAGATACAGGTAGAGACTCAGAGCTTTATTGACGTTCATGGTTGCCTGTGTTAATGAACAGATGTGGTGCAGCTGAAGCTGGCAATGTGTGTCATCTGAAGATTCACAAATGTGGATGTTTACTGGTTCCTGGCTACTTATGTGTATTTTGCTCCTCATCCCACTTAGGAGGTTGTTGCCTCAGCTGTGTTTCTGGGTGGTAGTCTATATTTCCTCTTTTTCTTCACAGAAGTCACAGGAATCTCTGTGGCTTCAGGGGTGGGGTGGAGTTTGGTTGTTTGGCTCGGCAGGTCAGATTAACCTGTGTACTGTGCACACGTGTGCATCACAGCTCATCCTGTGCTTTTGAAGAGGACATAAGCAAGCACTGAGAAGCAAAACCAATACATCAGCTGGTCAAATTTACATGAAATGAATATGAACAAAGTTTTGGAAGGAGAAGAGGAACTAGAGAGTGATGGGAGTTTTCCTTTTTTGCTGTTTTCTTAGTTCTTCCATTGATAACTCAGGCACCACATTTTTTTTTCCATGAATGCTCTTACTGTTCTTTATCTGTGGACCATTCCTTCTCCTTTAAAACCCCACTTTTATAATATAAGAATAATAGGGCTGAAAAGGGCGTGGATCTGAAGTGGGAGAGGCAGTACATGCCTCATGCTAATGGAAGGAGGCACAGGTTGTTGTTGTTGAAAACTCAGCCTCTCCAGGAATAGAGAAAGGGCCCAGGTGGGTGAGGTGTCCATCCTGCTGCACTCGTCCTGCCCTGACTGTATGGGCAGAAGAGCTGGTAACACTACCAGTAATGCTGAGAAAGAAATAAAAGAGTTTGGAGACTCCCATACAACACATAAGCAGGTAAATAAATGTTTTATGAATACTTATCATTCTGTGACAATCAAAATAATTAAATCCAAAGTTTTTTCTGCTATGTGTTGGAGATTGTGCTGTATGTCTGTGTATTTATTTTGATTGACTTATTTTGGAACCTCAAACTATTGTTCATTTTAATCAAATCCTGTCCTCTAAATATTGATCTAGGAGAGGCTAAGTTAAATAATGAGCACAGTAATAGAAATTCCTTTTCACCTGACTGTTGACATTAATGACTAGTGACAATTTCCTTTTCCTAAATACGCAATCTGAGTCGAAAGTGCTTTACTACTTATGTGCTGCTGTATTCCTGGAGTAATTTGTGTTTATTTTCTAACTCTGCAAGTTAGTCAACTTCTGCAAGGATTATCTTCTTGCTGTATATTTTTCTGGGCTAACTGCCTGTGTGTTGGAATAGTGTGCATAGAGTACGAAATGCTTTAATTTTTTGCCTGATTTATAGTCACATTGTACCTAGAATTAGCTAACATTTAGAGAGCGATGAAATTCATGGCAAAAGAGCCCATTATTCTTCTCAAAAAATATTTATAAAATTCATCCCAGTTCCACCAGGTTTTTTTCCGGTTAAAATTAATATATGAAAAAAGCATTACAAAAAATCAGAAACTTTTGCTTTTGTTATTTTCATGATAAAATATTTTTATGTTTGAGAGAAAATCAGCTTTCACTTTGAAATGTATTTAATGATATTTAACATTAAATGCTTTCCTTTTTCAAGTATTTGACGGTAACCACTTCCTTTCTGTCAAACAATGTTTTTGATGACCTGTTGATAGTTTCTTTTTGCATCCTAATGTTTTTAGCATTTCCATGTCGTGGTTATATTTAAATGAAAAGTTGGAAGAATGAGGACAGAAAGGAGAATGGAAGTTTCTTCTCTTTAAATTTCTCCTACCAAACATGTAGTCCATACCCTTCCCATCTCTCTTGATCTTCCATCTTCTCTTTTTTCGTTCACCTCCATCCCACCCCAAATCATCAAAAGAAATGGCTACTTGTACAGGTCTGTTTTCTCTTGACTTCACTAAGCCTTTTTCAAGAAGTAGCTACAAAATGGAAACTAACTCTGTTATTAAATTGTACTATTAATATAAAAGGGCAGGTAATAAAATGTGATCATTATTTGAGTTTCAACTGAAACATGCTTCTGTTAGCAACAAACCTTGGGTTTCCCTTACTAATTCAGTGGCTTGTGTGGGTTACTATTCTTATTGTTTAATGTGCTGATTGCTTTGTTACTTCTATCAACACCTGACCTGGATAGTACTATTTGAGCATGTCTACACAGCTGTAGTGGCCATCAGGGAAACTCAGCCTTCCATACTTAGTAATATAGGAAACATAAAGACGACGACAAAGTAGTAGCTTTTTAATACATCCCTGTGAACTTTTATCTGTTCCTTTGTTTCTTTCCTTAGATGTTATCTTCTTCCATTTTTTTGCTTATACGTGTTCTCCAGCTGTACATATGCACCTGTAATATATGTTCTTTAATGTCTGCCAATTTCTTTATTTTATCTACCAGTGAATGTCTGAAAAATGTCATTTTGATAAAGATTTTATTCACATGGAGGTACTGAAACAGCTGAAAAGGCCTCAACTTATTACCAGTCTGTCACTCAAACAACATCTGTTTTTGGCAGGAGGTCAACAATGCAGGTTTGAACCTCATGACTTCAGACAGTTCCTAATATTAGAAAGACAGATTACACAAAGATGGTAGAGAATTTAATGAAGGTGGATCATATTTTTCTAAAAATTTAAACTGGTCTTTTTTCCTGCAACTGCATACATTTTTTTTATTAACACATTTTCCATTTTTTTAAAAATATCTTTTAGAAATTGAGGAGTTCCCTTTAAAATTACGTATTTTGTGAATGTTAATGAAGACCTAACTCTGTTCTGTAATGTGTATTGCCAGTGTAACACTTTGGTTTCTTATCTTTGTAGACTTCTCCTCCTGTATCCCTTCTGAAGATTCTATAGAATTTAATCAGAGGATTGTCTAGATTGGAAGGGACCTTTAAGATCATCAAGTCCAACCATTAACCTAACGCTGCCAAGTCCACCGCTAAACCATGTCCCTAAGCACCATGTCTACCCGTCTTTTAAATACCTCCAGGGTTGGGGACTCAACCACTTCCCTGGGCAGCCTGTTCCAATACTCAACAACACTTTCTGTGAAGAACTTTTTCCTGTTATCCAATTTAAACCTCCCCTGGTGCAACTTGAGGTCATTTCCTCTTGTCCTATCACCTGTTACAAGGGAGAATAGACTGAACCCCACCTTGCTACAGCATCCTTTCAGGTAGTTGTAGAGAGTGATAAGGTCTCCCCTCAGCCTCCTTTTCTCCAGGCTGAACAAACCCAGTTCCCTCAGGCGCTCCTCGTAAGACTTGTGCTTTAGACCCCTTGCCAGCTTCTGTTGGTATGAAAACAAGATCTATTTAATCTGTGACTGATTGCGTACTCAGATTTTGATGTATTAAAAAATCAGAAATGTCTAGTCTCTAACTGGGTAGGCATCTAGGATTTTTCCATTAGTGGTAAAGTCTTTTCTAGATTTGCTAAATCAAATAGGAATGTATTTCCTGGAACATCAGTTTAAAGCGAGGAAAAGTTTTCACAGTTTACGCCTAATCAAGTTTCTGTGAAAGATAATGAAGTTGATTCTGGTTTGAATTAAAGTCTTGGCACTAAAGAAAAAAATACTCTGTAGCTGGACACTTCAGAAGTGAAACCCATACAATGTAAATCATGATGATTCACCTACTTAAGATAGATCTGCTAAAACCAATACATATTTCTGATTTGCTATTAGGCACTCACAGTCTTAGTGTTAAAGGACAGAAAAAATGTGTGTAAAGAGCTTCTGGGTACTCTTGAGGCCATAATAAAGCCCATTGAAGGCAAAGGGAAAATGTCCGCTCACTTGAATGGACTTTTTCTCTCTTAGTGCTCAACAGCTGATTTAAACCATTTCTAATATTATGTTTCTAGGAATTAATTTGTCCGTATAAATCCTGACCTTTCTTGAACAGATGGTGATAATGATGACAATGAGATTGTTATTGAATGGCATATGGGAAATGTGAGGCCCAGATAATATATCTGATTGCCTGTGATCAAGCAAGAAACTAATTTGATCACAAAGATGTTTTATTTGAATAAGTCTGTTACAACTTGAAGTTTTCTGTGAAGGTTTCAATGCTCTTGACCCCGACCAGTCTCTTAGATATATAGTTGCTTGGTGCATACCCTTTTGATAATATTTTTCTGAACATACATTTTTAGTGCTGTATTAAATGCTAAATTCCAGTTGTACAGATTCTAAATTGATTAGTAATATTAGATTACGGAAAAGAAGTGGGTAAGGACCTTCCTTATTAAAGAGACTGAATTTGCATGAGTTGCTCCAGCAAAGTATCTCATGGAATTGCATTGTATCAAAATAACCCAAAGTTAAATTCTCAGTTTCATTTACAATATTTTTGGTATATGTATCTTTTCACTTTGTTTATTTTTTTAAATTGAAAAATAACCTGCTAGCAATCTTCAAAAATAATATGAATTATAGATCTCTAGTCTCTGCAGTAATTTGGTGGAATAGTTTGTAGTTGTGACATACCGATGGCTGACACAGCAGGTAGCGGATAATACTATGTAACCTGACATTTTCCAGCTTTTTGCTGTTTCTCTTAGCAGAAATAAGAACTGCATAAAACTAGCCTCTCTGTTGAGAATACTAGCAGAAAGGTGGTGGCAAAGCTATTGTCTTCAATGTGTGCAGTATTATTATGTATGTAAACAGATTAAGAAATGCCTCTTATTTCCATTCTCTTCTTGCCTACAGCACAAAATTACTCAATTAGTGTTTGCATTTCTATTACGGATTGTTTTATCTAGTAGGGATGAGAATTTGAGTGAATTTTAAACATGAAGAAAAAAAGTCTCTAGTAGAAGCAGTCATCCCTAGAGCAGGGGGGTTAGGTTTTATTATTCCATTGGAACAGACTGAATAGTTATTTTCAAGGAGGGGTGGGGTATGATCATTTAGTTTTATATCGCTACTTGGTATCTTCAATCATATAAGGTCATTAAATGGATTTAAATAGCTTACGTGAAGATGGTGTTTTCCAGGAGAATAGTTTGTGAGTAACATATGCACGCTAGAGTTTAGATCAGATGTATCACCAGATACCAGTAAATTTGCTGGGATGTGTGCGGTGAATTTAAATAAATTAGGGTGGCCATCTGTTACAGAGGATTATCTTTAGGCTCTTAAAGGCCAATTTTAGCACCAGGATTACTACAGTTTGTTCAAATGGCTGTGGATTACAGCTATACACAGGAGAGAGATAAAAAAAGAGCGATGTAATTTACTCCTGTTTGTATGTTAGTTAAGACTAAAATGTACAGCAGATTTTTGCACTTCTTTTTTCTCTTTTTTTTCTGGAAAAAAAACAGCTCTAAACTAATTGTCCCTATTATACTTTCAGGAGAAATGTTATAAAAGTACAGATGCTTATCGGGCAGTATTTGACTAAATAACTTGGCTATTGAAATGCAGTATTGGTCAAACTTCTCATTTGATGAAAGCCTATTTAAGCAGCACTTTACCATGTGTATACATCAGTGTTAAGAAAAATGGGCAAAGCAGGCATGCAGAATAACAGAGACCTGATGCCCTGGTTCCTGCCGTGTAAACAGATGTTCTACTCTGCTCCAAGTATTGTTCACTCTGTATTAAGCTCCACTCTTTCTGCTTTGACCTAAGGCTCTTTATTCCGTCTGGTAGATGGTGGACTTCCTGCTTGCCATGCTTTTTCCCCACAAGGGTACATTTCTTTCCCTACTTTGGCATCCTTCTAGGCATTTGATTCACTGTCTTTGCCTGCAGGTTTGTTTTCCATATGATTACGTTTCCATCCCATTGAGTTATCAATAGTGGACTATTGTAGCATTGCCCCCACCCTGTGCGTTTTGGAGCTGTCATAATTTCAAACTGAAAAATGAAATGTGGGGAAATATGACACAAAACATGTGAAATGAGCTTTGTGTTTGGCCAGAGAGGGGTTGCCGAGATGACTTGCAGTATGTTTGGGTTGTACAGTGAGACTGTTCTGAGAAGGGTATTAGCACTTACCGGGGCCTTCTCTGAAATACGGCAAAGCATGCCATTGTTACATTTAAAATTGATCCGACAGGTGATTTTTCATCCAGGCTTCTTAAACCAATGAACAGTATGTAGGTGAAGCCAATTTGCTCTAGTCACTTTTTTAAGAGCTATCACAGAATCCACTATTTTGTGTACTTATTTCAGTGCCCCAGTACGTCCCTTGCTGTGATCAATGGGAAGCTTCCACTGGCTTCAGTTCTGCCATGTTATCTGCAAAATGGCATACTTTAAGTGATGCAAAGCTTTTGCTAAGAACACAGTGATAAAAATCGTCCACCTGGTAGAATATTTGGAAGTACGTACACAGTAATATGCGCTAAGGATCTCAAAAAGTATTTCTTTCCCCCCCCCCCAAAAAAAAAGCTTAAAATATTTCAGATTAAGTAGTTCTGGAAAGGTTTCCTCTATGTTTAAATAATCAATGGCAACAGCTCTGGAGTATTTTTTTATTCTACTACTTTAATTCAATGTTCATGTTTCCTTTCACAACTGTTAATAAGAACAGGGAAGATACAAAAAGCCTTTTTATGCTATTATGTTTATGTGGACTAGTACCTCACTTTGTGAAAAACTCAGTGTAAGTATTGGGATACCCTGTAGAATAAAATAGATCTTGCTTTTGTAATATTGAAGTATCTGTCTTGATTGAAGATACTTTCTAATTATATATATATATTTTGATACATGTTTACAATTTTTTGGGGGAAATTTAATCTGAAGTTTTACCATTAAGAAAAATTACCGTTGTGTTTTTTTTTTTTTTTTTTAATGAAAGGACAATAATGTGGTTTCTTGACTCCTCTTCATATTATTTCCATTTTTTTTGCACACTGGGAGCCTGCTATGCAGGATTGTGTGTTGCACACCCTTCTCCTGTGTTTATTCAAAAGCCCTTGTGAGCCATTTGCATTAGAAGGGTGGGCATTTCACTATTTTGCCTTATAACTAACTGCAAGGTGAGGGTGATTGCACTTAAGGATTAGAGCATGAAATTATTTCCTGCCCTTGTCCTGTTAACATCTGCAGCATATTTTTCTTTCCTTGATCATGGTCTCCTTCAAACTGTTGTTTACATCTTTCAGTAAAGCTTCCTTCTACAACTGTCCCAACATGCACTAGAAACAAGGAAATGCTTGACATTTTATTGAACATAAAACTATAATGATCTAATTTCAAATAAACTAGTAAATGGTGAAAAAGTTATCTGTTACAAAAGGTGATGTGTATTTCCTGTTATCCAGACAAGAGTATTTTGCTGGAACGCATTTTCTACAAGCTTTGCAAAACTGGAAGAGCTGCTCTTCTGACCGGGATAATTAAACAGCAGCCTCGAGATCAGACTAGATTTTATCGTTGTATAGAACTTGCGTTTGGTCACTAATTCATCTGTTCAGATTCTTTGAACCATCTCTCTATTTTTAATTGCAGATTTATGGTGCATGTTGTACTAGCGTATTGGTCTGCAACCATATTTTTTACTTGTAAAAGAACTGAAAGCAGTCTTCCAAATGTAAGTGTTTACAGCTTTCCCAATTATCTTAAGAGCACATGCTTTTAAAAAAATTGCTTCCTCTCTAGATACAAACTAGTAAAAACCTTCGCCTGAAGATGAAATTGGTTCCAGCGGTGGAAGTTTAAAAATAAACAGTAATAGATTTATTTTTAAATTTAATAGATCCTATTTTCTTTTAAGGTCTGGTAATTTGTTGAGATTTATTAGAGCAGCTACCAGGTTTAGTTACGTGCAGACGCGAACTGAGATTTATAGCAGAAAACGTTTCCTGCGTGTCGAAAAGGTGGCCGACGCCGGGCTGCAAGGTTCAAGGCATTGCCTGTTTTTCAGTAGGGGCTAGGTTCCCCTCTAAATTTATCACCTTTCGCTGCTAAGGGCGTGTTATTGTGCCCGCCATACGTTTTTTCTTGCAAATGTGCTGCTGGTTCAGCTTCCTTGCTCCTGAGACTTTTCTATTTTGGTTCCCTGTGTCATGTGATCCCCCCCGGCCAGTGAGAGCCCCGCGGAGGGAATGGCAACAGCCTTCTGGGAGCAATGTAAGTCAGAAAAAACTCTTGGTTTTTTTGCAGTTTCTGTCCCTCACACTCAATTTTAGCTGCTGCTTTTATGCTGAACCTTTGCTGGGCACACCTAGTAATACCGGTGGAAATGTTTAGAAGTCAGTTTTTTTTTTTGTTTGGTTTATTTTTTGCTCTTTCTAACGTTACTTTTTCTTACCAAGTTCTTTTTTTCCTGTGTCCTGCAATGTAGTTGAGAAGACTAAAAAAGCAACAGAAAACAAACCATATGCGTTCGAAAGATTGCCTGAGTTGTGTTTTAAGTTTAATAAGGAATATTTCATGTGTAGTAGTACTTTGTTTAACATGTGCGATAGATAGCGTCAAAAATCCTATGCTGCAGTTGAGAAAGAATGATGTGACCCCCCTCCCCCCCCCCGCCCACCTTAGCCAAAATCGATCTTTGTTAGAACAATAACAAACAAAATGATCTGAAATCACATGCTGGTGCCTTGGCCAATTGGCTGAGATGTAATGGTGAAAGGACTTAATTCAGTTAAAGGACAGTCGTGTACGTGAGGCAGTGTGTAACTTTTCTGGTATGAACGAAATACTGTATTTTCACCTCAGCTGATGCTGAGCCATGCTTATATTACATGATATTGAAATCCTCTGTTTGGTGAGATTTGTAATTTTCTTTTTATTGCAGAGGCTTTTCTTGGTACAAAGTTGAGAGTCTTGCCTTTCTGTTTTTTAAGACAGTGGCTAAACTCAGTAGGTGAAATTTACCTGGTAATTACTACTAAGTATTGGTTTTGTCTAATTTAACTCCTTTATTTTTCTTGGATAAATATGATTTCCAAAAGTCCTTCTCCCCCATAGTAGAATATAGGTATATTTTACTTCTTTTCTATTTAATTGTTTTGGGGGGCTTTGTTTTGATTTGGTTTGATTTTCTTTTATTCTCCTTTCTTTCAAATTACATGTACTTTTTTTGGAGTTTACTTTTAAGTTTCAAAGGCTTATTTTAAATTTGGATGTCTAAGTGGTATGCCTTGATATAACATAAAAGTTTGAGAACAAGCGTTTGTGAAAAAGATGTTGTGAAATAAGCTGGAATCTCCCGATTTCCCTTTGTGGCCTGCAGTCTGCACCCTGTATTGCGTCACTTGGAGCTGCAGAGGCCATTACCGCATGTTTCTTTATATTCTCTGTGTTGCTGATCTATACGCTAATGACCAGGCATTACATGAAAGAGCTGTTTGAAATATTTTTTTTTTTTCTAAAAATCCATTGTGAACAGAGAAATTTCACTTAATGATTACACCGAAGTACAAAGAGCAGTGGTGGGGTATGATAGTTTTTCAGTGCAGTTCCTCTCTTCATCGTAGGCGCTGAAAGAAAATTACGTCCCAAATTCTGTGTTGATTGGATTGCTGCAGTGTCAGAAGCACAATGGCATCTATGTGTAAATACCTGACTCGGAAACTGACAATAATTAGAAAAAGCCATCCTTATTATGCAAACTGGATGAGACTTAGGAGCCGATCTTACAGACGTGTTTGTTCAAAAGTTTGCATTGTTTGGTTTGTTGATAAATTGTTGCATGGGCAGAAGAGTAGAGTGTTTATACTGCTTTAAAACAAGATATGTATGTTCATTAGGTGATAAAGCAAGTTGTAATCCAAGTCTTGCCTATTTGCCTGTGCTTCATGAGTTTGCGCAGTACCAACACGCACATAACGGGAATTTTGAGACCTTGCCTTAGAGCTGGATTCGCTGATGCTTCCCACAGCTGAACGCTAAGGCTAGTGAACGTGAGTGTCCAGCTTAAGAAATGTGCCAATCTCTGTGGTAAACAGAGAAATTGCAATTGGTAAAATACGATGAGTTAAATTCAAAGATCTGTGTTATTGCTTCTTTTTTTTTTTTTTTTAACGTACTGGTTTATTTACTTAACTTCCTTTGTGCTCATCTGTTGTCTTTGTTTCTAAAAAGGAACAAAAGCAAATATTAAAAAAAAAAAAAGATGGGAAAAAAGATTAAAAAAAAAGATAAAGCTTTATTTCAATGCGAAGGCAGTTAAACAGCGACCCAGGTTGTCCAGAGAGGTTGTGGATTCTCTGTCCTTGGAGATATTCAGAACCCAACTGGACGCAGCCCTGAGCGACCTGCTGTGGGTGACCCTGCTTGAGCACAGGGTTGTGCTACGTGAGGGGGACGCTGAGGTCTTTCCCCGCCGCAGCGATCCCGTGAGTCCTTGAGAATTTCCCCTGCAATTTGGCGAGGTAGACGGCACTGCTACTTTGCGGGGAGATCAGAAGTCACATGGGGATTTTAATCTTAGGCTGTCACTCTCATGTTTTAGACCTCGTCATATCGCTGCCTCCGTTCAGTCATTAATCATTCATTTGGAGTGACGGCCGGGCATGTCTTGCTGGCACCGCCTAATGCACGTCACCTGAGATGTCACTGACAAGCCACTGGCTGTGGACAGTGGGCAGGGTTCCTCTTTCACCTCTTCCGCACAGCTATCCAAAGTTACTTCTGGCAGCAGTTTCTTATTCTGTGTCTTTTTTGGGCTGTTTCCTCAGGCACCACAGTGTAGCACAGCAGTGGGGGGAGACAGTGGTGGAAAGAGAACGAGAAAATGATGAGTAAAATTTATGAGTACTGTGGGAAAAGCAGAAAGTAGAAAGTGAAGGTGCAGAGCCAATGTGGACTGTGTTTCTACACGCGTCCTGCCGCTCTACTCGAATCAAATCTCACTGTGGAATGTCCAGAAGCTGAGGAGGGGATACAGGAGCTTGCAAAGGCCGTGCCAGAGGGTGTGGAAGGAAGGGAGGAAGAAGCAAGCCTTGTGGGAGTCCTTGGAGGTGACAGGAAAAAATTAAGCCCCGGTCCCATATACTGTACGTGGAGTTGTACTCTAGAGGCTTGGTGAGTGGTGCAGGGAAACATGAGATCATTTGGTAGTAAATGAAAGTACAAAAATAGTGAAAAGCAAAACCAAAGTTTTTTTTTTTTTTTTTTAATCTATATGTATATAAAGACATAAAATGCACTTGCCAAATATTAAATTGTAGAGAGTTCATTTAATACTTTTCACACTAACATATGAATATAAATTTTAAATAAAAACAGCAAAAGGTTATAACTTGGCTTGTGTTTAGGAAAGATGATTTTAGGTCTTTCTGCCATAATGCTATAGGTGATGATTTTGTTTAAATATTGTTTATCTTGACGAGACATGAATACTTGTCCTGCAAGCTATTGACGACCCAGAACCAAAGAGGTATGACTGTGAATAAATGCAGACTGGAGCTGGAAATATCGGCAGGTTCAGCCTTCCAGGGGAGGGCTAGGCTAGGATGCGTCCCTGTTTATAGGAGACACAGTGAGTTGGCTGCAGGAGGTGAAGGCTCAGTAGGAAGGATTACATGCGGTGACTCAGAAGGCCATTTCCATTTCTGGCTAAATAGTGTAATCGGAATTTAAACACAGTATTTTCTCCTGAAGAAGACACAGTGTAAAAATATGACCATACATTTTCTCACCAAATTATTCTTCCCCCCCCACCTTTTTGGAGGGCAGCACTGCAAATGAATGTGGAAGAAACTCGGGCAATGCTTTCTTGTAGATGGAAGTGAGAATTTGGCTTTGCAAGAGTAAAATAATCCTCTTTATTAATGGGAAAAAAACCCACATTCCAAGGAGCCAGTAGCTGTAGCTGTTCAGTCTGGCAGCATTCAGCTGATGCTGATCTAGTCTAAGAAAGAAGATAAAACTGGAGGGAAAGACTTTTAAATAATTATGCAATATTAAACAATTTGCTCACTCTACAAGATATATTTATTTCTTTTGCTTTTGTCAGTGGCTAGCATTTGTGTATTATAGCTTTTGGATTTTACCGATCTCTTTGATCTGAAAAAAGCCCTTTTTTTTATTGGACATTAAAAGTAATTTCATTAATAATTTCCCAGACCTATAATTTGGGTTGTATCTGCTATTTGGTTTTTTTTTATTTTTTAATCATTTCTGTTGTTACCATTACTTACTGCAGAAGGTAGATTAACATAAAAAAAGGACCAAATTTTGTCAGTCCACCATTTAAGTATGTTCTAGAGTCTAAACGATAAAACTTGGTTTCTTTTTTATATCTTTTTTTGGTATCTTTTTTATATATAAATAATCTTTGGTTTTGAAAATACATTTCTGCAGATTTTTTCTGTATTTTTATTAATGTGCAAATATAACTAATTGTTTTAGTGAAAAGTTCTAAAGGTAATAAAAATAGCATTTATCTTGTGTTTTATTTTCTTAAAAAATGAAATAGTTAAAGGAGAATAACCTAGAAATAAATGTCTGGAATTATGGAGATGTGTTTCAAATATTTTGTTTTTTTCAAGAGTCCAATTACATTTCTATATAGAGCTACTAGTTTTGTGCCTATTCAGTTCTAAATAGTTTTAATTCACAATTTTTATGGCTTTCAATAGCACAGCAGTTACAGGTTAGACCTGCCAAGATAGTTTGTGGACTATCGTAACTGTCTGTTCAGTCTTTGTATCACCTATGGCAGCTAAGCATAAATGCCGTAATGCCAAAATTGGTCAGATTTGAATTTTGGCAGTTTTTTCAAAGCGCTTGGTTTGAAATCCAAATCAACAGAGGACTAAAATCTTCTTTAGATTTTTTTTTTTTCTCTGAAAGTTTGTGGGTAACTTTACTGTAACTGCTTATAGTTTTGCCTTGTACGTTCTTCAAGTGGAGATTAATTGGTTTTGTCTTTACAAATAAGATCACTGAGATTTTGTTTTGCAGTGATACAGCAGGAAGCATTTCATAGCCGGGTCTCATTTTATTTGCATCACCAATTTTGAGGTAATGGACGCAAATGATATCTGCGGGCTCATCTTGCTATATTGTTATAAATCAACAACCTGCTTATTCATTCCAAAATACCATTAATCTCAGACAGTGTTGGTGCCCAGTATGCAAATATATCCGCAGCTGGTGCCGAGCTGTGTCCCCACCACTCTAAGAAATCAGTCAGTTTCTGCTTGTATTGTCTCCCTCCAGCTCTGTCTGAAGGGCACTTTCCGTACAGCCATTGATAGCTTCCCTGGACAATTTTGGATGTGAAAGCAACCCTGAAGTCTTGATTTCATGGGGTCATTAGAGAGCTGATGGCACATTTCACAAGAGTAAGGAGTGATATAATATTTCTGCCCCAGCCAATCTGAATGTTCTGTGTCAATCTAAACTCTTCCTGTAGTTTAAGATGGGCACGTTTCTTGAGGATTTGCTTTTTGTCCTAATCTGTGATATATGTTGCTATGGCCTGTTGAGCAGCTGCTTTGCACCAAACATGACTGCATTTCAATGATGTTCCTGCATACGTTGGTGTACAGACACACAAGAGCTTGCACATGCACACACTTTAAAGCGGAAGGACACCAAAGGCACCACTTCAATGAAATTTTGTAATCTTATGCCAGATGAATCATATGACTTCATAACTATTTCCTTAACACCTCTTTTTCTTGGGTAGTCATCGTCTTAACAAAGCATTTGCTGTTGCTCACTGGCATTGTTTTGTATGCAAAGTGTCCATCACAGACAATGAAAAAGTGAATTTAGGAAAAAAGGGAGGTTGGCACATACGTTACAGAAGAAGATTACTTTCATACTTCCTTTTGGACTTTTGACAAAGAGCTGTCTTTTTAAAAGAATATTGATTTGTTTTCTTACTTTAGTTTTTTTTTCTCATGAAACCTAGCAACATGAAGGATGTACTTAGAAATGCCTTTAAAAATAAAACAGAAAAAGCTAGAGAAAGCTGAGTCAAGAGAGACTCAAGAAACTTCATGAATTAGATGGTGAGTCAGTTACGATATTTTTATCTTTCTTTTTAAAGGGAGAAAAAGCATAAGCAACTAATCTTTCTTCCCTCAGGGATTAAACCGAGACAAGTAAGACAACTCATTCAGCAAATTTGATCTTTGGCAACTTAAATGATTGCAAACTAGACAAAATATTGGACAACTAATTGTGTTCAAGGTAAAAATTTTGTGCTTGGGAAATGTATACATTCTGAAATGAGCCCATGGTGTTATACAACCCTTCAACACAACCTGTTGCCATTGTAAAACAACCAGGGTCTCCTAGTTCTAGTGAACGTCAGGCTGGTTTAGAGCCTCCCACTTGAGTGCCAGGGTTGGGGTAGGATGATGCCAGTTGGGCCCTGCTCTCCCGGCATGACCTTCCCAGCAGGTTTCTAGCCATCGGTGTCCATCCGTGTGAACCTCTGGCAGTGCTGTGGCAGGACAGTGAGGGCCTGATGTCCCGGGTGGCATATAATGCCAGACACAGAGCTTGAGACTGTCCAAAGAACCAGTCTTGTTTCAGCCCCTAATGTTCCCATGAAGGGCCGGGGTATGTTTGATGCACCTTTGGAGCAGAGATTTCAGTTCAGTTTACCCCCAAAGGAATCCATTTTAAGCACACACCAGCTGCTCTGCAAACCAAGTCAACACAAGATTGGGGGAAATAACTTCAAAATCTCTCTATTGTTGTGAACAAAATCGATAACATAGACACAGCTTATTTTTTATTAACTATTTGCCTTGTCTGTGCTAGCTAACTAACCTATCGCTCATTTGTCTCAGTGTTGGATCTGCTCCAACAAGTCAAACAACTGCTTGCAAAAGACTGGGCCTTCATAAGAGCCCCTCTGCTTCTACACTTAAAGCTACCTCTGCTGCCATAGAAACACAGTCAAAGGAAAAAGCATACATTTTGGATAAAAGTGGATCATTCTTTCTCTCTCAAAAATACTTTAAATCTAATTATGTCTCTTGTGATAGTAGTCTTGTGCACGTGACCAAATTACTGCTAATTACCTCCAAGACTTCTTGCATGCAAAGCAGCTCACCTCTCTTGATCTTAAGAGAAGCAGAAACATACTATGTCATTAAGCAGAAACCTATTTCCGCAGAGGTAATGCACTAGGACTTCTGCATAGACACAAGTCATAGTGCATCTGCTTCATGCTGGTAAGTTTTTGCTTTAGTTTCATTTGTTGAATCCAGCCTAAGTTGGGCAGCTAACCCAGTACTGAGCTGTCATAGCAACCAGATTGTGTAATTTGTTCACAGTGCTTATCCACATTTA
Source organism: Ibidorhyncha struthersii (assembly GCA_013398815.1). Taxonomy (NCBI): domain Eukaryota; kingdom Metazoa; phylum Chordata; class Aves; order Charadriiformes; family Charadriidae; genus Ibidorhyncha; species Ibidorhyncha struthersii. The sequence continues at coordinate 649,532 of VZSZ01008964.1, read as the reverse complement.
TCATAAAGCCCAGTTAGGCTGTTTTTCCTCTCACGGACAGGCTAATCTAGAGCTTCACCCCTCTGTAATTTCCATACTAAATTTGTTTTCAGTGCTGGCTTTCTTTCTTTGGCTTAAATACCTCTTAGGTCTTGATGTTTATGCCTAATGTATTTCAGAGAGTAGTCAGATTTCCCCTCTTTTTTTTTTTTTGGTCTAAGTAAGCCAAATTTTTAGCCATCATTTGTGTAATATACTCTTCAACCTTCAGATCTTTATTGAATTCAAGTTGCTGTTTCATCACTTACTTGCTTTATGTTGTGAAATCCTTTTCCAAATCTTTGCTGTTGGCCCTCACCCTTACTACCCTAACATTGTGTCGTAGGCAAACTTAGTTATATCATGACTCACCTTTTTTTCCAGGTATCTTATTAAAATATTAAATAACAGACGCATTAATAGAAAGACTTTCCTTGTGACCTCCCTCCACCGAAAAAAGCCTAACCATTAGTGTTCGGTATTGTGTTCCACCTTTTAGCTATCTGTTTAGCTCCATGGGGCCTGTCTGTGGCATCTCTGTTTCTCTGAGAGCTCTTGGAGACAGAGCTTGTTGAATTACTTATAGGAATCCAATTAATTTAATTTCTTTTCACATTGATATTGACTCCAGAACAAAAATCCTTTTAGAGAAGCTCCCATGATGACACTTCTGCAAATACTGTATTTATGGATGCTCTAATTGTGGTCCTTATAACAGTTTCTGTTAATTTACCCAGTAGAGATGTCTGGTCACCTGTTCTCAGCTACCTTAGGTTTACCTCTCCCTTCCTCCTTTCCCAAATCCTTTTAAGATTTGACATCCCATTTTGTCTTTTCCCTGTCCTTTGATGCTGAGGATTTCACCCTCGAATTCCTTTAAAACTCACCAGCTGCTCCTGGTGACTTCTTATTGTTCTCTTTATGGATTTTTCTATAAACTCTTTTACTGACACTTTACCTTTCAGACAGATCCTTCAATGACACCCCCCGCCCTTAAAAAAGGTTCTGTTATTTGAATTTCTCTTAAGGTCTTTGCTATGAGCATGGATGCAAAGACTTCATTTAGCTTTTCTGTTATAGCCTTTTTTTTTCTCTCAGTTCTCCTTTTATGACTTTATGTTTCAGACTTCTAGACACTCTGGCAAGCTTCCTGATCTTGATGTACTTAAAAAAAAAACCAAAACCCACCACACACAAACCCCCTCGCAAGTTATTTCTCAAACTTTTTTGGCTTGTCTTACTGCATTTTTACATTTAGTTTGCAGAGTTTAATTTTCTCTTTTATTGTCCTCATTAAGACATTTAAGCTGCTTCAAATAACCTCTTACATTGGTAGTTAGCTGTGTTGTTTTTCCAGGTTTACTTTGCATCCCTCAATATATTCTGTATACTACCTAAAAACATTTTGCTCTTCTATTTGTTAACTTGTTACTTCCTTTATAGGAACCTCTTTATTTCTACACAATTCCTATTTTTCCAATCAAGCACTATTTTAGGGGATAAGTTGGCTTGCTCCTACATAGATACTTAATTTAAAAGCTTTATGACTACTATTAAAAATTGGCTCTTTGATAGAAAAATTCCTATATACTGGGCCCTGTCAAATTAGTATTTGCTTATCTCGTAGATTATGTGTATGCTCCCTGAAGCATTCATTAATAGTGTCTAAAGGTTTTGTTTTGCAGTCATGCACAAAATTGATATTTATTTGATTGTATGGGAGCATTTTCTGTCTACCAACATAGTTTGTCTCATCTATGAGGTTGTTAGAATACGTAGCCAGTCACCAGCTACAGCATAGTTGGAGAAATCAGGAATAGTAAAATGCAGCTGAATATCTTCCTTTAATAAGGACGTTTTTTCACAGCTACCTTTTGTTTCTTGCAATTCATTCTGAATGTGTCTTCATAAGTTGCGCTGTATCGTGCGTCTCCTGTACTGTCTTCCTTTTAATATGTTGTGCTCTAAAACATGCCAGCTAAATATGCCCTAATGACTTTATTAATTGCTGATTAACAGCTCAGCTGTTTTTCTTTTCTGAAACCCCTCCAATCTGACAATACCTTTCTGATTTATGTGGTGACCACATTACTGAATTTGATGTGCTGGGATGGGGATTCAGCCTGGTTGAAGAAAGTGTAGTGAAAATACAAAGAGGTCACCTTCTTCCTCGTGCTCTTGCAGCTGTGTGAAGGAGCTGGAACAGCCTCGGCAGAGGTAGGCAGCTCCGAGTGGCAGTGTCGCTTGGGTTTTCCACATCATTGAGTGCTGCAGTCCATCCCAAACATGTTCTTGTCTTGGCTGTGATTGCTCTTGGCATCTGGATGCTATGAGGATTTGCAAGGTGGACCTTGGTGAACACACCTCTCTGCTGCAGTGTTTGCCTTATGGATAATTCCCACAGTGCAAGCACAGGATGTTTACAGTCCTGTTTTCAGAGCTTGCATGGCTGAAAAGATCTGCTCTGACCATTCTGGCTGACTTGCTGTCTAGCACAACCTATAGGACCTCTCTGAATTATTTTCTTTTTGAAATTATAGATACTTTAGGAAAGAAACTCTTTGCTTCATTGTAAGGCTACTTTATATCAGTCTGGACAAGCACAGAGTAGTTTTTCAATGGGTAATTATCTGTACTGTAAAAAAGTTTATTTCTGGCCCTTATATGTGTTATCCTGATAGATTTGTCTGTGACAAATAGAGGCAAATGGGACTCTTCTTGCTATTCCATCTTTCCCTACAGAGCTGTGTCACACAAGGATTACTCTAACCCTATGGGCATGGGGTAATATTGGCAGGTCCTGTTCAGCTGCCTGCTAGTACTCCAAATTTTTGTCAGTCGCTTCTCCTCAGGACAGAGAACCTTGTCTAGCAAATGGCTTGCATTCCCCCCACTCCCTGCCTTAGATATATGCTTTTATATTTAGCTATAATGGAAATTATATTTCCCTGAAAGAAGGTTATAAAACAGTCCATGTTGGTTTTCATCGTTAAAAGTATTATTTATTTATTTATTATTCTTCCAAATACTGTATTTTTCTGCACAGCTGGTTAGGAATGCTATTATTGCATACATGACACTGAGGAAAATGCATAATAGTACAGCTACCATACCCAACCTGTAAATTGCAGTAGGACATGCTTGGTTGTTGGTGTTTCTCCATTCACAGTTGCATTTTTTTAAAGTCTACTAAACAGTTTTCTTTCATTTTAATATATGACAATTTGTTTTGTTTCATGTTTTTACCTTGATCAAATTGTCAGACTACTGTAACAAATGCTTAAATTTCACAAAGCTATTGCTTTCATTGGCCAAATATGTTGAATTAATAGTTGTTCAGTTAGTTTGAGATAAATCACCATACCCTTATATAACCTTATTTGTTGATATTAACATATTAGTCTCTAATTCTTAATTAAAACCCCGATTTCCCTTGAGAGTAGAACCAGATATTGTGCCCAAGTTAAATGGGTCATCCTGTTTCTCTCTCTAAAATTCTAGTATAATACTAGTTTTTTTCCCCAAGTCTTGCAAGTTTCCAGTGTTTCAGAATTTATTGAATATTAAAGTGCAGAGAAGTCATTGGCCAGCTCTTGTAACTCTTCTAGCAATTTTTTCAGACATACTAGCTGAAAAGTTTGATGTCAGTAGCTGCAGCTTAACATTCTTGTGAATTGTTAGAAGGATGGAAAGTGATACAACATCATCTGGTTCTCCCCCCAAACCAGAACGCATTTGCCGAACGCTGCTGTGTTTTTTTTGTATTACTGTTATTGAGAATACCAATGTTTCATTTGAAGAATAGTCTGATGCCAGTATAAGGATTCCTTTTTGTTCCCTAAATATTTTAGAAAACTGCCTTCCTTGCCTGAACTGCTGCCTTCTTTTTGCGTCTTTTTTTTTTTTCAGTTATTAGTTTTCTATAATTTCTGAAATGCTGTCTTATATCTGTTTTCGCTTTACAGATATATTCTCTGCATATATTTAAGCTTGCAGTTATAGTTTGACAATCTAAAGTTTTATTACCCACAACCATTATTAAATCTGTAAGTTTTCACTCGTTGTTCACCTTCAAACCTAAATTTAATTTTCTTTTTTATTTTTTGAACCATGGTATTTTGTTGAATTATAGCTTTTTCCAACAGCTAGTAAAGTATGCTTAAAAAGTTTTCAAATGCTATTCATATTTTCTACACAAATGCTTGCTCTCAACTGATTTTAATTCTCATTGCTTTTATATCTGTGAAACTGGCCCTTTAAAATTAGAAAGGGTGTATGTGTGTATATATATATAAATTATTTGGATTCGATGTTATTTACACATTATTGCAGTCAAATTGTTATCAGTTGCATCTATGTATTATAAAATTTTGTTAAATTATTACCTCTTCTTTCATCTTTTTGTCAAATGATATATAATTCCCCCATCCAGCATTCTTTATTTGAGAAATTACTGTGTATGATTTTTAGGCTATTCAAAGACGCTGTAATATTGAAAACTCATTAAAAAAAAACCCTACAAGGATGGCTCACGTTCTGTATTTAGTTTCATTTTAGGCTTCTGCTGAGCCTTTTTCTTCTTTCTTTAGATATTATTGCTCTTTGATTTGTTGCTTTTCTTTCCTTGATTGTTAATTCCTCTGTCTTGCAAAATATATCATTAACTTTATTTGTAGTGTGCTTCACATATTTAATAACATACTTGAAGTTAAGAACATAAGAGCTTTTCTGGATCTAGGCCCTAGTCTCCGCTGTCTTTTTTATGACCACTTTTATCTTGCTTTTCACTTTCTTATCCCCCATTATTCTTTTTATATTATTTCCTTACCTTGTCTACACATTCCACATCTCTTTTGCAATTTCCTTTTTTTGCCTTCACTCCTCCCAGCCCTCCTTTTTCAGTCTTTTCCATCTCTCCCCACCATTTATGTCTCTGAAGAATGACTTATATTATCAAAGTTACTACTCTTGGGATTGTACTCTTTTACAGTGTCACACTAGTATTAAAAGAGCCTACCTTGAGAAAGTATCTGTGCTTTAGAAGTGATATGTACATCCAGAAATATTAGGAAAGTAGTCATTAACACCCATTTTTTTCCTTTCTTGTTCTTATTTCTAGTATAACTTCTGGGTTGTAATATTGGCATTAAGAACACTCAGTGGATATAGTGACTGATAATGTTTTTGCGACCTGTTCCCTTTCCCTTCATGGAACTGTTGATGCTGCTATCCAAAAAAAGCAGTCAGTGGAGACATGAAGAAATACTACGGGTGAAATGAAGAGCTAATACAAAATGCATTCACTGTTCTGCATTGTCAGAGTTCATAGGTTCTTGCAAAATCATCAAGATTAATGAACTATAAGCCATGAACCTTACCCCTGTTTGGTAAATGAAAGCACTGACATTATTTCCTACTTGAGGGCAGCTTTTTTCCCTTCTGTCTCTCCTTCTCTTCTTCCTCCCTTCCCTCTTACTCCACCGCCCCTTCTTCTCTCCAGAGTTCTTCTGTTCGTACTAGAATGGCTGTTAAATTGAAATAGAAAAATGTCACCTCTCTAAGTTGCCTGCTAACTTCAGAGGATGTGAGCCTGCTTTGGGAGTCATTAATTAAAGTGAAATAGCTGCAAAAGAACGTGGTGGTTTCAGCAATTTTCTTCACTTTTTCTTGGCAACCATAACAGGAAAGTTGATTTTCTGTTCCGTTGATGGTATGTATTTGAATCAACAACTTGATTGTCTTAGTTGATCCAGATATTTCAGCCTGTGATGTAAAGAAACCTCCCCTGTCTGTGTCATGTTTTGTTTTGGTTTTGACCTGTGGGTCAGTTTATACGGTTATGTGATGCACGGCCTAAACAAGACACATGGGCCTCCTCCATCCCGCTGAAGGATTTCTTGCATTCTGCTGGCAAGCCCACCCTTCCTGCAGAATGTAACATGGCAAATGCTTGTAAAGAAAACTTGAAGTAATGTTGCCTGTCTTTGTAGCTACTTTTGTCCTGGAAACAGGGGGCAGTGAAGGAAGAATTCATCACCGGCTCAGCTGAACTGCTCCTAACATTGCTGGAAAGATGCCCTGGTGGTACGCGCTCTGGCTGGGCTTGGGCTGGAAGGCGTATTCAGCTTTGCTGTTGCAGGCTGTAATGTGCAGGCTCAAGTATTGTTAGTTGTGTGCTTCCATACCGTTTCTCTTCAACATAAGGTTGCGGTTACCACTCGATGCCTGGTTCAGGAGGAAACTCTTTAGTCCCTTTGCTGATGAACTTTCTACTGCCTGACAGTCACCGCTTTTTTCCTCTTGCTCGTTTCCTTCTCGTTGTCACTATCTGTTCTTGGTTTTGCTCCCTTTCTCTTTTCCTCCAGGCTTTAGCCTCTGCGCTTGTCCCTCCATTCTCTCTGCACCTTCTCAGCTGGTGACACTGCTGACCGAGACTTCACTGTCTGCTCTGCCCTGTGTGGTACCTCCCTATACACCTGCTGCTCCCTGATTCCTTCATGGATGGCCCTTGCTCCTGCCCACGACAGGGTCTGCTGAGGGCAGAGACTGTATGGAGGTCTCCCTAGAGCCTGCACCTACCAGCTCCATCACTCTGCAGCTGATGTGAGCGGCAGGAAGGTTTGGACGTGTTGTCTTGAGCGGGGAGGAGAAGTGTAGCCAGAACAGTGAAATGTTCAAATGGCTCAGATGTTGAAGAAGCATCTGAGTTTTTCCTCAGTCTTGAATGGATTAGGAAACTTTGATTAATTTCATGACTCAAAGTTGGGTTGGGTTGCAAAAGTGTTTTCAGATAGTACAAAGAAATCAAAAGGGAAATTCAGCTAAATTTAACAGCCTTCAGTTTCTGCAGCTCATTCTCACTTCAAAGTCAAAGTGCCGCAAAATATATGTGAAAGAAGTGAAGCACAAAGCTGCAAATTTTGTAATTACCTTTGAAGCAACTTTTTTTTTTCTTTTGGAATACAGCTGCTTCCTACTCTTAGTCTGAATAAGTATTGTGAAAGACTTAGCTTCTTACTACAATGAATATATTCATGTATATGTGTGTGTGTCTGTACACACATACATATTTAAATATTCATCTCTAATTAATATGCCATTAGCACAGAAATAATATCACATCTCAAGAAGTTCATTTTGAAGAGCGGCTGTTTGGCTCTACCTCTTCTACTGTCCCCCCAACATCTTGCCTTTGTCCTGAAAGTAAACTTTGCTTTTGCTTTGGAAACTATTGCTATACTCAAATTATTGTGTTTCTCAAATATGCATTCCGTGTAGATTTCTGTGTGTTTTGCTTAGGTTATTAAAGGGTTGCCCTGGCACCTTTCAGTATAGCTTGTCCTATGAAGCCATGTGAGTTAGGAAAACAGTAAAGACAGTTGGATTCATGAACATGTGAGCTTCTTCAGATTATTCTTTTGTATGGGCAGACAAGCGGGTTTCATATTTTACCCGAATTACTTTATTCATTCCATAAAAACTTGTTTGTTGTAAAGGTGACTGAAAGTTGATGCTGTTGGGTATAAAGAGCTGAAGTATTTAGAACATGCAGCAAAGCAGGCATATGCTCTCTTTATATATTTCTTACTTTGAAGTGAAGTGCCACAGCTGACAGATTGGAAATAATGAGAATGCAAAAGCAGATAAATGGAAGAAACACCTCTTCACTGCGGAGAGTAGAGGAAGTATTTCAACAAGGGGCCCAAATAAAAGTTGTATTTGGGAAGGAATGCCAAAGCATTACTCAAAGTTTTCAGAGGACAAAATACTGCTAAAAAAGAGGACCTTGGTTTAGGATGGTCTGGACAGTTTGGACAGTTTAGTTCAAACAAATAAGTCATGTTTTATTTTGGCCACATACAGGGTGATTGGTCTGTGCTTGTCCTGACGTATTTTTGATGTGCCCACATTAGCAAGTAGTGCAGCAGAATGGAAACAGGCCTGGAAAGCAAGACTGCTGGTGCTGAGGAACCTCACCTCCGCGCTGGCTGTGCGCTTCAGTGGATTTTGCTTTGGAAAAGCTGTAGTCTGGTGGACTAACCCCACCCTTAATTTTTAGGAGAGCTCTAGGAGAACATCTGGCCTAGTTTCAACCAAAGGGAATCACCATTATAATGGTGGTGGTTTATTGATTTCTGTGTATGGATAACAGTTTCATAACACAAATTTCCTTGAAATAGCAGATGAAAATATAGGAAGGTCAAAAGCTTGGGAAAAAGGTGTGAATTTTAAGAAGGGGATAATTAACCATTAGAAAAGATGCTATTCTCTAATTAATTTTCAAGGCAGAGATTATCTTTTAGGAAATCCATTCAGATACACAAGTCATTGTACTAGGTTATAGTTTATGAAAGTGGGCTGTGTATGGGAAGAAGAACAATGCCTGGAGTACAGGACTCGGAAATGAATTTTCCTGGGTCCGTTTCACATGCACAGGCTGTGCCTAGGTCTTGTTCTTTACTACTCCTGACCCATTGCCCCCTCGCTCTAATTCTGTCTGCAGAAAATTTCTTGTGTATCTCCTGGGAGCCTTCCCCATTGCCATTTCTGACTTAAGCAGGGGTAGCACTAGATGGCTGTGATATGCCTTTAATGAATATTGCCAGATTTCTTGAAATCTTCATGCTGATAGCGCTATAGTAATGTGAAATCTTATTGCCTGAGTATTGCTGGCCACAGTTGTTCTATTCACATACACACCCTTGAATGTTTTAACCTTAGGTTTTCAGTTTATTTTTATCTTTAAAAGGCTGTCTGCTTTTTAAAAGATTTCTAGTTGTTTAGAAAACAGCTTCTGTATCAAACTCCTCCACAGATGGAAGCACTCTCTATACACCTTGTGAACTTTTTATTTCCAGCCATCCTTGCTTGCTTTTTTTTTTTTTCTTTTCCTTCCTCTCTTCTCTTGCCTGTTCGTTTGCCTGGGTACCCTTAGCAACATCTTTTACTAATGGAAAAATAGCAGTGCTTTCTGTAGTCTCACTGCGACTGAATCAGAAACAGCATCTACTTGACAAAGTATCTAGGTTTTCAGTCCCACTGTTCCTTCTATTATCCTGAACATTTAATATCATGTATCAGGCAGATCTACAGATTCTTAGTTTGTGTTTTTTGTAGTTGTTATTGCAATGTTACGTGGAACTAAGAAGTGGAAAAATAGTGAACTGTGTATAGTAGGATCTCTGCCTCTGGATTGGATGAAAAAAATCTTCCCCTTCATGTTTTGTACAATTGCATATTATGGATTGCAATCTCCAGAGAAATCACTTTGCAGAGTTTGTCTGTAGAGATAAAAGAGTCAGACAGCGATAATTCACTGTTCTCTCATTTTACTTCTGAGGAATTCTCTGTAAGAACTGCAGTCTCAATATTTGCATCGACTCCCTTAATTCTGGAGGCCAGGGGGTGCTATAGGTATATACATTACAATCTATGTAGGCTTAGTAGTCAATATAGAGGGCTCATGAAACCTGTTGTATTTTTTATTTTCTTGCTGTTCTGAATTCTGAGTGTTTTGTTTCTTAAAGAAATTATTTCAGTGGCAGAAGGGATGTGTTTGCCTGCGTGTCCTGATTTGGCTTTAGACAGGTCCTTGGATTTCTAGTATGGTTTCTATATATATGCATCTTGTCTGAATGAGAGAATGGATAAATGGGGCTCAGGCCTGGGAGTTCAGCCCTGGGAAATTATGAACCTTGTACGGATGAAGTGATTTCTTTTGTTAGGAAGAGACAACTTGTGGCATGGAGTGAAATGGGAGAGAAATATTTTATTTCCCAGATACAATGCACATATATAAATATGTGTAAATAAAACATATATCTTATGTGTATTTTTACATTGTTTTCATGGTGGGGAAATGTTGAAAAAATAATTTCCTTAATCAAATCTTTACTATTTGAAAATAAGATTTATTACACTTAAATATTAGGCAAAACTAAATTATTTGAATTATGTACTCTCAAAAACAGTTTAGTTCATCACATACCTGTTATTCCTCTTCTCCTGCTCTAATCATTCAGACGCGTAAGCAGCAAGGAAGTATATGAGTTCACTCAGTTTCTCATAAAGTGATAATATAGTGTACATGGATGTTCATATAGCCTGATTGCAAAGGAGACATCAGTAAATTCTCATGGAAAGTATCATATCTGGTTTCGTTTGTGGGTTAGAATCTCTGATGAACTAATAATTGATCAGACAGATGGTTTGTGGGTAGTAAGCCCTGGGCCAAGTTTTTTTCAACACCACAATGTTTTCCCAGAAGTGGTTATTTGAGACTGCAGAAATTAAATCCTGGACTCTAGGTTTTAATTACCTTTTAACCATAATTTCTGATTGCCTGTTCTAATACACTACATTATGTTACTGACTGTTAGAAAGCAATACATGTGATTTGAAAAGGCAGCTACTAAAATAATAATTTATTTATTTCCCACTGCCAACAGTGCAGGATTAAATGTACATATCAATCCTGTCTTAAAGGTAGCATGTTCTGCAGACATGAGTAACACCTGGTAGCTTTGTGTGTATACACTTGCGTGTGTATATGTGTACACAAAACACAAAGGTTTTTCCAGTGTTTTGGCTTGTTTCCAGAGGATCTTGACAGACTTGCATGTGTTTCGCATGTGTTTGAAAATCATTTCAGGTGTGGAGGGGTTTGGAGTTGACTTTATATTTAAAAAATAATCAAAATAAAAATTAGTTGCTAGTAAGAATATCCTTTCACATATGAAAATTAATTTACCTGTTTAAAAATGAATGGACTACAATCAAAAAGCTTATGGGCACAGTACCTGAATGTTGACATTGCACAAAAATAAGTAAGGCAGTAGTGGCCAGCCCAGCCCAAACCACGAGAGCAGTGCTTCTAAGTTCTGGAGAGTTTGATAGCAATGCTGACTTGAGCTATTCCTGCCCTCCTGCTGATGATTCTCACAGTTACTATATCACCCCTCCAGCAGCACAGGCTCCACTGTCTATTGAACTGTATTATAATTCAGATTAGGGAACTGATCTAAAAAAAAAATGAGTTAAAGTGTGTGAAGTGTGCATATATGTTCATTTAAATCTTGGATCAGAAAACCATGCAACCCGCAAATGGTTCTTCTGGTCCCGCTAAAGGAGTGGCTTAGGTTTACAAAGGAGCTACCGGAAAATAGAAGTTCAAGAATCCTGTAAATCAAAAATAAGCATTAGGAAAAGGAGGCACGTTGTCTAAATCCCACCTTGTGCTCCAGGTCGGATGGGCAACCTGAAGTCCCGTTGAACACAACGGGCCTCTTGGTGCGCTGCAAGGTGCTGACTATGGCATTGAGGGTTTAAAACAGGCAGCAAGGATATGGTCAGTGTCGCACACTGGATTTGTAAGTCTAACACACATATTTTCTTCACATAGGGATTTGTCTTTAGTGTCCTTGTTTCTTTTTTAACCTTTTCAAAGAAAAAACAAAGGCGCAATACTTGTATGAGTAGAGTCCCAGGCTGATGATTATTGCAGTGACTGGAGAAAAGTTTATGGAAGGGTTTTGACGTGAAGCCATTACCTAAGATTAGGGAAATTTTCTCTGTTAATCTGTATAGAAACGCTTTGCATCTGATTTTGCTGGTTGTATTGGCATAAAAGGGGTTTCTAGTGTGCAAACTCTGACGTGTGATGATTGTGGGTGTCCTTTTTCCCTGAAGGCAGTCAGTATTAGCTACATTCAGCGCCACAGTTTAGCTGTCTTTGGTTTGAATGCAAATTACTTCTTAAAGATCCTCTGTTAGACAAAATATATTATTTTTATTATATCCAAAATGATTTTTCTTTGAAGGGTCAACTTTAAGTCACCACCAGGTTATCTAAAAGCTTCTCTTACTGGTTTCTGTATGTATCTGAACACTGTATAAATGCAATAATTTCATGTAGAACTGAACTGCATCATCTTAGTGTTTTGGAGGCTTTTTTTTTTTTTTTTATTTCTCCTGGTCAGACCCAGGAAGAGACGAGGGAAACTAGACAGTTTAGTTTGAAATAAATTCTTGGTGACTTTTGTTTTCTACTGCAAGTCAAGAGGAAGTTTTGAAGACGTTTTAAAAAGAATAGTGTGTTTGTTGTGGTTACTCTATAAACGTTGCTTGCCTTCCTCTTTCCATTTATTTTTGGAATGCTGTTTTGTATGAGAATAAGGAAAGACTTTTGTCATCCAATTTGATATTTAATGGCAGATATCACAGCACTCCTTAGTTTATCAGACAATGTCTTTTGGCACATGTTCCAGCATGTTGCCTGGGAAACAATGTGTTTTCTCCGTTTACATTAAAGTATTCCCTCAGCTGTGAAACTGTATTTTAGGAAATCAAAAGCAAAGTATGCATGGATACTTATACTTGATGCCTTACTGTTAATGAGAAATATGCTTTTAATTACTTTTTCAGTGAAGTGTTCACCAGATAAATACTGAACATCATAGGAGAAATATGAATATTGTTAACTTTTTAAGAACTGCTATTTGATTCTTAAATCCGCTTTATTGTGTATGCATAGTATATGATAGAATTGTAATTACACGATTACATGATATTTCTTATAAAATTACTGCAGTCAAAAAATACAACATGCATAACTGATGAACAACTATTCCATGGTTTATTATCATTGTGTAATGTATGGTAAAGTCCTTATTTTAGATGTTGAGATGAAAATGTTATGGAGACTTACATTAAGTTTATTAATTTCCTTATAAGTCTCTAGGTGGTTTAATATGACACCATTTCAAAATCACTGAGGCCAAGAAGGCAGTATTATTTCTACTTTAGAGATCGTGAATGGGATAAAAATTAGATCTAGTAGAATTTAGAGACTTTTGAGACCTGATTTTTCTCAGGACTTAACATTATAAAGCACTTTAAATATTCATATCTAACCTTGAGGCATAAGTGGCAGTTTTAAGTTCTCACGTCCTCTGTAAATCAGACATGGTTACTTAGGTTAAGATTCTGAAGGTGAAGATGTTGCTGGAAATAGTTTAGATACGATCAAAGAAACCTTCTTTGCCTGTGTTTTCAGTCCTGATTTATGACACAGGCGGGATAGTTGAAAAGAATGAGTGTATGGACATGGAATTTTATTTGGACGTGGACATGGACTAGGAAACATCCCTAGTGGATGAAGGGAAGGCAGTGGATGTAGTTTTTCTGGATTTTAGTAAGGCTTTTGATGCTGTCCCTCACAGCACCCTTCTGGACAACTTGTCCAGCTGTGGGATGAGCAGGTTCACAGTGTGATGGTTGTAGAACTGGCTGAGGGGCAGAGCTCAAAGGATTGTAGTAAATAGGGCTACATCTGTCTGGTGACAGGTCACCAGCAGTGTTCCTCAGGGCTCAGTTCTAGGGCCAGTTCTGTTCAATATATTTATTGATGAACTGGATGCAAGTGTTGAATGCACCATTAGCAAGTTTGCTGAGGATACCAAACTGGGAGGTGCTGTTGACTCTCTTGAGGGACAGGAGGCCTTGCAGAGGGATCTAAATAGATTGGAGCATTGGGCAGTGATTAATAGGATGAAATTTAACAAGTCAAAATGCCAAATTCTGCACCTAGGACAGAGTAACACCAGGCACAAGTATAAATTTGGAGAGGAGTGGCTGGAGAACAGCCCTGCCGAAAGGGACCTAGGGGGTGTTGGTCAGCAGCAGGCTCAATGTGAGTCAGCAGTGTGCCCTGGCAGCCAAGAGGGCAAACTGCATCCTGGGGTACATCAAACACAGCATAACCAGCCCATCAAAAGAGGTCATTATCCCACTATATTCAATGTGTATTCAGCACCTCTGGTGCTGTGGGCAGTTCTGGACCTCACAATTTAAGAGGGATGTGAAGGTCCTTGAAGGTGTCCAGAGGAGGGCAACAAAGCTGGTGAAAAGGCTGGAAGGAAGATCCTATGAGGAGCAGCTAAGGACTTTAGACTTGTCTGGTTTGGAGAAGAGGAGGCTGAGGGGTAACCTCATTGCTTTCTACAGCTTCCTGAGGAGGGGACGTGGAGAGGGAGGTGCTGGTCTCTTCTCCCTGGGATCCAGTGACAGGACACGTGAGAATGGTTCAAAGCTGCACCAGGGGAGGTTTAGACTGGACATTAGGAAGCATTTCTTTACCAAGCGGGTGGTCAAACACTGGAACAGGCTTCCTAGATGGGTGGTTGATGCCCCAAGCCTGTCAGTGTTTAAGAGGTGTTTGGACAATGCCCTTCATAATATACTTTAACTTAGTCAGCCCTGAAGTGGTCAGGCAGTTGGACTAGATGATCATTGTAGGTCCCTTCCAACTGAAATAGTCTATTGTATTCTAACGAAGGTAAAATTAAAACTTAGAGTTGAGTGTATTTAAATCAGCATGATGAAATAATTTCAGAGAAATTATTGCTGAGGTTCCAAACCAAATATTTTTATAATCTGTCAAGTTGTAAATACTTTGATCATATACTGGCAAAGACAGTATCTGATTTTTGAAAATGAAAATGGTGAGTGGTTAACTACAGCCTGACATCAGTTATATGCTAAGCTTTAGACCACAATTTGAAGGTAAGAAGGATAAAAAACTTAGTTGGTAAAGAAAAAATGAATTAAAAAGAAACACTGACCTACCAAAAGTTAATTGTGCCATGATAAGCTGACTATTTCTTTGGTAACAGATTTTCCAGGCAAAGAAAACCCAATTGATTTGATCAACATTAACTGAAGCATTTGGGGGACAATCACAGGAAAAAATTATTAACTAAAGTGGAGAAGATCATACTCTGTCTGTACTAACTGAACTGTACAGTTTACTGAACTGTAAAACTGAATTGAAATGGTATAAACTGAAAGATTGCATACTTAGCAAGAAATATGTTCAGTTGAGATCTCCCCACCTGAAAGCAACTAAAGTATACTTCAACTCAGGTATACTTAGGTATGCTTAAATGGATGTAGGCATACATCAATATATTAGTTGTTAATCGGATGGTTTTGAACTGATACTACTAATGCAGCTGTAATCCAGGCAAGATTGCTCAGGTGTTTCAGTGGATATTTCAGAATCCAAAGAAGATATGAACATACTTGAGTTGGTCCAGCAAAGGACCACAAAGATGACTAAGGGACTGCAGTATCTAAGGGGCCAAAAGAGCTAGGACTGTTCAGCCTGGAGGAGAGAAGTCTCAGGGGGATCTTATCGATACGTAGAAATACCTGATGGGAGGGAGTAGAGGATGGAGCCAGACTCCTCTCAGTGATGCCCAGTGACAGGATGAGAGGCAATGGGCACAAACTGAAGTACTGGAAATTCTACATGAACATAGGAAAAAACACTTCTTTACTTTCAGGGTGGTCAAACACTGGAACAGGCTGCCCAGAGAGGTTGTGGAGACTTCACCTGTGGAGTTATTCAAAATCTGGGTGGTCATGGTCCCTAGCAAAATGCTCTGGCTGACCCTAAGCAATCTCAGAGGTCTCTTCCTACCTCGGTGATTCTTATATCCTGTGATATAGGGAAATATCTATGCAATTGTGCAAGATTCTGTATTATATTTTATGTAATCCTAGTTAGCCTTGTTCAAGTCACATGTGTGTCAGAATATTGGTTTGAACTAGAGGATGACCAGGAAGTGTATAAACTGTAATTTGAAAGGAAGAAATCTGGAAGAGGTAGGAGGGACATAACAGAACTCTGTGACAGTCAAGGACCATAATCTTCAGGTAATGGATAGTGCTATTTAAGCTAAAACACAGTGCTAGAATAACTAAGCTGAAAGTTGATGCGAAAGTAGATGATATTTTTAAGACATGTGGAATGAGATTCTAGAATAATTTTCCTCTTTGACTGAGGGATTTTAGCTGGCCAAACTGAATTAGAATTTCACAGAGAAGCTGAAGACCCTCCTGACCTACAGGTCAGACTTTGCTATGTTTTTGATCTCCGCTTCAAAATACAGAAGTGTGTGAGATGGTCAATAAAGGGACAATGACTTTTTAAATGCAGGTAAAATTATGCACTTTCCTTAGCATTGTCCTTGGGAACATCACAGATTATCCATGGAAAAAATTAGTCTGTGTACAGCACAGCAAATCACTGCAATAAATTTCAGCCCAAACTGTTATAAGAAGCTGAAAATGTGAAAAGAACTGTTGCACAACATTAATTACTGCCTATAATGTAGTCCCATAATGTATCTTAAATCAAATAATATTTTGTTAGAGCCAGATGCATAAACACATGAGGGGGTAAGAATTACAGTATGCAGCGGGATAGAACAATTTCATGTGTATCATTGCTGCTTAAAGCACTTAAGGAAAATAATCAGGTTTATTATAAGGACTTTTGATTATCTCAACACTTGTACTTGACAGGATTTGCATAAATGGATATGGATTTAGAATGGTTCTCTGCACATGATAATATTTACATGCTAATGTTCCAAGACGATGTGCTGAATCTAGTGTCCAATCTGGTGCACTCAAATCAAGTGCTGCTGAAAAGAAAAAGGCACTTGTACCCACTTTCCCCTTTCTCATTTTCTACTGAGACTGTGCAGTACCTGGACAGACCTAGGTTATTTGCACGTTATTAGCAGCACAGCCTAATTAGGCCTGCTAACATAGCAGTTATCAGAGGCCTATGGCATAAGACCTCTTGAATAGGTGAAAGATATGTTGTGGCACCTTCTTCCTACACACGTGCCAGAACCGCTTCTTCAGGCACTGTGGGGCGGTTATAATTCTGCAAAAGCTCAAAGGCTGATGATGAGAATGCACTTCCCCTTTTTAGCACAACATCTGCCACTAGCAGGGAGAAAGGTAAGAACCACGAACCATGCAAGAGGGAAAAATAAATGCATAATCTCCCTCTACTACTCTCTGTGCCTTCAGTTAGTTTAGGGGTTTTCTGAGCCAGATGGATCTTTTGAGTATTTAGTGGACTTCAGTGGATTTCTCCTCTAAGTTTGTTCTGTGTCCCTCTGAATTCAAGTGAACTTACGACATCTGCAAAATCCTTTAGCAACGAGCTCTCTGTGATATGAAGAATTATCTCTGCTTGTTTTGAACTTGATCCCTAATGGCTTCATTTGATTCCCTGTGGTTCTTGTACTGCTAGAGAGTAAACAGTCAAAGCCCACCCGTTTTCTCCATGTAATTTATGATGTGGTTGACTTCTAGCGTACTCCCTCTATGTTACCTCTTTTTGAGTACACTCTCAGTTTACTTTATCCTTCATCCCTCATGCAAAGGGAACTTTCTGCATATATTCCAGACCTTTGGTCATCCTGGTTGTCTTGAACCTTTTGTGTCCTGCTGTATCCTGCTTAGGAGGAAGTGACCAGAACTTCCACTGGTATTCCAGTCACAAACCATAGATTTATGATAGAATTCACTGTTCTGTTCTCTGTCCTTTCCCTAAGAAGCCCCAACATTTGATTTGCCCTTTTTTTGACCTAAACTGAACACTGGGTTGATGTTTTCATGGAACATCCATCATGACTTGAGGATCACACCCTCATGGTAATGGTCAGCTCAGTGCATATCATTGTGGCACCATAAAGATAAATTTAGGATCATTTTTCCTCATGTACTTTCAACTTTACTTACTCTGAACTTCATCTGCTAACTTGTGGCCAGTCCTACAGTTTTGTAAAGGCCTCCAGCAGTTCCTCATAATTTCGGCAAGAGACTACAGTAGAAGGCTTTTGAAAACTGAACTAAATTGTGTCAGCTGTATCAAAGAATACCAAGAACGTAATAAGGCAGGTCTTCCTTAGCAAAAGCTGTGTTGACTTTTCCTGACTACATCATCTTTATGCAGGTGTCTCTTTTAATTTTATTCTTATATGTTCTATTAAATTGCCAGTACAGCCTGCAGCTTCACAGACCTACCCTGCGATGTTTTTTAAACATTGCCATATTCGCCATTCAACAAATCTCTTTCCAATCTTTTTCCGAGTCCCTTACAAAGCAAGTTCAGGTTTCCTTTAAAAACTCTCCAGTTACATCTACATAATACTGCAAAGGATTGTTCTTTTTGCTCTGCTTGCTCTTTTTGTGCCCTGATCTTCAGTTGGCCCTACAGATGTCTTGGCAGTCTTTTGCTCCTGATGTGTTTCAAGGAAAAAGTAGCTTTAATTTTGCTTCTTTAGTTATTCCTCAAACACTTTTTTTGGCTTGCCTTATTGTGTGCTTACATTTAATCTCCCAGAACTTATCAGCCTTTCTGTTTTCTTCCTTTAGACACAACTTCAACTTTTTGAAGATTGCCGCCTTGCTTCTCATCTGCTTCCCCTTCCCTGCTGACTTCCCATTGCCCTTCTCAAGCTTTTCCTAAGTGGCTCTGTGTTCCTGTGATGGCGTGTCTTCAAGTACCCACTTCTGAGAATTTAATTCTCTCAGCTCCCCCTCTGCGTTTTTAATATGACCCTTTATTTTTATGTCCTTTTGAGGCTGAAAACAATTGTGGTGGGTGTTTAGAGTTTCATACCTCTGCAGAGATGTTGAATCTAGGAATGTTATGGTTGCTGCCATAGAAGGGCTTTTCCACTATGCAATATTTTTTGCACCAAGTCAGGCACTACATCTTTTATTGTGGACTATCTAACTATCTACTCCATGAAACAATAATTAACAGTGTCTTTTATTTGGTCATTGTATTATATCCTGATACATTTTTACTTACTTACATAGAGATAGCGAAAATCTGGCATTATTATCACATTTTCTGCATGTGTTGCCTCATGTCTGTAAGCATATCAGAAGGTATGTCATCGATCTGGTTGGCAGCCTCACACTCACCCCTTCTATTCAGGCCTGATATTTCAATCCCTATAAAATCTGTGCTGCTTTTTGAAGTGCTTAACTCATCTATTTGTTTTGATTAGGCTCTCTTTAACATCATCATCTTGCATGTGGAAAATGATATGGGGAAAAAGAAAGGATCAAATCCAATTAATTTCTAGGGAAACTCTCAGACATTTAAGGAGAGTGATATTTAAGTGCATAAATGTATACGTGAGTGTTTCCTATTGACCTTATGTCTCAGAAACATTGCTCTGCTTTTCACTGCACCCCTGGCTTAGAAGGGATGGTCTTTAAGAAGAAAAACACAATACTTACTTTTATTCCCCCCTCTGTGCTTTTCTAACTTGCAGGGACAGAGAATCTCCAGTCACCTTTTTGTACCTTGCACGAAAGTGATAACATGCTATTAAGCACGGGTTTTGTCATTCTGAAATAAATTTTTTCCTACATCTATGCTCCTAGAAATGTGTTGTTAGTGACATCACCCTATTGCTGTGTGAATATCTGAGATTTTACTACAGTTCACAAAGGATTATGTTAACTGGGACTGAAGGAAAGCTTGCTACTTAGGCAAACGAGGCTAGAACAACACCTATAAGGAGAAAGTGGAATTACATCACTAGAAGGTAACAACTACTATTTAACTATTCTTATTTCTTTAATTAATCTTGATCCATTTTTAGATATAGAAATAAAAATAAAACTGTCCCTTTCCTTTGCTAAGGTTTAGTAACCAAATAGTAATTGAAATCTTATCAATTTTCTTCCCAATAATATTACCATTACTGCCTACAGTTTATTCATCTTAATACTTCAATATCTCCTGATACACAGTGACTGTTTTCATGACCCTTATGTGTCATATGTGAAAATAATTTGTCCAAGCTTCTTTCTGCATTCCAGCCATTTATAGACTAGATATTCTGCATTGGTAGATGGAAAGGTGTGGATACATTTTTAGCTCCATTTCCATCACTGTGTTTTAATCATGGTTGTAAAGCAATGCAAACGACATCTGTGCATTCCTGGTTTTAGGGTAATCTGTAGACTCCCTGAGTAATGGGAGGAATCCATGTCGGTTCATCTTGTGAGAACCTGTGGGATAATGGAAAGTTTGCTGGGTGCCCTGAGGCGTTATCCCCAGGGAAGGGTATTGGTGGTCTGCCATTTTTGTCAGTCCAATCCTTCTTCTTTACATTTATTGAAGCGATGCAGTTACTTCCTGTTTTCCAGGGAGAAGGTGTAACTCTTCTACTAACTCTTAGGCTTTGCTCCCTTTCCCCACTTTCTTACTGTGGGTACGGAACATACTGATGAAAGCTTGCGAAAAATTAAGGGGTATGACAGAGTTACCAGAGATAGGAAGAGAAATTTAGGACAGAGGCTAGGTAAGAGAGAAGTAAAATACGGCTTGGGTCAGCAAGGACATTTTAAAAGATGTCCAGACATCATGGTAGTGAACATAACATAAAAACTTATCTAAATAAGTCCAAAAGGACAAGTAGATGTGGATTTTGCAGTAGCTTTTGTGGGATAGATCAGCCCTTTTAGTTGTGAGGTGTTTGCTCCTGTCCCATGGTGTGTTCACAGCTGAGCAGACCCCAGTTTGGATCTGTCTTGTTAGCTCTATAAAGGGAACTCTTACAATGGGTTGCCATTTTGCTTTTCTGTGCTCAAGGGTTCATATAGCTGTGTATTGTTATGCCCCTGATTTCACTTCTCTTAACTTAGCACTTGCCCTTGTTTAATTTTAATCATAGTGTTCAGCACTGTTTGCAAACGTGAAGTGGTTATGTCTTCTGTCCTCTTGAATGTGAGAATGTCATTATGACCGCGGGTCACTTTGGGCTGCCTGTCACCTGTAGCTGTGGAAATGAGTTACTGTAATCAAGACTGGGTTTAGCTGGGCCCTCAGAAATCGAGTCTGTATTGAGGGATACTCTTGCTTTTGTGGTGTTGTTTCTGCCCTTTATGATCGCAGGCAAGTTTTGCAAAACTTTTTAGCTTCTGGTAATAATCACTTGGAAGTAGTTTGCATCTACCTTTAAAACCTTTCCAGAAGAACTTCTTCAGTCTTTCTTTAGAGAAGATTGTCTCTGGGAAATGGCTCGGGGCCTCGAGAGAATGTGTCTCGTTTCTACAAAATTAGAAGCTAGAGGGAAGGCTCTTCCTGTGCTCCAAGGAGAGCAGTGGTTACAACGTTATAGCTGCAAGACTGAATTCTGTGGATGATACGGCATGGTTCCCTCTAGTTTGAGATTTCTCTGATTTTGATACACTAGTTATAAATACATCATATAGGCTTGCTAATGCTTGCCCGTATCCCTGACTTTTAAAAAAAGCTATTCTGCTATGTGTGTTCATCAAAGGATGTAGAGCATTTCTAAGCTGATAACTTCTGTTCCAGAAATGAAATCAAATGTCTTTGATCTCTTGGATTACAGGACAGCAAGATATAAGCAGACTGCATCCTCCATATGTGAAAAANCAGAAGTTAAGTAGTGTGCTAGGCTAAGCAAACAGTTTGGTTCGAATGAACTCCAAGAACAAAAGAATGGCTGCACTGGGTCAGATCAAATGTTTGTGTAGCATGAGGTTTTGTCTCCAGCAGTGGTAAAAGCAGATGCATATTTAGGGATGTAAGAATAGAATCAGTTTATGATAGTATTTCCCCAAGAATGCTCCTCCAGTATCCAGCAGTTTGCGGCTCAGAGGCTTTCTGAGTTAGTGGCAGTATCTTTCTCTTCCAACGTATTAATAGCAGTGTGAATAAGGGGTGGTCTGGAACACAAATAGGGTAATGAGAAGCTGGATGCCAAGTTTTAGTGACTGACAGTCAAGGAAGGTAGAAGATAGCAGAACTGCCTAATTTTAAAATGGAGGAAAAGATGTCAGTGCACTTTGCTGCCCAAAACATGGTTGCAAAAGAAACAAGTTCTGCTGCCAGACTAGACCTCTCTCTGGGTAAGGTTCATAATACCATTCTTAAAACAATCTGAAATGCTAGAGCCTTGCAAATAAGAATAATGGTATTGTTGAGGAAAGGGTGTTATATGCAGCCATCTGTGAGTGGAGTACATGTTTTTTTATTTTTTTTTATTTTTATTTTTTCTCGTGCCTTAATGAACCATACTCATGAACTGTGAGAATGAAGGTGGCATCTTGCTTCAGAGGAGGGAAGTTCCAAGGTCTCCCATGGCAATTTCTACCTGAAAGACATTATTTGCCAGAGGCTGATTGTCTTTTTCTTAAGAGCCGTGGATGGCTACCCTATTTCCCTCTAACCCATAAGGCTGACATTTCTGCTGACAACTGTTATTACTACTGTGCTCCAGAATTCAGACATTTATTTCCATTAAAGAGGCAGTTTCAAAATGGTGTTCACTGGTAAAAAACACTCTTCCAAGTGATATTATATATGATGTTAATTCAACATTGGGCAGAAGTATCTGCCAAAATCCACTGAGAGTGTTGAGTGAGAAAAAAGCATATGCTTCAGTCAATTTCAGACCGAGGTCATCTAATGCAGAAAACATAAAGCTTTCTAATTTCATTGCTCACTCAACAGCTCTGAATCTCTACAAATTCTTACTCTTCATTCCTTTTTTTTTATCTCAGATTCTTGGCACATATCCAAACACGTTGGCTGACTACCCACCTCTATGAAGTCTATGTTTCTATGCTTGTTAATGTTTGCTTTCTCTTTTGGAAGCACTGGAAAAGGGTACATTGTACAATGTATTCACTAAGGTTTGGTTTTTTTTTACTTCAAATTTGCTGTCGGTTCAGACCAATATTCCTGGAAGTTGAAATTTATTTATTCTGCATGTAGGAGGTTCCTTTTACAAACCAGACTTGTAGTTAATAAGTGGTTATCTATCACTTAGCCTGTCTCTACCCTGTCCAAATGAAGGTTAACATCCATTGTTGTTAGAATATACAACTAGCAGAGACATAGCAGTTAGAGTTTGATAGCTAAGTCCTGGAATGATTTCTCAAATTTTATAACATTTTCTGTCCTTATATTGATTTTAAAATAAATCTCTGGGACATTCAGATTTCCTTCAATACACTGTGAAAAGAATATCCTAAAAGTGAATACTCCAGGAAAGCTTTTCCAGTGGTGAAATCAAAGGCAAGCACAGGTAATTTACATCTACCTAGTCCTAATTTGGACAGCTGCCCATTTTCCTATACAAAATAACTTGGCTTGTTTTTTTTTAAAAAAAAAAAAAAAAACTTATAACCCTGCTGCTCCAGGGCATACCACTTTCTGCTTCAGCGCTTTCCTACAGTGGATCACACAGAGAACATTCTACTACGTTGTATTTTCTTCAAATTTGTCTACACTAGGAAATCTAACTGAAATAGTTGCTGTCATCTTTGGTAATTTCATTAAAGCTTTTTAATGGATGATCTCCCCCACTTAATTCCTCCTCACCCTAGTAAAATTACCTTATTCTGATTTGGCATAAATACCAGGGGATTTTATTCTAGAACAACCATTCCACAGTTATTCTGGTTGGACAATTAAATGTGTCTGAGGGGCTTTTTCTTTGTTTGTTTTGGGGTTTTTCCCCCCAGAATTTATATTTCAAATGCTAGTGATTATGATATATTTTTAGTGAGTGCCAGTTTTGTCTGCTGTTATATAAATTTCGCCCTTTTGCAGTTTTTCTAGAGAATGTTCTTTTTCTAGTTCAAGTGGACTACTTTTATAACCAAGATCGCTTGTTCCAGAGTTGTTTCCTAGTTTTCATTTTTAAGGTCTTAAATAGTTCTAATTTAAGTTTGAAGTCAAACTACTACTGTCTTCAAAGGGATCAGAATGAATCAGCTTAAAGAAACATGCTCTTTCACATATGCTTTCCAATGTCAACATTGACTTTTACCACTAGTCATAGTGCTCTGTCATAAATGCTGATTGCAAGGGCATTGTAGCAGTGATACACTACTTTGTCTGCTGAAAGCATTACGTCTTGGCAATTTTTTGCATGTTTCAATTAATTGCCTCCTAGGCATCGAGGTATCATCGTGACAATAATACTTTAGAATTGTCTTCAAAGTAAAAACCCGCAAATCCTTCAGAAATTTAGTGAGTTAAGTCAGGAAAGGAGTATGGTAATCAATTTGTCTGTCTATAATGACTTATAATCAAGTAGAGGCAAACATATTTGTAGAGGTTTGTTCAATTTGATTGTAAATGCCATTTTCATCCCTTTTTCAGTATGCTTTAACTAGCATGCAAGAAACTTTTCATTTATTTCATATTATTCATATTTCATATTATTTCAGTATTCCTCCATATAAATTTGTTTTGTTTGTACTGGACTGTAAATGATTCATCTTCTCCAAAGTACATAAGCCCTTAGGTTGTTCTCATAATGTCTTTGTGGACCACACTGGGGAACTAACTCAAAGTTAGCCCCCTCTAGAGTGGACGATTGCATCCCTACTATATAATGCTTGGGCTTATGGCACCCATGTGGCACTGAGGCAAAATTCTTAATGTATTTTATGTCCTGCATAATGAAAGAGTCGTACCAGTGTACCTGAGCGATAAGGTGTGTGTGTTTGTGCCTGGTTGCAGGTGAAGAAGATGTAAGTCCTTCTGAGTTTGGGGGAATAGAGCTGCTCTGGAAGAGGAAAACTGAACTGTGTATACGTACTGTCCATCTAAAGGGAACCTTACAACAAATGGGGATGTCATCTGTGCTTGTGTTTCCTGGGAAACTCAGCAGAATTTGCAGTCCTTGCCCTGAGCTGGTTGGATCACTCCAGCAGCGACCCCAGCCAGTCAGGAAAGCAGGACCTTGAGCGGGAATCATCAGAGTGAGCCAAGCAAATGTTGTATTTGCGCATTTATTATAATCTTATTCTGTGTCTCAGCAAACAATGGTTATGGAAAGAGTATTGAGGGAATCAAGCAACCATGATCTGCTGGTGCAATAATGTGACAAAAAGAGCTAATGTCATCCTTGGATGTTGAAACACGGAAACAGCATGAAGGATCGAGTGCTCCAAGTATACCAGCACAGTTTCACTTGTCTATGATTTTAGAAGGATGTTGAAAAGCTGAAAGACAGAAACAAAAATTACTTGAAATCTGGAAAGTATAAGAGAGCGCAGGATCTCTGTTTTATTAAAGTTTCAAACCTTGATGACAGCTTTAAAGAATTTTTACAGAAGTTTAGGCACAGGCTTAAAGATTTGCTGAACTGTGTTCATAGTCATTGCACAGCAGCAATGCATCTTTCTTTTTTTCTACACCCCTTCTTGTATTAATCAGATATCCTTCTTTACCGGACATGATTTACTCTTGTGGATATGAATATTCCAACCAATCTCCCAACAGGGTAAGAGAGGAAGAGAGAACAGATGGAGTTTAAACCGTACAGTCAGATTTTAATTAGCATCTTTGAGTAACCACAATACTACTAGATTATAGTGAACTGGAAATGGATTTAATCTTGCAATAGGTGTATTTTGATGATGAAGTGGTATGGTTCTGTCTACATTAAGTTCTCTAAACATTCCATTTTTGTTCCCAAAGTACTATTGCTGCTGGTATCCTTAGACACACTAGGGAAGGCAAGTGTCCAACATTTCTGATGTTGAATCACTTAATCCAACTAGGATTGTAGAAAATGTTATCTGAAAAGGTTGCAGAGCTATTGAACTGCAGAGTGGCTCCCAATGTGGCTGAATGCTGTGGCAATGGACTGATGTCAGTGATTTGCAGATTTTTAGAATTTCTTTTTTTATATTGAGAAAAGCCAATTATGATTAATAATTTAAAATTGTGTCTGGAATATAGGCAAAAGATATTTTGTAACAATTGTCAAACAATGAAGTGTTATTTTGAACTCAGTACTTTTTTTTTCCTTTTTTCTTTTTTCCGCTTGTGCATTCAGAATAATGAATATTGTATATGGTAGTTTGCCTGGGGCCCTTTCAATGTACCAGAAGGATTCCTGTATGGAAAATGACTGCTGTTGCTAAGTAGCCACAAGAAGAAAATTGCACAATCGGAAAATATGTCTTAGGGGAAAATATTTTTTATGTATTTATTAAACCACTTAGAGTGGCTCTCAGGCTATTTTGACTAATACTACCTCTTCTCAGTTCAGTTTCATATTGTTCAGCTGCAGATCCTCCAGTGAAATGCTGAGACAGATGACCAGATTATGTCTTCTCCTATGCTTTCATCTCTGCTTAACAGGAAGCATTTCCATTGATACTTACCACCTTTAAGAAGCAAAGATAAGATTGCACAGTTGACTGGCAGGAATGTCAATAGAATAGCTTTTGGTTTTCAAAAGTTACCTTATTTCAGCTCCGGATGTCTTAGTTTTGTCATAAGTTCAGATCCTACAAAATTACATTGTAAATAGTAGTGGCCTTTGAGTCATGCACTTTACTGATGGATGATATTCAATGAGGAAATGCACATAGTTAGATCAAGAAACTATAAGCCATTATCTCTTTCCTGAATTTCAGCCTGCTTTATTACTAAATTGGTATGTGTTGAACAAACCCTGCAGCTTCCCTGTATTGTATAAGGAAAAATATTCCTGACATTTAATGTTTATAAACAGTTCTGAGAAGACTGTTTAGTGCTAGCGTATAAATTGTACTGTGAGATTGGGTGGGGTATTACGCACTTGCAGGATGTGTATGAGATTGGGACAAAAGGAAGTGAAAACTTTTGGATGTGTCAGACACAAAAGAGTCACAGATGACCGTTTTTTATGGGTTACTGCAGCATAGTTTAGGGATGATAAGTAAACAAGCTAGTGGCAAGCTAGCCACTGTTTTTAGTGGTATTATAGCACTGGAGCACTGCTCTTATGATATAGCAGCCAAGGTCTGCAATTACATATACAAACATAAAACTAAGCTAAGCTCTGGGTGATGCGGCAGATTCACTTGAGAATTCCTTTGGTTTTGTCACTCACCAAAATATTTAAGTTATCCTGGTACTTTAGGCACAAAAATAACCATTAGCTGAATATTTGTCAGGAAGCTAGTCATTAGTGAGGATAAATAATCTGGTGAAAAATAGCTTGTTTTTAATTTGGAACACTGTAATTCATGTAAATGTAATACCTTAACCCCTCTGCCCAGAAAATATGAGAACGCTTTGTAATTGCCTTCCTATGTTTTGGATGGAAGTGTTGCAAGTGTTAGTATCATTATCATCTAAGACCATAATGAAAATGTGGAAAATCTGTTTCTTTGACCTCACACTTAGATATGTGTTCAAGGAAGGATGGGTCCAAAGAGGGTTATCAGAAGTATAAATCTTGTTTTCTATCTGACGATTTTGATCTAGTGATCTAATGAGCATTTTTCCAGACTCTGTCTCTTTCTGAGGCAGAAATTTTGCCTTAATGCTGGCAAGGGATGGCTACAGACCCTATCCCCAGTAGGCTTCTGAACCTGCTTTCCTCTCTTGGTGATGTGGGTTCTCCATAGCATGTACACTTTGCATGAAGCTGTTTGAGTTCAAACAGACCCCAAGAGAAATCATGTCTTCCTGTCTTTTTGAGATTGCATATTACAGTGTTCATCTAAGACTTATTTGGTGAGTTTTATATGAAAGCAGACTTTGAATAAAGCACAAATAGTACTGGGAGCAGGATCAAAATGCAAATTTTCCTTTTCCCCAGTGAAATTTCTAACCACAAGGCTACAGTCTTGCTTCTACTTGTACTTTCATCACTTAAAATAAGCAACTAAATTTTGTTAAGCTTTCTGTTGGTGTTTTTCTATGTGTTAGACATAATCAGAGTGCTCCTTCCAAATTGTCCATAGAGAACTTTAATGCTGTTCTGCCTCTTTTTCATATCCCAGGCTGTCTTAGTCATGAAACTAGGCAGCCAGCTGCTAAGGGAGGACAGCTTCAGTGCTGTGCCAAAGGAGAAAAGCAATGAAGGGAATGGATAGGGACTAAGTGTTAAGTAGTTTTTCCAAAAAGAGAATGACCCCTAGACCATGCAGTGAAGCTTCAAAAAACTGGGTTCAGAACATGCAAAAGGAGGTAATTTCACACAGAGGAGGGATTTGTGTTTCCTTGAGAAAAGTTGTTATGAATGCAAACAGTTGATACAGGTTGAAGGGAGAATGAAAACAACTTGGAATACGGTTGGTAAAAATAGCTGATAAAAATGAGGAGAATTTATAGGAGAAATATCACATATACTTGTCCTGTTCTTTCTCTTTACTGAGCATCCATTTGTAGCAGCTCTTCCTGAAGACACAGTTACAGACCTATAGTGATCCTGGGTCTGAACCATGTGGCTGTTCTTAGCTATTTTGCACCTCCTCCAGTCCACTTCCAGTCACCTCAGTCCATTGTGTTTCTAGCTAGTTGTGCTCTTGCAATTAGTTCCGCAGACCCATTTCTACAACATTACTGAGTAGAGGTTTCAAATTTTAGGTATCAGTTTTCAACTAGTCAGTGTGCTACCTTTGGATATCTGATGATCACACTGCTTCATATGGTGAATTCAAAGCATGTAAGGTTAGCAGATCTGAGCCTCCTTGGAGTCTCTAACACTACACTTGTGTTCCTTTCGGAGAACTAGTAGACTGACTAAAATATTTTGTAGTTTGGTTTGAATAGCATATCTTTCAGTCAGTTGTAGATGATCAGTAAGTCTCCAAAGAAAATATGAATCAATGTGAATAATTTAACACAAAACATTGACAGCAACCTGGAAAAGGAGAATTGATGCTTCTGTTCTGCGTTTGATTCATGAAATGGAAAGACCACAGAAGAGAACTCTATACCAAATTTCAAGTTGAAAATTATCAAAATTTGCTATTTTTAAAGTAAAATGTGTTGATAATACAAGAAGAAAATGGATTCCATTTGGAAAGCTAGTCATGGATATATCTATTTCAGAAATGAAAGCATTTATGAAAAAACTTAAGTGTTCATATATGTATTTTTTTAAGGTGGATAGGCACTATGATCAGTTCATGTTTTGAAAAGCTGTCTTTAACTGATATGGGGTAGGAGTTAAATACAAAGAACGTATGTTAAATTTATTCGGACTTACAGATAGGAAGTGGTAATAAAGCACATACTAGAAGAAAGACCTTAACAACTGGAAGCACAATCTGTATTGCCTATGGCGGCTTCTGAACACAGTAGGCCACACTTCACCTGGAAGTACAGACATGAAAGGTACATGTAACAAAAGATAAAGGAAAGCCTTTTTTTTCATGCTGGTACAGAGATTCTTAAGGTGAGAGAGCTTCTATAATAAATAACGCTTTTGGCTCTGTATATGGGTAAGCTATACTGGCAAATTACTCACTCTAGTCATGCTCTTTTTATAAATAGCAAAAGATGAAAGTTTACAGCTTTTTCCCCCCAAAACAGACCTCTCAGAGTTGTATATGCATATGTATGTATAAATATGAACCATTGTGCTACTACTGATATACACATAGATATATTATATATAGACTTATATACACACATACTATACACGTATGTATATACATGTTTATGAACAGAAGCATGATGGCCCGTGAGATGTAACTGCCAGTTGCCCACACACAGTTGCTCCAGAGATCACAGGTCTCCTCTAACTACTTGGTTTATATATGCCAGCTTCATGTAGTGCCTTGGGTATCCTAGAGTAACCCAGATGACATGAAACGGCTATATTTAGGCTACTGAATTATGTTCAAAAGGACAGTTGTTAAGTGTTCGGTATAGCAGATTGTTAACTATATGGATTGTATGGTATTTTTTCATGGGTATGAAGGAACTTCTGTGGTCCCAAAAGCAAGGACTACTAACTTGGCCTGGTATTATACCCAGGGAAAGATAAAATTTCTAAGGTTTTGCAGGAATATTTGCAAGTCAATAAAAGGTATTGCGGACTGGCTTAACTATTCCTCTGAGCAATTTGGACGAAGCCACCTATGCAGGCTGGCTCTGCTCACTTTTTTCTTCAGACTTCTCATCAGTAGAAGACACTGGTGTAACAAAGCCCAAAAATTTGTAGATTCAGAAGTCTGTCTTTCATTTTATAAGCTGACCCAGAATGTTGAAGAAAATAAAAATAAGTTTGTAAACACTTAAGTATTGAAATTTAAGACTATTGAACAACATTTTAGCATTTTCAAAGTGTTCTCGATATGTTACAAATATAAAAGTTGGTTTTGTTTTGTGATGTTTTGTGACTCTTAGTTTACATCTAAAAATGCTGACTTCTTGTGGTTTCCTTTAGAATATGGGTCATTAAATTAACTTTTCTGTTGATATAATATGTAATTACCTGGTGACAGGCTGTAAATGGAGCAAGATCTGAGTACGTATCTAGAATTTAAAAAGGAATTCATGTGGAATTCAAAGATTCTGGAAAGCAAATAAGATGATGCAGCGACAGGCACCATTATCTACTATCCATTAGCTGCAGATAGGCATCTTTCTGTTCGTTTGAAGAGATGATAACTTGGGTAGTGTTTGCAAGCCTTCAGCTTCAGGGAGATGATCAGACCTCAATTTTGATCAAAATCAATGTTCATTCCATTTCTGCCTTGAAGGCAGTAACCTCTTCTTCTGGAGGCTGGTTTCTGTGATGTAACATGTACTTCCATCTCTTTGAGGTGAGTTTATAGTATCTAAGGTTTCACACTGGGATTGTTCATGCTGTTCTCTTCTGATTGCTTCTTTCCGAGTTATGTGTTTAAGCAAAGTGAGCCTAGAAAGCTTTATTTGAGAAAATACTTCAGACTTCAAGTTGGTTGTGCTGTAGTTTCAATCAAGAAGGATGTGTTAATGGAGCTGCTTTGGCTTAGGAGAAAGGAAGGTGGTGACATGAAGCTATTAGGTAACACATAAAATATGAAGTAAATGGCTCAACTGCTTGGATCTCATGCCCTCATACCTGTCCTGTGTAGGCCAGATGTATTGACTTGCAAACCCTATTGCAAGGTAGGCATGTTTGGTGTTTTTAGAAAGGCGGAAAAAAATAATATGTTAGAAAGCTTTGGCTATTTTCAGGGTTTTTGTAGAGTGCTAAGCTCTGTGTCCTGTTTTATTTATTACGATGTTTGTAGCTATAAATTTTTTTAAGCACTCAACTCTATGTTGATGTTTTTTAACATATTTAGGTAGAAATAAATACAATACTATAGGATCAGGTAGTTCTTGCGTGTAAATCTTTTCTTGAAATATGATGCCTTTTGATAGAAAGCCTGTTTTATTTTTTGCCAAATATGGTTATAGAATTACTGCACCTATTAAAGGAAGAGAGTGTGAAGTGTGAAAGGATAAATTTTGTCACTGCTCTGTAAAATGAACAAATTTATCTGGAATGCTTTTAAAATGGTAAGGTTATTCTGTTTTCCTTCACGGACTTAGATCTGTGAGAGTGAAAGAAGTTAAACACTCCTGGACAGAGGTGTTATAGCATATCCCTAGCCATTACTGACAACATATGGGAGATTAAAATAAAAGACAGTTTATTCCTTCAAAGCAGAAAAACTGAGCACTTGAAAAAATAAAAATCATTCAACTTTGCTGGACTTCAGACATTGTTGCTACAGTATCTTTTATTTTTTTTTTCTTAGATTTGTTGAACATAAGCAATCAGTGAGATTGTCACAAAATCAACTGTTAATTCTGTCAGTGAGGCTCTGTAACAACATTTGTTTCTGTATTTCTTCAGAATCAGCATTTCAAAGCAAAAATAGGGTAAAGTAATACTACACAGCAGTGGATTTTTTTTTCTTTTAATAATAAGGGCCATATAATTTTAACATAGCATTGTTGAAAATTTATTCATGGATAATCCTATTAATTTTACGAGGATTATTTATTTACTCATTGGTTTTAAGTGAGGACACAGTCGTGCTCATCATGCAAATTTGTCAGTTACTTCTTAAGTCTATCTAAAGTCCATTCAGTTTTATCAAGGGTGGTTTTATGCGGTTTGGATACCTCAGATATAATAAGTAGCCACCTGCATTCAGCATACGTTTCTGTTTTGTCACAGAGAAGTTGTAGATTTTTTTTTTTAATAGTGCTTTTATTTTTCATATAAAGGTATGTTTTATGTTATTTGATCATGAACAATGAACAGCAGATTAAGAATACTACATGTGGAAGAGTGTGTTGAACTGCCTGGGAAAATAAACTGTGTCTGAAGTCAACAAGAATTTCCACTGGTAAAATTATGTGCTGGAAATTTTTGGAGCATGGATCCCACAAAGTGCAGTTGGGGATATCTTTACAAGTCATCAGTGTTCTATGTATATTGTGGACTGATAAGCAACCATTTTTGTGTATTACCCAAGATACAACCTGACAACCATTGCAGTCTCTGAGCACGCGTAGCATCCACACTTGACTTGAAACTGCTATAATATTGTTAAACATAGTCAAATTATGTAATATGAATGAATTTAACTCATGTCTCATTTCTAAAACTGATAAAACTGGTTTATAGTATATGCTCAAGAAAAACACCCATTCAAGTAAATTCCAGGTACTTGCCCTAAAATCCTTATCTTGGTAAGTATATTTCAGAACCCCACGCAGACATTCAGTGGACCGGTCTCTCAAAAATGGTTCACTGAAACATTTGTAAAATACTACAAACAAATTTTCATCCTGACTAGAACTGTGAATATTGTAGGATAAATTTTTGCATGAAAAAGGTAACTTTCACATTTGCTTCCAAATGATTTGTTGAAGTATACTATGTGTCAGGACCCAGACTGCATAAGAAGAGACATTCTATCATTTTTTTATAACTGAAGACTGAAATATGGGGATTTTGCTGGGGTACACTTTAGAGCATTTAGGTAGAATGCTATGTAATACGCATTCTGTTATTTGGAATACTTAAAATATATTGCAGGGATTGCTGGTAAGAGTATAGAAGTGGTGCTCAGTGAGTAGTCATGGGTGTTCTGCATGAGCTTTCTGGGTGCTGCAGGTCTTGCAGATTGAAGTTCACACTACAGCTTTGGAGCTCTTCTGGTTAATGAGCAGTGACCATATGATGGGGGAAAGCAAGGACAAGTGTTTTTCTCCTTCAGTAGCAAATGCAAGCTTTCATCGATATGATAATTAATATTCTTGTAATTTGATCTACTCATATTCCATCTTTCTCTGAAAAACGGAGACATAGACATACAGGAATTGTGCTATATTAAAGCAAAGTGTTGATGTGTCAGCCATAGTATTTTGCCCCCAACAGCCTTTTAAATGCTATGTGAAACTACCTTTATCTCTGAAGAAAAAAAATCTTAATAATCTTAATATTCTGGATGAACAATTCTTGATCTTTGTCCCTCAACCTGTAATTTTTAATTATTGAAAATAACAGTATATTTTATTTCACTTTTTAAAATTGAATAGTATATATTCTGAATTAATATGTCTCTTCCAGTAAAAAGAAATCAGGACTCGGTGTCACTGGAATTGAGTCAAATAATTCTAGTAGTAATTATGTATATTATTCTTTGCCTAATTACAAATATTTAGAAATTCCTCTTAAAAGTGGTTTATCTTACTGCTTGGGTTTTTGCATAGAAATGTGGGGAAAAAATGAACTGAACATCCTCGTAAAAACTTGTGAAAAGCAAAATATTTCTTGATCCTAATCAAGGACTGTTTTTTTTTCTTTTGGAAACATTGAATCTTTAGGTAAAACAAAATTATTTAAGAACAACATAGTATAATACAGATAACGGAAAATAAATAAGCCGTCTAACAAGTATATATAATCCACGGTATATTTGATTCATTTTCATCAGGACTAGTGTGAATGTGTGGTGGACAAATGTCACTGAACCACAGAATAGTAGGGGTTGTAAGGGACCTTCAGGGATCATCTAGCCCAACCCCCCTGCCAAAGCAGGTTCACATACAACAGGTTGGACAGGAAGGCATCCAGGTGGGTTTTGAATATCTCCAGAGGAGTCTCCACAACCTCTCTGGGCAGCCTGTTCCAGTGCTCTGCCACCCTCAAGGTAAAGCAGTTTTTCCTCATGTTGAGGTGGAATTTCCTGTGTTCCAGTTTGTGCCTGTTGCTGCTTGTCCTGTCGCTGGGCACCACTGAAAAGAGCCTGGCCCCATCCTCTTGACACCCACCCTTTAGATATTTATAAGCTCTGATGAGATTCCCTCTCAGTCTTCTCTTCTTCAGGCTAAACAGACCCATGTCTCTCAGCCTTTGTCAGTTTGCATCCTTACTGCTTTGGCTTGTTCTCTTTGAGTGCACTTAACAAAGTGGTCTCCCTCTTCACTCTGGCCATGTGCTCCTGCAGCTTCTTCTGAGCTGGCTCAAGAGCTGCAGAAGCATGATATTTACCTTTTAGAAAACAAAGAAAGCTTTTTGCTAATGTCAGTCTCCAGACTGGAAGCATGGAAAGAGGCAGGAATGCAAAGGTGGGAGGAGGGGTACCACCATTTTTTGTCAGTGGTTCACTGCTAAATCGCTTGAGCTGTACTGCAAAACTGTTCTTTTTAAAACCCTGACAAGCACGAAAGATTGACTTTCCGGGCTGGCTTTCAGGAAGCTGGATTCCCTGAACACTGAAACAGGGTTGTGTTTCCTCTGTGCCTTGCAAATGCCTCCTTGACCAGTTCAAGCCAGAAGTGTGCGGCGACTCATGGTGCGTGCTCATCATACTGAACCTGCTGTGAATGAGGCATGCCCAGGCTCTAACAGTCTGCTTGCTCTTGAAATTTGGCACCTAACAAGCAGGTTGCAAACCAATCTTTTTTGATCAAACTTAAAAGCCAGGGGCTTTAGCTATAAACATAAATCAAATACACCCAAGATTATTCTCAGGCAGTTGGACAAATTATCCTGGAATAGCTTGTGCTAACAGTTTCCATGAGGTGGTGGATGGATGCAAACTAAATAATAGGAATGGTCCTGTAGGTTTTTACTGTCTCAAACAAGCTCAGGAATAGTTTGGGGTAGTGCTGTTCAGCACATACCAAACTTACCGCAGGGAATAATGCAACAGTTAATAGCACAACTGCAGAGAGTCTGCAGGTGTGTCGTATGTTCACTAGAATAGAAGCAGCCTGGAGTTTCATCTACCTGTATCTTACTTCCTTACTTACAGGCAATACTTCCCTGAGGAAGATGCTTTCAGCATCTTCATTGTCACTTCTTCATTGCTCAGCCACCTCTGGTGAGGGTGGCTGACAATGGCCTCTGTGTGCAAACCTCCCTGTAGGGGTTCCAGCCTTCCTGCTGCCATTCACAATGTCACTGCGTTGGTTCTGGGCTATAAGGTGTCACCAGTCCGTATGGCTCTAATGATGCCAGGACTATTTGTACTCAGGGGAGAAGAATGAATACAGTGGAAAGTCTGCACTACTGAGCATTTTTATTTCCTGCCAAGAAGTGGGAAGCATGCTTATCCGATTTGAAGAAGTGCAAAGAAAGAATTGTGCAATATTACTGCCTGAATTAGTTCATATATTACACAGTACAGAGATAATAACTTGATATACAAAGCAATATAACTGTATTAGTGTTACATCATCTGTGAGACAGGGGTTAATCATCCAGAGGATGGCACCGTGCTAGCAGCAGTCTTTCTTCCCATTCCAGAGCTGAGACATGTAAAAATGGCTCGGAAGTCCAGGTATCAGTTGTCTTAGTATAGTACGTCTGCCCTTTCTCTCTATTATGTTGCACAAGTGATGCATTACTGAGGTGATGATTATGGCAAGATCTCATTTAGGAATTGTTAGGAACAACTTTGTCTGTTAGTTACACAACGAAACCTTAAATTTCTTGATATTTCTCCAGGCAAGAAAAATAACTTAAAAAAATCTAAATTAATTTACCGCAGGTGTAAGAAGTCTATGGTAGCAGCGTTTGCAGCTTTTAAAGCTTTGGCAGCTGTAAACTCACATCCTTGGAAAAATGGAAACTAGTTAATGTTAAGTCAAATATCAAATATCAATATTCTTATATTGGACATCTCTAAAGTCAATGATTGCTGTTCATTGGTTTTGCTTTTCTAATTCATTACTAATAGCTAATAACTTTTTCTGGGGCTTGTGCACCATTGTGCTAAATGAGTATGTGGAACTGTGTATTTCACACCCCTTTAGGAACAGGACCCGTGCAATGCTATGGGCATTGGGAAGAGTGGCTGGAAAGCTGCCCAGCGGAGAAGGACCTGGGGGTGTTGGTTGACAGCCGGCTGAATATCTGCTTGTAACAGAAACAGTGTGGTGAGCAGGACTAGAGAAGTGATTGTCCCCCCTGTACTTGGCACTGGTGAGGCCGCACCTTGAACACTGTGTTTAGTGTTGGGTGCCTTGCTGCAAGAAAGAAACTGTGATGCCAGAGCATGTTCAGAGAAGAGCAGCAAAGCTGGTGAGGTGTCTAGAGCACAAGTCTTATGAGGAGCGGCTGATGGAACTGGGGTTGTTTAGTCTGGAGAAAAGGAGGCTGAGGGGAGACCTTATCGCTCTCTACAGCTACCTGAAAGGAGGTTGTAGCGAGGTGGGAGTTGGTCTCTTCTCCCAAGTAACAAGTGACAGGATGAGAGGAAACTGTGTCAAGTTGCCCCAGGGGAGATTTAGATTGGGTATTAGGAGAAACTTCTTCACTGAAAGGGTTGTCAAGCATTGGAACAGGCTGCCCAGGGAAGTGGTTGAGTTACCATCCACAGAGGTATTTAAAAAATAGGTAGACATGGTACTTAGGGACATGGTTTAGTGGTGGACTTGACAGTGCTAGGTTAACAGTTGGACTCGGTGATCTTAAAGGTCTGTTCCAACCTAAACGATTCTATGATTCTATGCTCTGATGGGTTTCTGAACTTATAGGAGAGCCAGTATTGCAAAAGAACCATTGCATTAAATTATTGACTGCTGTGTTTCAGGAAGACCTCCATCTTGTTGCACAAAACAATGAAAATGGTAGAAGAACAAATAAAGATAGGGGAATGCTGAAATAATAAATAACTTTGACCTTTTTTTTTTTTTTTTTTTTGCTGGCATCCAATTACTTCCTTTGATCTTCCCTGCCTTAAACAAGCTAATATCTGCCAAGAGAGTGCAACTGTTACTGAATCACTAAGGTCCTATTTGTTCCGCTCGACAGATGACAATGCATTTTTGTCTTTCTGCAGACGCATAGCAGTGACTTTGAAAACTTTCACCAGCCAGAAGCCTAGGTTTTTTCCTACCCTGCTTTTCCTTTTTTTTTGGGGTGGGTTTTATTTGTCATCTCTTTGAGACAGAGTGTACTGCAGATGATTGTGACACTATTTTCTGTTTGATGAGGGTTAGACAACACTGAGGTTGTATGATTTTGCTATTGCTCATGATTGTTCTGGGAAGAAGCAAAGTATTCAGCAGCTGTAACGTACATTGGTGCTTCAGTTACATTATGGCTAGTTTGTGAGTGTCCTTTGCAATTGCCTACTTTGTGACTCCCTGATTTTTTTTTAAATAATTGCTCTTGGTGTTAATTCTTTAGGACAGTATATGTTTCTTGTATATGCAGTTGTTGAATTGTTTGATAGCTTGATCAAAAGATTTTATATTTAGAGTTTAAAAAAACAGACTTCAGTTTTAATGAACAATGCAACCTCATGATAGAAGCAGGAGATACATTATCAGGTCTATTTGAATTCTGTGAAGAAATGGAGAAACTCTTTCTTTAAGGGTGTTATTTTCAATCACTGGTATAAGCCTGCATATTTAAATCTGGGCTATTAAGTAAACATTCTTTGTTCTAAGTATACATTGTACTTAGCACAACAACAACCTAATTTCTGATGGTGATCTTAGGTGCCTCTGAGTACAAATAACAATCACTATAGAACTTAGTGTTTCGCATTGCTTTTTGATTCAGTTTCCATTGGCCATGCTTGTAGGCTTGTTAAGTCAGTTTTAAAATTGGACTTCTCCTCTGGAGTAAGAAGTATATGCTATACCACAGAAACAGAATTTTGGAAAGCTTGCAAGTTATTCCCAAATAATGAGATATAACCTCTGTGGCTGTTAATTTTGGACTTCTCCGATGGTTGGAGATGATGTGTGTGTGAGGATCAGATACTTAGGCCCTGATCCAACAAAGCACTTAAACTCGTTTTTAACTTAGCTCATCATGAGCAGTTCCGCTGAAAACGGTGACTGATTCATAGTATCATAGAACGATATAGCACTGCATTATTTGGGACTATATATTTAATACAATCCCTATCATTTTTTTCAAATAAAAAAATGTAAAAGTATCAGAAAATGTCTTGTAAGGATTCGTTTCAAGACCTTTCTGGTCCTGTGTGTCTTCACTGTAACTATTATGGAAGAAACTGCTAATTAGCTCTAAAATGCATCTTTTAATACAGATGGTACATTTCTGCTACTTAAATGGAATTGTATCTTCTGAGGGAACCTCTTACTGAGGTTCTTTTCTAGAAGGGCTGATTTTTTGCTAGAATTAAGAAATATTTTGTTAATTGGTGACTGAGAACTTTTAAAAATACACCAGAACAGAAGACACAGCTCTCAGTTACAAAGGCCCGATGAATTATTAACTCACGACAGCTTTCTCTACGACACCTACCACACCTTTTCTATCTAGAATATTGAATTTGTTGTTTCACTTGCACAGGATGACCGCAGCTAGTACCTTCCCTGCTCGACACGATCATTTTTAGTGATCATTTACTGTCTGACTGTGCTTTTCTAGAATATGTGCCAGATGGATTACCAGTGGCAGCACTGAGCTGCTCAGATGTGGCTGTAGCTGTTGCTGGATCAGTGGTGGCAATAACAAGCCGGTTCTTTACATCAAGAAGAGAATACAGAAAAATGTATTGCAACACTGATTAGTTGAACAACTGATAGCCCTTGCAGACTTTTCCTTTTGGACTTGAGGTTTCTGAGAATAGGCCCAGAGGTAAATTGACACACCTTCCTTGTGTGGCACTGCCAACAGTCCAATGGCTCTGTGGTAGTCTAATTGGATAGAGAGAAGCTAAGGTACACAAGAGGACTTGGTGTGCTGGCTGCAGATTATTCACAGGTACATGTAGCCATGCGTGCAATAGCAGAGAAGATTGATTGACAATGATTAGTGGAATAAGTAAAGCAAATCTAATTCTTTGAGGATGCCCAGAAAATGAGGGACTTCTGCTAGCAGTAGCTGAAGACAAATACCCCTGGTAGACAAGAATGGGATGCTGAAGCCCTAAGATGTTTCCATGCTATATGGGTGAAGAATTATCTTGGCCTCAGAGTCACAATAAGTGTAACTTCTTGAGGTGATAGGGTTAGCCTCACCACAAGGACCTTTCAGTTGGAGGATCTGCTTCTAGGAAAGAAATGTGAATGTGTGAGGTGTTAACACCAAATGCAGTATATTTCAATACCATTACTGGAGAGAAATAAAATGAAGAAACTAGGTCATGCCACAAGATTGATTCTACACTGTCTTCTAGTTTGGGGTTAGGTTCTACCTTCTAAACGCTTGGACACTCTGGTCACTTTACATGTCCCTGCGTCATATATAGGTATGGAAGAACATTGATGGAGGGAACTAGACACGTGGAATGACACTTCAGAATGACTCTTTTAATGAAGACAGTCATCTCTATCAAAAGAGGCAGCTGGTTTTGTTTTGTGGAAGCCACAAAAGATGGCTAACTGCTTATTGCCTCAGTCTTGGTGGGTGCTCAAACATATGTGTGCCACTGACTGCTGAGAACAGGTAGGTCCATTACTGGGGCAATGGGCAGCAAAGGTATTTTGGATAAAGACTGGAGTAGTTTACAGAAATGCTGAGGAGGTAAAGGGAGGGCAATGGATTTTTTTCCCCTAACTCAGATTATAATAGGGAACTGAGACTCTAACACATTGATCACGCCAGTGAGTAGATGAATTGAGGGGAAGGGTGAATTTGGCCATGGAGCTTCCTTAATTCCTATCTAATTTAGGGAAAATAGCAGACCAATTAAAAAAAAGGCAGATATATTGATGAAAAAGCAGCAGAAATGTTGAAACCATGAAATGGGATCTTGAAATTAGACATCTGTGGAGAATGGGGAAACAGACCATCATCAAAGTAATTAATATCTGCTAAATATATTGTTGCAGATCTGTGTATTAGATGCATAGAATCATACAGTAAATTGGAATGGATGTCAAGATGTCATCTAGTCCAAACCCCTACTCAAAGAAAGTATTTTTTAGGTCAGGTTGCTCAGTGACTTGTCCAGCTGAGTCTTAAACTCAAAGTTGAGCCTCATCCTCAAAGGACAGGGAGTTTCCTGCATCTCTGGACAGCCTGTTGCAGTTTTTGACCATTCTCATGGTAAAAATTTATACTTAATATCTAATTGGAATTTCCATAGTCCAACTTGTGTCCCGTTGCCTCTTGGACTGTCGCTGCACACCTCCAAGAAGAGTCTGGCTCTGTATTTTCTGAATTCTCTGATCAGGTGGTTGTAGACAG
Source organism: Ibidorhyncha struthersii (assembly GCA_013398815.1). Lineage (NCBI taxonomy): Eukaryota > Metazoa > Chordata > Aves > Charadriiformes > Charadriidae > Ibidorhyncha > Ibidorhyncha struthersii. The sequence continues at coordinate 609,234 of VZSZ01008964.1, read as the reverse complement.
CAATAAGGTCTCCCTGAGCCTTTTTGTCCTACAGTTTGAGTAGGCCCTGCTACCTGAGGCCGTTCCTGTACGTTCTGATCAACTTGGGGCCTCTGGACTTGCTTCTTGTACTGGGGGACCCCAAAGGGAGTAAGGATAACAGGAAGTCTCACACTGACAGGCCTAATCTAAGGCCTCTTCTTTAAGTGTGGGCATTATAAAGTGGCCAAGCACTTGTGTTTCTTTTCAGTTCATCTGTTAGCAAATGTGTCTTTTGAAAAAATAGAGCTGGACATGTCCTGGGTATCAGCTGCAGTGTAACTTGAAACTACAACAAGACATATGAAAAAAGTAATCTTATAGTGCAGTATTTGAGAGGACAGCTGAAAGAGTTTACCTGAGGAGAACATCATCATGCATATTTTGCATGCCCATGGGTGTACTTGCACAAGAGCACTTGTGTGCGCACATGTTTAAACCTGAAGTCTGAGAGGCTCTTGTTGCTCAGTACACAGTCGAGCATTTGGCAGGAAAATGAGTCTTGAGAAATAATACCGTAAGTGAGGCCAATTAATTATGAAATATGACTGATTAGCAAATGGAGCTGACATCCACTAAGTAAATGTGCTGAAACAATGGGAGACCGTGGGGGAAGGGTTGGGGGCAAAGGCAGGGGGAAGAAAAATATTTATGTGTTCCACATGCTCTGCCATTCTTCCATATCAAAAAGGTGATTTTTTGGATTAATCCTGATATCTGGAAGATATTTTTTCCACATCGATTCCTGTATTACTAACATCCAAATTGGTCTGTGTAGTTCAACAGAGGTACAACCTATCTTTTAAGCGATCTGAAGATCTGTGTTGTGTGTTATGATACTTCGTCAGTTTAAAGATTTAGTCTTCTATAGGGATGGCATACTGGGGTGTGTGCCAGTTAGCATTATAAATTTGTAACTGTGGTACCTGTATTCCACATTTGTAAATTCTTTATTTAGTTTAAACTTGAAGTACCCTGGGGTGTTTTCAGGCTATCTGAGAGGTTTCTTCATGCTGTCTTCTAGTTAAGACACACACTGACTCTACAGGGTCAGTTCTTGTGCAAAGCTTATGCTGTCAGGTTGGGGAAGTAGACTTGCTTTTACAAGCAGTCTTTTTTAGCTTAGTTTTCCTAAGAGTTCATTCAGACACAAACCTCTCCCTCTAGCCACACCATTCCCACATCTCTTCTCCAAGATATCCTACCCCTAGGTTTAAGGAGCTTGTTTCAGCACTTGTTTCCTCAAACTATCCTCTGGCAACTAGAAATATACCTGGCTGGGCAATGCTGAAATTTTGTGCTCAGCTTTCATGCCTCAAATCTCATAAACAAAACTTGTCAGTTTTGTTAATGTCACCACATAAATAGGATTAAGCATGTAGCTCATTTCTGACTATTTTTGGGAGCCCAGACATGGTAATGTTTGATCATTTTGAAGATGCCTCACCCTCTAAGCCAATCTCAATAGATACAAAGCTGTCTTCCTTATGAAGACTTTCAAAGTTTTCTTGCTAGGCTGTTTTCAGAATGCTAACTCGTGGTGATCAGTCAATTTGTCTTTCATATAAACAAAACAAAGGAATATGAGCATGGGATACTAAGCTCCAGCTCTGCATTTCAGAGATCATTCTTGTTTTTAGATGAGGCTAGATGCATGAGAAATGGTCTGTTAAGATGTTGTGTTTGTGATTAAGCAGAGAATGTTGCTAAACACTAAATCACAGTATTGTTACTTTTCTACCAGTGAATACCCTTGGTTCCGAGTGGTTAACATATTCTGTAGGAAAGCAGAGAAACGTCTTTTTTCTTCCATTTTTCTGCCTCTATGAAAACATCTGCTAACTCTCTGAAACATCAGTATTTGCTAATATCTTTTGAGCTTGTCCAGAGTACTCAGGTATTTTGGCCCATTCTATGTATGTAGTAAGTAATTTATTCGGTATGAGTTGGGCACAATTATTTAGTCTTATCCTCTCCCATCTTTCTTGATGGGATGAAAACTTGAAGAAATGCACAAGCTAGTTATATTACAGCATGTTTTCTACGCTTTTAGGAAAGGGTACATTTCTACATGTTGTTTTCCGATGCTGAATTGAAAAGGCAGATGGTGCCCCATTTTGGTGTCAGGAAATTCAGTCTGTATATCTGGGGGCTGAAATTCAGTGTTATAACTGACATGATAACCTGCCTTTAAGCCCAGACTCTTATTCTGCCCCAGAAGAATAATGAAAGGGGAAACGTTCCTGTATCTCTGCTAGTCTGGACGATAGCATGTCATTCACTCTTTTGGAAAGTTTTGTGCCTAGTCTAGTCAGGACTAGGATCTGAGAGAGGAGAGAGCAGGCTCAGTCAGGAGAGAGGCTTTAGAAATCTTAACTCTTAAAAACTTGCAGTTTTTCAAGGGCTGGAAAATTGGTCAAACGTGGATGGAGTTTCAGAGCAATAGCAAAAGGCAGTTTTGTGACACGCCGTTTCAGCTCCCTGCCAGATTAAAATTTTTTGCTCCAAAACCCTCATTTACTACAGCAAAAAAGGGTTTCTAATTTCAAAAAAGGGTTTCAAGAAATCTTTAAGGAGGGAAAAGCGAAAAAATTCTTTGGCTCAGATTATTCCAAATGATTCTCTGTGAGCTCATCACTGGCATATAAAATTTCCACCTGAATGGCTAAAATCTGACAGTGTCATAAAAAGTTGTAAACAAAATCTTAAAATTTAAAGCATCGGAATATTTTACCCAAAAAAGCCATGCAGACATCCCAGCCTATATTTTCTCTTGATTACACAGGTAATTTCAAAGTGTGTAATAGATCTTTTCACGCAGAGCATGGGTAAAACTGAAGGTATATTTAAATGTTGTAAATTAATAAATGTGTGGAATAATTGTATTCCTCAGTTCCATGTTTGGAATAAGAACTATTTTGAGCAACTGTTCTCACAATCTTTACTTTCATTTGACATGTGAAAGCAGAAACTTCCCTTTTAATAGTAAACCCAACCTAAACCATAAATTTAGAATTAAAAATTTTGTGTCCAGCATTTTGGTGCCATGGCTGGTTTTGGTGAGTTATTTGGGGCAGGGGGGAAAAAAAGGTATACATCTTCCTATCAGCTCATAAAGATTTAAATGTTAAAACTTCCCAATAACAGGGTGAAGCACTTATCTCTACTAAGAGCCTAAGGAATTTTTAAGCATACCTCTTGCTTTGCCTAGTGGTATCAAGGGCTTTAATTTTTTTTTTTTTTTTTTTTCTCAGAGAAGATTTATAAAGCAGTGGGATAGATGGTGCTGTTCTCCAGCTGTCTATCTTGAGGAGTTTCCTCACTGGACTAAACACAACATAATTTCTCTGTAATGTTACAGTGGAATCTTGGAAAAACATAATGTTCCTCCTGTTATGTGCAATAGATTCTTCTTTAATTGCAGCAGCTAAAAAAAGCTTCTATCTTTATAGCTGTGGAACCAAAGCGATGAAGTTTATGGTCTCTCACTGTCAGCAGGTTTACGGAAAATTTATAGTATATGTTCTCTGTTCTGAGTTTACCATTTTTTGTTGGAATACTTACTAAAACTAGTGCTGAAAAAAGCCTGTTATAGGATTAGCAGTTTTGCTAGCTTTAGAGATTCCTACAATTTGAATAGTTTTTGTGTAGTGTTTTTACTTTCATCTCCACTTCCTTCAAACTGCTGTTTTATCTTGTCCAGAATCAAGAATCTGTTCAGGCTGTTTCTTCCTCCTTTTCCTTTTTTTTCCTCCCTATGGACTGAACATATTTTGTTACTATTCCCTCACTGGCTTTCAGGACTTTTACTTAATAGAAAATTGCTGATGGCATTAGAAATCCGCAGACGTTCTTTTGGTTGTTTAGATAAGTTAGAGTAGTATTTTCTATACTTTTTGTTGTCTATCCTTTTCATTTTTCTGTTTCTGAGTCCATTTTGCTGGTGCCACATTATTTGCAATCAGTGGAATGAGGCTACTTTTTTTTTTTTTTAAAGCTATGTTCCAGTTTTGAAGTGAAAATATGTTCGTGTTCTGTGTTATGGTAAGAATCCTGAATTTGATTCAGTACCCTCCTTTTTGTAGCTGGTAAAGGTGTTGGACTGATGGCCCAGTTGAGTCAAACTGCACCATGCATGACTCTGCTAGTTTAGTCTGATCACTCTAGTCATTTGTCAACAACAACAAAAGACAGAAATGTAAAAACTAGAAACAAGCTGTTCATCAATGAATTGAAATGAGCAGAATTTGCCTTTAGAAACTTACCTAAATATTCTTCAGCTGTAAATGATGCTAATTTAACCACAGAGCCACAGAAATGTGATTTAGTTTTAATGTTGATACATTTAGTATTTTATTAGTGTAATTTAGAGTAAATTCCTCACTCTGGAAAATCTGAGTTGGGCACTAGAATGCTGGTGTATCTAGAAAAGGAAAACAGAAAAGCTGACATTTTAAACAGGGGAACACAGGATTTAATCAGTCACTTCCATTCATTTAATGAATTAGTTCCTCATTTCTATGAGAAGGACAGTCTTCACAGTTTCAGAAGCTCAGCTCTTGATTCAGTCTCACTAAAAATCCCTGTGTACGAAGAAGCAGTTTCTGCTTTGACCTTCCTTGCCAATGTGTCTGTAGCGCTACTCAGACACAGTGGACTGTCCTCTCCTGTTTCTTCAGTGTTTGTTAATTGCTATTCCTGCTTTCCTTCCTGTTTCTTCTGTATTTTAACATATGTATACGTACTGTGTATGCATAAATCTGGATGGATCAAAGGCAACGTTAATTTTATTTGTATATTCCCAAACTTCAGAAATATAGCAACAAGCCAAACTATACCTGATATATCTAGCAAATCTTTAGATTTTGTACAACCAGTTTCCCTCTATTTTTATGGGTGTCTGAGGAAGACTGGGATAGACAACTTTGTCCTGTAGTATGTGCTTAGTAACTCCAAAACAATATGGGACCTTCATTAAGGTGAGAGAAATACATTGGGCAGCTTGGTTGCAGTTGAATACACGTTAGTGGAGAAATTACCAAATCTGAAAAGGTAGGCTTCCCATTGGCTAAGTGTTTTTTGAACACTTCTGTCTAGCACTGGAAATGAAGATGCTGCAGCCAATTCATGGTTTTATTTACTCTCTGATGTTACTACATGTGATTTTTTTTTTTTTTTTTTAAAAAAATACACAGTGAATGAGTCAAGCCCTTCTGTATGAAATCTGCGTGTTTTTAAAGATATACATGAAGTGGGATTTAGCAAAACCAAGTTTTTGCATAGACTTTGTGTCCACTGGTAAAAAGGACCAAATACTATTGCTATATTCTGCACATATTTCCATACTATGCTCATAACATGTAAAACCTGACATCTAATAGATCAGAGCGATTAAACTGGGTGGTGGAGTAAGTCCTGTCCTTTAAGCACAAAGACCAGGTTTTAGAAACTTAGGTCTCCTTTTTTTGGAGGGCGTGCACACAAGGAGATGCATCTAAAGCAGGATGAATTTGCAACATGTTAATTTGGAGCAAGCAGGATAGTCATCACCATGCAGGACAAGAAAAATAGCACTCTGATAATCTGTTGCATTTCACAGCTTTTTTATATCTAAAAATCCCACATATAGCATGCAGAATCAAAACTTGATTTTATGCGGTATATGCAAACCAAAAAGTTCACCTTCTTCCTGGGATTTGGCTCGACTAACCCCCCACCTCACCCTTGCCCTTTCTTGTTCTCTTGCTCTTCTTCCACAGAAAAAGTGAGCCAAACATTACAGGATGCTCTCACAGGGATTCCCGGCCAGTCCCTAAGATCTTGTTGGTGGCACTCACATTTTTTTCCTCGGAGATACGCACCAGGCTGTGTTCTGCAGGAATACTGCAGCTCTCTATTGCTGAGCCCTTTTAGGGGCCAGGACTGTAACTTTCCACTCTGGCTTGTGGAAAGTTGCTCATAGGGTCCCTAGTTTAAATGGTACGGAGCAGAAGCGATGGTGCTTATAGTTAATCCTACAGAGTGTTTTAATGTTGTTTGCACATGGTGGAAATTTTAAATACTTGTCTCCCTGAAAACACACACCAGTCCCAAAATAATTAATGAGGTTTTTAAAAACTGCACATAAGGAGCACTGAGGTTGCACGGGACGCACTCAGAAGTCAAGTCTCTGCGTGCACGCTCTGTGTGCACTCTGTCTTCTGCATAACTGTTATGCTGGAGCTTTATATTGCATGTCAATATAGTAATTCTAACATAGCATACCTCTTGTATAATGCTTTAAATAAAAAATTAAATTCCATTTTGCAGCACAGTACAGAAGCAGGTACTTCTTATGGCAGGCAGATTCACATTAATTCTCAGATTGTGCAGTTTAATGTGAGATAATGCTTTTTTTCTACGTATTACTGAAGCACAAAATGAAATCTGTAAGAGTGACTGACCTTAAACGTGTAACTGCCATTCATTTCAGCCTGTGTAGCCCCGCAGACTGGCTGCTGAGAGCTATGCTTGCTTGCTGTTTTGTGAGTCTCTGCAGATGCACGTTCACCCACTCTATGCAAACATACACACACTCTCTTTTTTCACTCTCACACTGTCTGGCATATTTTCAGAATAACTCTTCGAAGACTTTCTGAACTGCTGGGTATGATTGTTTGATTATTATTTTTCTAACTGGGAACATGTTTAGTCCAGTGTTATTTAAACAACCTTATCTCTCTGATCAAAGTCTACAATCTGAAATTTGAACAGGGTAGAGAGGGTGGCTGGGTGGGTGAGGAAATCTATCAAGTACATGTTTATGTGTGTGCTGCTGTCTTAGCTGTGTGCCTGCGGAGGGACAAATGTCTGTTGCTTCAGAATAATATTGCAGATTTAAATAATTTTGGCCTTTTTAATAGAGGTTCTAAAACCAGTATTATTACTAAAATAAGACCGTTTTTAGTAAACTTTTCTTGAAGCTATTAGTGACCTGCATATTCAGGTTTTCGGTTTCTTGGGTTTTTTGAAGGTTGAGCCGAATAACTGTGGAGTTGTTTAAGTATAGTGTAGACTTTGCTAGTACTCGGAGCATACTAACTGGAGCCCATATATTAATGCGTTCAGGGTTGGCATTAACCTATTTCACTGACTGAACCACAGACCACAGCAATAAAGCTAGGGAGCTTGAAACAGTTTCTCGAGGTTTTCATTTAGCTGGTTCAAGAGAACTGGTTTGTGCAACGTTAAAATTATATGGAATGAGATTGCAAGATGAAGCATGCATGCCACACCTTTTCATTATGTTCTTTCTCTTCCCCTTTTTTTTCTTCTAAATATAACTTCGAGAGACATTGCAGTTTATTTTGAAGCTGATCCCATTTGATTATTTTAGATTACTTGATTTTCTAGTCTGATTTAAAAATTCCTATACTCAATTCATGTGTCATGCAATCAAATAATGTTTTCCTAGCTTTTAGGATCTTGCTATGAAAAAGTTTGAATGATGCTTTTTTTCATCATTTTACAGCCTAAAAAGAAGCAGACGGAAATTTCTAGGCAAATCTAAAGATTTTCCTCGCTTTTTAATGTTACTTTTACACTCTAGTAACTTCAGGTTGCTATTTCTGACTAAAGTGTGTTATAAACATTTTCTTCTACATGATATCATACACTTTAATTTTGTTAGCTAGTTTTATTGACTGAGGGTTGTTACACACACACACACGCACACACACAGACGCACACGCTTGCACACACTCTTTCTGCTTTGCCCTATCTCAGTTACAGCATAGTCCTACCCAGGGTCATTACAATGTACACATTACATATTTCTAGCAAACATGAAAATGAATCAAACAGGGGGAGAGATAAGCACAGATAGATTGGAGCCTGCTGAGGAAATAAAAGGCAGTAATCTGCCTGACCACTGGACTACTCTTCCTGGTTGGATTTAAGTGTTCTTTCCCGTTAGTCGCTGCGGAGCGCTGGCTACCCTGAAGTGAAAAGTTAAACGACTAGTAAGAATGAAGTAACATTTAGTGGGACAATTATTTGGTATAACTCCAAACCTAATTGTTTCTGAAGTGATGTTTAAACCAACGTCGGCACAAGGCAAGAGCTCCTGGCTCGTGGCCAGCACCTTGTAATGCATATTAGCGCAGATGAGGAGTTCCTAAAAGTTAGAGAGAGGGAGAGGGAGGGAGGGAGAGAGAGAATGTGCGTTTTCAGTGCTCACTCTGCATTTGTTGTACCCTCCTCCTTGCCGAGATTAGAGGAATACCTGTGTGGTGCTGCTTTATTATGATTTCTGCTGAGCCTCAGAATAGGTTCTGGTATTTTTTTTAGGTGGACTGCCAGCTGCCGATCTTGCTGTTGACAGTAAAACCAGATATGTTCCTTGCTTACTGCCATTAGGACTGACCATGACCCTTCACACCAAAACCTCTGGAGTTACCCTGCTGCACCAGATTCAAGGCACTGAACTGGAGACACTGAGCAGACCTCAGCTGAAGATTCCCCTGGAAAGATCGCTCAGCGACATGTACGTGGAGAGCAACAAGACAGGAGTTTTTAACTACCCGGAAGGGGCCACTTACGATTTTGGTACTACGGCTCCAGTGTACAGCTCTGCTACTCTCAGTTATGCCCCTACTTCAGAGTCTTTTGGGTCCAGCAGTCTGGCAGGATTTCACTCACTGAACAATGTCCCGCCAAGCCCTGTGGTGTTCTTGCAAACGGCACCCCAGCTCTCACCCTTCATCCATCATCACGGCCAACAGGTACCCTACTACCTTGAAAACGAACAGGGAAGCTTTGGGATGAGGGAAGCTGCTCCTCCAGCCTTCTACAGGTAAATGCTACAGATAATTTTTCTTTCTTCTTTAAGCAGATGAACTGAGAAAATTAGGACGTGAAAATCTGTATGCCCTAATCTTTTCTTTTTGTGTAAAGACAGTGTGATTTAATTGTATCGTCCATGATATCTAGACCATAAAACCCACCACAGAATAAGACAAAACTCTAATTTACAGCTCATTGTGACTGTAAGCTGTAAATTTTGAAAACTGTACATAAATGAGAAACAAATTGGATGATGAGTATAAATGTTTCCTGGGAAAACATGAAACCATAACTGATTAAGAAATGGCAAACAACCTCCCTGTTTTAATATATTAGAATTACTGTCTGAAGTATACTAAAAAGACTTCCACCATCACACATCTCTGGGTGTGAGTGGTTGGTTGTTCATCTCCTAGCTGGTAGTAAAAGCATTTTTCTCCTCTGGCTTCCTTTACAGTGTGAGATGTGGCTTATATAGGGAGTAGTCCAGAAGCACAATATCCTTCCTAGTCAGACTGTTAGAGCTGACTCGGTGACAGTATGCCGGTCAGTAACCACCTTCATGAGCTATGTTAAGAGCTGTGTATATATTAACCTGCCTTTTTTCATTGGAGGGTGATACATACTAAGCATAAATCTGGCACGCTGCATTTCAAACCAAAATATTTTTGGGGTTTTTGTATTTTTATCTCTCAATAGAAGAGTTATTTTTTTGGTCTGGAATAGAATGATAAATGTATCTTTGAAGGGGGGGAATAATTTTCCTTGGTTTAAATATTTACCGTCAGTTGTGAAAACATTTATGTAATTTCTGAAGTAAGTAGTAGAAATTGATAGAACTGTAGCTTCCAAGAAAATATAGTAATACACACCAATACCCACAGTGTTAATGTTTGTGCAGTGTTAATAACGTAGTTTTCCATCAGTTTATTATACTGTGCTTCAGTGAATTGAAGTGAACTGTTAGATGTATTTTTTTTTTTTCCTAAACTCTGTATCTGCTTATTTGGGAGATACAGGTGAGTTTGCTTGAAATTGAATGACTCTGGAAAAAAGAAAAGCAAGTCATTCTTTCCCTGTTGAGGGCCAGACTCTGCCAGACTTATTTGCACAATATAACGTGTTTCTGGGAACAGCAACGTATGTTCTTAAAGACAGTCTAACTCAGGCTGAGTAGGAATCTGGTAGCAGAATCTGGTCCAAAAAAACAGATGATGTGATTGCACTTTTTGCAAATGATTAATCAGTTTTGGAGAGCAGATGGAATAAAGACTAGTGAAATGATAGATAACGGTTATGTCAGCCTGTCCAATACATTGATCTGTTAGCTGAACTGGTTCAAACAAAATGTGTTTTAGTGCAACCAAATACAATACCTCTAGGAAGAATGAATACATGTCAGATCATAAAGATCCTGAATGATTACCACTGAGTTGAGAGTGAAACTGCACTTTGTGGTAGATTAAGTTTTTTTTTTTTTTTTTTTTACATGAATGTTCAGTGCAAACCTATGGTGAAAAGTGTGTAAGTGGCCTTAGATACGTAAACAGTGGAGTAGTGAGTTTGTGAAGTTGAAACACACAGGCAGAAAATATACCATAGTCGGGGTATTTCACTTCAGGAGGAATCAAAACCAAGAATCACCTGGAAATAGAGTTCGAACTGTGGAACTAATGTCCTGTTATTTTTAAACAGTCAACTGAGGTGAGACACTTCAAAATAAAATTAACGTACTTTTTAATTTTAACTACTGGAGGAAACACATAAGGTCAGTGCTGGGTTCCCCATTTCCTGACATTTCTCATCAAAGATGGGTGTCTCCTTTAGAGCTGTATGCAATTGATAGGGCAGTAATTAGGTGAATTTATGATCTTGGATATGCAAGTGGTTTATCTGCATGCAGTGTTAAACAAATGATTTAATGGCCCCTTCCAGCCACGATTCTGTAAAGCGCATCTTATGTGGTAATAAGAAATGTGCATCAACAGTGCTTGCTATGATTATCCTTTGTTAACAAGCATGTACTGTTGGAATTAAATTGATAAAAGCATTGCTTTTATTTTCTTTTCATTTTTTCAAGATTGTATTTACAAAGTTATCATCCTCACAGCATTAAATAGTAGGTCTTTATTCTTGTGTTTTGGCACAAATCCAGTCACCAATAGTCTGTGAAAATAATTTGAATAGGTGTTCAGTGTCTGGGAAATAATTAAATATCTAATCATGGGGTTTAAGAACAAGGTCTTTAAAAATATTGTAATGTATAAATTTGCAATTTGCTTTATTCATTTGGCTAATGTCATTGGTTTCAACTGGATTATGGGAGAAAAGAGAGCATGCGGCAATGTAATCTGACAATGAATAAATTGATGCTGGAGAACGGAAGACGTCTAACTACCAAAATAGCGAGTTTCTGGAGCAACATACCAGTAGGAGTGGAAAAGGCAAAAATTCTCAAACCAAAAGCCCTAACAGCATTTAAAATGGATCATGATCGGTTTACGATATGGCTGCCTGCTTTTATAAGAAGTAATGTAACCTAAACCCCAGAAAGGCTCCTCTGCAGCTCTTATTTACCTTCCTGTGTAACAGAATTGTGCTGTTTCACTTGTAAGATTGGAATATTTGCATCGCATCATCCTATTATACTATGGATTTGAGATGCAAATAATGCATTCTATGATACAAGTGGCTAGGGCAATAAATAATTGCTGTAGATTGGAGCTGCAATTATATTCTGTTAATACTTGGATAAGATGTTAAAAATCTTCAGTCTCAAACCTCAAAAATTATCATATGCGATAAGGAAAGCATCTAATGTAATTTGACTTTGTTAATAAGTGTTCAAAATCATGCTGACTATAGCCACGTATACAGCTACATGTGTATTAACTCTGAAGTCATATTTTATTTCTTTCAAATTGTGTTTGCTTTTCCAAAGGCTTTGTCTCCTATTGCAGGATAATGACAGACTTCTATAACTAGCTTAAGAACCTAACAAAAGGTAGAGAAAAGAATAATTTTGTAAAGTATACAAAAAATATACCAATCTCCGCCATTCTGGAGTTTTTAAATCATGGACATCAGAATTTGAGAAAAGAGAAGGAGCTTAATTAAGTCAAATAGTGCTGTCTAACTTGGCCCCTTTTATGTCTGACCTTGTGGGTGTTTTTATAGGGAGCCAAACTAAAATACCTTTCCCTTATCTTACAGTGTTAGTATCTTCAAGTAAGAGGGAGAAGGCATAGTGCTAGTTTTGTTTTTAATTCGCTTCAAAGGTAACATATATTTTATTTTCTCGATCACTTTTATAATAGTGTTTTTTTTATTAAATGCTGACTACTAGTTTATCACCACAGGAAATCCTGTGCTCAGGGATACTAGGGTAAACTAATTGAAAGATTTCTTTTGTTCTTAACTTAGTTCTGGCCATTTCTGGTTACTTTCTTGTGCTTTTTGGCTAGTTTTTGTTCATTCAGGGAAAAAGTAAGAAGCCTTTCAGTAGCTAATTTACCTCAGTAAATTCCTATAAGCAACAGCAAAGATGAATCTTTTTTGTTCTGCCACTGTGTGATGTTCCAGTGTCATCCCACTGAGTTTGCACTTCTCTGACCTGAAACAAAATTGTGCTTGTGTTTCAGGCTCTCTGTAGCCTGCACTTAGTGCTGCTTCCAAATTTGGCCAAAACCCATGTAAAAATGGACTGCATCTACCAGCTACCTGATGATGGAGTTATTTGTCAGTCTTGAGTGAGTGACAGAGGCAGCATAAATCAGTGTACAAACAGAAATAAAAAATGAAAAATCATCCATTGCTGCCTCGCTTTTAGTGGTTAGTTTGTGAGTATCTTCTAGTACCTCTGGCTCTGGGTTTAGGCTGATGTAATAAAATATTTAATTAGCTCTAGACCCAGTTATCATACTGAAATTGACACTGAAATATTTTAAACCTGCTGTTCCAATCAGTATGATTACAGCTTTAAATTTTAACGCTTGCTAAAATTGAGAAAGATTACAAATGCAGATCAATCCCTTTTCTGCTGTAATTCATAAATCCGTTAGCCTGAAAAACAGTTCCTTAACCTGATATGTATTTTTTTTACCTTGCTTGATTCATTATGAATCTTTCTTGCTGTTCATGTTGAGTTCTAAACAGAGGATTTTCCCAAATTTAAAATTAAAAAAATGTTACAGTGAGTGCAAAATTAAAAGGTTTTTTTTTGTATCATATGAGGTATTCCATAACATAAAGGAGTACTAAATAATGTAATATTTTGTTCTGTGTGGGTTTTTTGTTTGTTTATTTTTCTCTAGAGCATCAATCTGTTCTGAGGTCCTCTCTTGAGCAGTTGGAGTGTTCAGGCAGGTCCTTGAACACGCAGAGCGTTCCTGTTTTCAGAGCTTGTACTGGTATCTGACAATTTTACAGCCATAGATGACTGTAATGAAGGAGACAGGAAAACATGGAGTTATCCTATCTCATGGAAATGTTGTAAAGATAAACCTGTTAAATGTTCGGAGATACTCACACATTACAATTATCAGGGACTTGTACAAACCATCTTTGCTGTTTCTGCAGCTCTTAGAGAATGTGCTGATATGGATTGTGCTGCAAGTGTGCTTACACCAATAAGTCACCAACCCATATTGTTGAGGAGCACATATGTTCTGTGCCTCCTCATGCCCTGAATAAGGCCAGGCAGTGGCAGAAAGGGGTAAGGGAGCTGTGATGCTCCCTCATTATCCTCCTTTCTGCCAAGGCAGGGAGGTGGATCTCATCTGCTCTCTCTAAGCTTCCTTTTCAAAGTTTTCTACTTATTGAAGAAAACTTTCTTCACTTCTTTAGCAGATGTATTTTTTTGCATAAACCGCAGACCCAGGAAACTGCTTCATATAGCAAGTCCTTTCCATGTGGATTTAAAACTTGTGGCTAAAAGCATGGTTGTTCAGGCAGCCCATGTAGATGGGGTTTGTCTGATGAAATGTAGACACCTAGGTCTTTATTCAGTTTTCCACTCCTTAGGTGTTTGCTGCTATTTGAGAGGCTGTAACGTCAGATGGGTCTAATGGATATGACACACGACCCACTGTGTAGCTATACCTTTTTGGAGTAGGAGGTGGGTATCAGTCAGGGTCATCACCTAGAACACCTCAAATGGCATGCGGCATGGACAACAGCATCAAACCTTCACATGGACTCCCTTCTTAGTCTGTGGAGACAGAAAGAGGCACTGTGAACACACACACATTGTCTCTTTCTAAGGTACCTGGTTAAAATAGATCAGGTGTGTTAGGCTCTAAAAGTGCAAATTTCTCTTTCTATACTATGAAAGATGGCTAGCGTGACTTGTTCTGGTACAGATATCTACTGGATGGAGATGTATGCCCAGTGATGTCCCAAGTTACATGAAATTAATCCCACTTGTTTGTCTCCTGTTGCTAAAGACTCAAAGTGGTCACCACCTGTAGTCTCCATTCAGATAGACACTGCACTATGTCCCTTGAGAGGAAGATGGGGAATTGACTCTGTGTCATTGGCCTTGATCACTCTTGCTCTGAGGCTATTGAAACAACAAACACTGCTGGCCGTATCTGCTCTGATAGGGAAAGCATTAGTTGCTGGCACCAGTTCCTTCAGCAATTGCAAAGTGAACATCAAATGCCAGTGTTTTTTTATAAATCAACAAGAAAGGCCAACCAGAGCTAAAGCATAGCTCCAAACAAATGCAGAGGAGAAGAGTCCTGCAACTGAAATGCATCCACTTCTTCTAATAAATTAGGATTTTAATAATTTTGACAACTTGATATTGTTGACAATGAAACACTGAAACTAATCATGAGCTCCCTGGTTTGTCTGCAGGGAGTTTTCTGTTATCTCTTCAGACATCAGAACTGAGATTAGAGCAGAGATGTTGTCCTTCGACATTCTCATTTAAAGTATTGCATTCATTATAGAGACAGTTTGTAAAATTTGCTGTACAGAGAGAAGTCACATCTGAGGTTGTACACTCTCCCTATGTATTTGGGTGGCCTTTCCAGTGAACTGCAAATGGTCATCACTTACCACAGTTCATTGGGAACCCTGATCAATGGGATGCTGGGCAAGGCAAGGCATTTCTGCCAAGCGCAGATTCCAGTCGCTGGCAGGGTTCTTACATCACCCGACTTCTTCTAGTGCAAGACCATGACTGTGTGAGATATGGCTTGCCGGATTTAACCTACCACATATTTCCAATGATACTTGTTAAAGACAAGATCATAAATCTGCAGGATACTCTTGTCTTGATAACAATATTGGATATTTTATTTTAATCTTTTACTAGAAAAAGGAAATATGGTCCTCAGAAAATATGGAGCTTAAATATGACTGTCCTGAACATAAATCCTATTTGATAGAGGTACATAGCAATTTCAGTAGTCTTCCAAACATTGCAGTGACAGTCTTAACTAATGACACAGCAGCCAGAATCTAAATAAGTGAGAAAAGATGCCTGCCTTTTCTTCACTGCATAGAAGCCATTAGTAAAAGTAAAAAATAACAGTAAAGGTTGAAAGTCAGAAGTAACTCAGAGGACTTCTTCAATAAGCAGTTGGTGACTAACTGAAGAGCTGTGCCTGTAACCACTTCACCTCCAGTGGATGGAATTTCAGTCTACTACGACTGTTCATGAGTGCAGTCCGTCTCGAATCAGACAACATGGGTGGAATACGTCACATTCTGTTTCCATATGCTTCTGTCTCACGATGCTGCCAACTGTCAAAACCTACCTCCCCAGAACCCAGGCAGCTTCGTAGAGTGAGTGTTGAATGCCACAGGGGAGAGACCCTTCCTCTCCCTTTGAGGATGACACACCAGTGAGCGTCTAGGCAGCACAGGGCTGCATTTAATGCCCATGTGTTTCACTTCCCGTTCATAAGCTATGCGAGTAAGCAGTGTATTTTTCCATCATGATCGTTGCATCCAAATAGAGAAACTGTTTTTAACTGATTTTTCTCAGGAAAAGCTGTATTTGTCCTTTGAAGATTTTTTCAATATCTCATCAATCTGCAGTGCAAATGTCCAATTCGATTGCTACTTTCAGTCTTTCCTCTTATTTTCTTACTGTCGTGCAGAAACACTGCTTTAATCACTGCAGCCTACTTCACTACTGATTTGTGCTGCTAAGACATGACTACGGAAAACTTTCTAGAATGCTACAAAGAGGTTGTCAAAGCTAGGAAGGAAGAGGAAGGGATATTTACTGCAACACAGGAAAAGTCTCAGCTCATGTTGAATCAAAATAGTTAGGAAGATGCTGTGCAGAGTGCAGCAGCTGCAGGAGAAGATGCAGCATAAAATTTAGGCCCCAAATCTTAAATCATAAGACTCAGAAACTCATAACATGCTTTCCAGATAGCCTCCACTGTTGTTTTTACATGTAGCCCTGTTAAAATTGGAATATATAATACCTACTGCTTTCTTTCCATTTCCCTTTTTTCTTTTAATTTTTTTCACTTTAAATATAATTCAAGTTTGCGAGACAAGATCTATTCATTTGTAAATCCATGAAAAATCTTCCAATTTTTAGAAACTTTCTTTTTTTTTCCTCTTCAAGTTGATCTGTAATCAGATGGAAGCTTAGAAGGTGCTAACTCTAAAAATTGTCATTTAGTTTTACTATTGAAGACAAGTACTATAAAATCTGATCTTTGGCAAAAAGAAAATGTCACGTGATGCCTTGTCATCTGTGTTTTCAGTTTATAAAACTAGTAAGCATTCTTAAAACATTTGTTTTGTCGAGCTATCTTGATCAAGCTGTATCTAGTTATTATTCAGTAACTTGTATCAGCTGGTGTCTAAAGAAAATTAATTCAAATAAGTGTTCCCTGCTTTTGTTATTAGTTACAACTTGAACTTGAGAGTAAGATCCCTGTTTCAAATTACATGTTACAGAATCCTTGTATCCAGGAAACTGTAGTGGTGGCAAACAATACTATGGCTGAGAGTGTGCACTAAATCTAGATATCTTTGGGGAGCTAATATGTCAAAACCCAACTTTATCTGTTTGCTTCCATTCTGCAGTAAAATTATACTCCTCTTTCAGCCAGACTGATAAACACAAGCAAGGAAAAATGTGTGTGTTGCCAACATATGAGCCACCGTAACAATTACCTTGTTTATTACCTTGCAATATTTTTGCATTGTTTGGATTATTTAGAACATATGGGCTGAAAAGTATTTACAGCTTTGTCTTGCCATGCTATGAGAAATATAATCCTAATTTTTATCTACAAGGTTATCAATAAAAGATAAAGCAGATAAAGCATGCAAATCCTGGAAATGGTGGTTCAGCAGAATATTAAAAGTCTGAGAGCATTCTAATTTGGTTCATGGAAAAAGGTGGTGAGATAGAAACCCATATAAAATAACATAGCTGAAAGTTTTAATGGCAACAATATCAGACCCAGTACCATTGTAAGAGGCATGTGTTAAGAATATCTGCGAAGCATATTGCAGCTTAAGAAGTCAAACAACGCTAAAGCAGGTTGCACATTGATAAGTTGTTACTATTACTATTCCTTCTTGGTCGAAGTAATAAAAAACCCAAACAAAATGGAAATAAATCTGATTCTGCAGAGAAATTTTTAAGCAACCTGGAGCAAAACTCCAATTTATTTATAGATGGTTCTAGTAACACTGCTTATTATTAAGTCTGCCTAGGTTCCTCCCTCTTTTGGTTACTTATGTTGTCCAACTTTGGCTCATATTTGCAGTGTTAGATGATTGTTTCAGTTATTTTTTTGCCTTTTTTTTTTTTAAGATTTTGATGAAGAAAAGGCTGAACTTTCTAAGTGTCATGGAGGGAAAAGAAAATTTTGCTATACTTATGCAAAAACACTGGGCAGCCTAGACGTCTTTGTATTATACATATAGCTCTGATATTTGCTAGTGTGGGTATGCTGTCAAATTAGGTTTATTTTTGTTTAATTTTCCCCAGAACACTTACTCAAATTTAAGCTACAAACTCTTGAAGCATCTCACTATTTACAGTGGGAATTTGTTTGCATTTGATAGCTAAATTATATGAAACTTCATGTGTCATACATCCTCCATCCTCTCAGTGATTATATATCGACTTGATTGCAAAAGCATCCTTCTGTGACAAAACGTGAGAGGTTACTTCATTGCACAGCTGAGTGGCTTTTGAACAGGACTTTCTCTGTAATTATTACTGTGGGCTGAGGCAAGAGGTGAGAATCGCAGAGAAATAAAAGTTTGGTGCCTCTGGAGATTTCTCATCAACATCCTGCTCAAAGCAGGGCTAACTTCAAAGTTAGATCAGGTTGGTCAGGCCCTTATCCAGTTGAGTTTTGTGGATATCTAGGAATGGAGACTCCACATCTACACAGGACCATCTGTTACAGTGCTGAACCACTCTCGCTTTGAAAAAACTTTTTCCTAATGTATAATCACAATATTCTTTGCCCAAAGTTGTGTCAGATGTCTCTCATCCTTTCACTGTGTGCCTCCTAGAAGAGTCTGGCTCTGTGTTCTTTAAAGTTTCCCATTATAAAATTGAAGACAGCAATACAATCCTGCCTTAGCCTCCCCTTCTGAAGACTGAAGAAATTCAGTTCTCTCAGCGTCTCCTCATATGTCATTTGTTCCAGCCCCCTCCTCATCTTGGTGGTGGCCCACTGGACTTGCTCCAGTTTGTCAAAGACTGTCTTCAGCTTGAAAGCCCCAAACTGGACACAGTCTTGCAAGTGCCAAGGAGAGGGGAACAAGATCTGCTTTCAGTCTCCTGTCTATGTTTTGTATTAGTACAGCCCAG
Source organism: Ibidorhyncha struthersii (assembly GCA_013398815.1). Taxonomy (NCBI): domain Eukaryota; kingdom Metazoa; phylum Chordata; class Aves; order Charadriiformes; family Charadriidae; genus Ibidorhyncha; species Ibidorhyncha struthersii. The sequence continues at coordinate 590,579 of VZSZ01008964.1, read as the reverse complement.
GATGTGTTTGGCTTTCCTTGCTGCCGGGGAGCACTGCTGACTCCTGTTCAACTTGTCCACCGGAACCCACAGTTCATTCTCCGCAGAGCTGCTTTCCAGCCCCTTCTGTATTTCTGCAGGGGGTTATTCCATCCCAGGTGCACGGGTCTGCATTTTCCAGTGTTGAACTTCATGAGATTCCTGTTGGGCCATTTCTCCAGCCTGTTGAGGTCCCTCTGACTGGCAGCATATCCACCCCTCTGCACGTGCAATTTCTCCCTTCAGCCTTGTTGTCAATGCAATATTCACCTCAGTATTGATTGCACAGCAATGTTACTAGAACCTGGCCAAATTTGAACTGCTGATAAAAACCTGTTGAGACTAGCAGTCCAGTCATTTCCCACCCACCTGATAGTTCGTTTATGCAGCCCATATCTCACTACACTGGGAATGAGAAAAATGGTCTCTCTTCTGCTTTTAATGTCTGCTTCATCTGTGTTAGTTCTAAAGAGTCTGGCAAAAGTCATAGCAGCAAAATGCAGTAAAAAACTAAGCTTGTAGGATGGGAAGATGCGATGAGGAGTAAATAAGTATGGTCTTGTTGAAGAACAGAGTGAGGCCAGTGAAGAAATCTGGTGAGTCTGGTAAGGTAGAAACTTTGCATCTCTGGTGAGGTGCTGCAGCAGGCTGTTGTGAACTGGCAGATAGAACACAAATGAAGAAAAGAGGGAGTGCTCTAGCATGAGAAAGTACATACTGTATAAGGACCTGGAAGAGTCTGGGGAGGACCGGAAAAGTAAAGTTGAAGGAGAAACTCCAGAAGAAGAGTGAGCTGGAGATGAAAAGTGGAATTTAAAGGTACTTGGGGACTGAGACTTGAGCTGGAGACAGATGCCCTAGACAGGACCGAAACAGCAAGTGCATGTTGCAGAGCATGGTGAAATAAGAAGGCTGACAGCGAGAAACAGAATACGAAGAAAGGCCTATGTAGAACAATCTTCCTCCCAACAGGTATGTGCAACTCTTGCATTTTATTCCTGTCTATTACAGATTTACCCAGAAGGTGATGAATAAGCCCAGCTGTTGGTTTGTTCAATAGCCCAAGTGGCAGAGGTCAGTGCTGTAGATATGAGCTTCCATCAGTCCTGAAACACCAGCCACCACTTAGGGCACAATAAGATCCTGGTTTGGGTGTTGATTGTTTAATTTCTTTAAAGCCTTGGTATTTCTCATGTGCACAGAGAAAATGTAATAAAATTACATCAGTAAGATTGGAACGTCAGCCTTCCTAAAGCTGAAACATGACAGAACTAAATTTGTGTGCATATGTCTTTCCCTCTCTCTGCCTAATGTCCCAACATGTGAACTGAAGATACTACTGCTTTACCACACAGGACCCCTATGAATAAACATTCATCGGTGTCTGTGAAGTCCCCAGCTGTTATAAGGAAGAGTGCTATTGAAAGTCACATGTGGAAAATCAACAAGACTGTTTTCAGGGCAGGCCTGAGTAAGAAAGAAGACATGAAGCTACAAATGAGCAAGGGTGAAAACATCCAAAATATGGAGTAGGTGCTCAGTCAGTGAGTATGACTTTGGAAACTAACAACGGTATTAGTAAACACAGTATCTGAAATGGAACAAAAATGGTTTAGAGGCTTGTAAATGCACATACCCACCATTTTTTCTCGGAAAAAATACAATATAAATATATTTCCATTTCAGTACTTATATGGAATTCTGTGTTCAGCTACCTTGCATTTATTTATTTCATAGGTAGGTAAGGGATAACTGCACAGAAGCAAGGAGTTAATGTTCCACTTTTTCATGTTCTCTAATTCACTTCTGGCATGAACTCTGAGATATGACCCTCGGTTCATTGTATTCCTTACTTAAGTTGAAGGATTTTGCTGGTTTTATTTTAGCAAAGCACTGATGATCTTACTCTTCAGAGGGAGAGATGCTTTTCAGTACGAAAATCAGTACAGAAGCAAATATTAAATGCTGTCTATACCCCTGTTTTTTTCAAAAGCATTTAAGAAAATCATCTAGGCCAAGACTGCTTTTTCAAGAAGATCTAAAACATTGCTGTATGGCTAGCACCAGCTTCTTTATTATTTATTAAATGGCAGCATTAGGTATTAATAGCTTCAAGCTGTTTTCATGTATGACCCATTTTCTGACTCACACATGCCTTATTTCCTCTCTCTCTAATTCACTTTATTGTCAACAAATGTGGATCTGTCTGGAAATGGCAAGCAACCTGACAGCCACATTGCCGAAGAGACTGGCGCCGGTTCTGTGCAGTCCCTCCAGGTTGTTCCAGAACTAAAACCCAGGAGAGCAGAGCAAAATGAGTTGTCTTGTTTATTACAGGAGAGAGACAGTAAAAAATAAGTGAGAACAGGTCTCCAAAAGCTCCACTTTATGACTTCTGATCAGAACCATGTTTAAGTCATGTAGCAGCCTAAAATGAGTGGAGTCTGGAGGTGGTCTTTGTAGGGTAGACTTGATACCAGATTACTTGGGGAAAGTCTGCTTGCCTCAGAGAAATTCCTCAGGTCTGTGTCTGCTGACTACTTGATCCTTTTCTGATGACATTAAGGGGCAAATTTTAAAAATTGAGGACAACATCTGTGTCCTATGGCCAATTGTGAATCCCAAATTCAAAGTCAGAGTTTTCAGTAAAACTTATATCTCTGAGTGTGAGATATATGCCAGACTGTTTTTGCGAAAAATGAGACTACTTAAAAAGTGTAATGCTAGACATAAGTTAGTCCAACTAAAATATGCCAAGTGGAAATAAAAAAAAATATAGATCTAATGGAAAGGAAGTAAAGTATTTCAGTGCTTAATAAATCTGAAATCCCTATTTTTACTGTACACAGTCATCTCAGCATAGTCAAGGAACGGAGGTTTTATTTACTGAGTACTGTGAATCATGTGGGAATCACTACAGAAATATTTAAAGCAGGTATTTCTGCAACTGGAAAATGAATGGAGTGTGCTTTCCAGGTTTTTTGTTTTAGGCTTTACACTAAAATTGTTATAGGGAAATCTTAACTGAAGAGCTACTTTTATTCCTTAGATTCCCATTTTTGTACTATCAGCACTTTCAAGCTGTTTCCTTTGCCTGTTTAATCCTTGGATGTTTTGAGGATGTGAGGCGCTATGTTTCTACCATTAGACATGTGGACAGCTGCTGTATAGAAGGAAGAAGACTTGTACAAGATTATGCAGCAAAAAAAATTAATTGATACTTGCAATCAGAGGTTCTGAGATAAGTTTGACGTTCAGTACAGATTCAGCTACACAGATCATATACTAATCCTCATATTGTTAGCTGAATTCTAATATTGAACTGAATTAGCACCCCATTAGAGAAGAGTAATTCCTATTGAATGTGATTGTGCATAGTTCTAATCTATAAGCCCATTTCAACTGTATTTTCTGACTGAATGAATTTGTAATGATGAGAGCATACTGCATCCGTAACAAAAGATTGAACTCTTGTGATTCATTAATTTAGCAAGGCTACCTTATTACATCCTTGTAGTTACTAGAGTATCTTTGAGGGGAATTGATGGATTTTAAAGGAAAAATAAAATATTGCATTAGGAAGCTTGCTGCTAAATGTGAAATCACATTTTTAAATTTTTTTTTATTGTAAATAAATAGTAGTAACAATTGCTTAAGCTCTTAGGATGAAACTTGAGCCAGTTCGATTTCTTGTCTGAGAGTATGTCCTTTTGCTTTTGTCATCTGCACATATGTACCAAGGGGTTTAGCTGGGTTCCATCTGACAAGTTCAGAAAAATATCTCCTGTCTCCCAAAGCAAAGCAGAACCTAAACCATTTGTTAGAAGGTGCTTTGAATAGGAATCAAATCTACATCAAAACCTACTTGCAGGTACCTATTCATTCATTGTAAGTTCAACTAAGAGTTGATGCCAGTGGTGTTTGGTAGATTTTTGTGGGTCTGCAGAGCTGCATCATATCTGGGATGGGATGCTCTTTTCCTCTTTCTTTTTCTCATCTCCTGACTCACTAGCATGTGCAGCAGCAAGCCTTCTCTTATGCACTGTGGTGCAGAGTTACGTGTACTTACCCATGCATACGCTTACACTGTTTTTCGGTTCCTGTGGGATCTGTGCTCCAGAGCATGGAGCTGGAGAGGAGCTGAGCTCTTGGGTAGGAATGGAAAGGGTTCTCCACATTTTATCAGCAAGTGAAAACAGGAATCAAGAACATGTCTCGTGTGACAGTTCTCACTGGGATTTTTGGGACAGTGCCGAGGCTGGAGAATGAAGACACATTTAAGAATTCTTCACTCAGAATCTTTGCACTGTTGTCTTGTCTTTCCATTTTATGTATTATACTTTCCAATATAACCTGATTAAAACTGTTTTTGGATTCTGGATTTGGCAACAGACTGTTGTTGGTTAAAGTTATTTAGCTTGATCATCTGTAAATCTCTATAAATTTGTGTGTGAAATCAAGTGACTATGGCTTCAAGCTTGAATATCTAATGCTACCCACTTCAATTAAAAAATAAGTACCTGAGATACTAGATGGAGCCATATGAAGAAAGACAGTACAATTTGAAAACTGTTGTTGACGTTTCAAAATATTTTTATTAAGGTTAGAAGAAAATTGAAGCCCCAAAAGAATAGAGGCCTTTGGGTAATAATTCAAATATCAACCTGTTTGTCTTATAGAATACTTTATCAAAAGTTATGAATACATGGACCGTTTGAAAATCAGTCATTAACTGTAGTCATATTTATACCACAGTAAGCCTAGATGAGAGCCTCGTGTTGTGTCCCAACCTGATCCTCATTCAGATAATTTTCTGGAAGAGTAATGTCTGAAATACAGAGTGCTGGAAAGTTTTGGGACCATTTTGGTGTGAGGAAATGCTAAATCTGCTAGGTTGTTCTGAAGAAAGGTGAGTCATAGCTGCTGGTTGCTGTTTAGTCCTAATGCCATGAGGGGCTGAGTGGCTGTGGTGGGACCCTGCCGGCCTTCCCAGAGCAGAGGTGAGGAGTGATGTGCTGCAGTCTGCCGACAGCCTCGGCTCCGCGGAGCTGCCGCTTTCCTTTCGAGGCTTGGGCTGGACCACAGTGGGTTAATAGGTTTTCCGTCACAAGCTTAGGCCAACATCCACTTCCAACATTCAGCTGTATGTGGCAGAGAGTGTTTTGGCTAGAAATGAGTAAAGAGATGGTTTTTCTGCCATGGGTAGCCATTAAAGAGTATTATGCACCAAACCTGGGTGGGTTTTTTTTTTCCCCTTTCATTTATATGAAGCATGCATAGCTGCAAAGGAAAAAAAAAGGTAAGATTCAGCAGGGCTTCCTTGAGTCTAGTACACTGTTATTTTGTGTGTCCCATGTGAACAGGTAATATATTTTTAAATGTCATGACAGAAGTGCGGCTGCTGTGTCCATAATACTGTACATTTATTTCTGCGTGAATTTGTCTATCTAATAGACTTTTTCCTTCCTTTGTAATTTATAGGGCAGGGACCAATTACTGTCTACCAACAATAAAAAGTGAGAAGATTAATGAGGTGCTATATTGTGGCACCTCTGAAGCACTTGAGCTTATTCTCTGTTGCTGTGAGGAATAAGAAATGACAAAAATAGGTGACATGGATTTGCCAAAACAAAATGCATCTTTATGTCTTGAAACAAAATTACCACCAGCACAAAGGGCAAGTACATTTCTCACAGACCTAGTTTCTCACACATTGCCGCATAAGTTACCCCCAAAAATGTCAACATCCAGTTTTGCAAACACATATTATGGCAGCTGGCTACATGAATGTATTTCCTACTTTTCAGGAGCCACTTTCTATTTGCTTACTATTGATTGCATAGTCAGCATATGCAAATATGGACATTAACTGAATGAATAATTTAGCTGTTTTGGGATAATTTAGATAAAGCAGATATGTAAAACTTGCTATTTACTATTTGGTTAGTACTGACGATTGAGACACCTACACATGAAAAAAGACAGCAAGATCTGCAGTCTGCAAGCAGGAAAGAGAAGATACAGAGGAATGAGGAAAAGAACACAGTCCAGTTTTTCAGTCTGCTATTTTAATACTTCATGCTGTTGTAATGTAACCATTAGTGTGATCAACTAAAAGCTGCCACTGAAAGAGTTTTACCCTGTCATGTTTCTGGTCACCATCCCTGTGGCTACATTAGTAAGCCAATGTGAGCATGCAGTTGGCATCCTTCCTTCTTCACCCTGCATTTTCTGGCCTCATCCGTTGCCTCAAGTCTTGTGACTGAGTGTTGAACAGCATTAATTTGCTACTCTGGGCCTAAGTGTCTATGGCCAGAAATGAAGGGAGAGCAAGACTGCCCAGTCTGGCAAAGTTTCAGTTCCTACTTCTTGGACACAAAGAAAAATGACAGCCTTTGTAGCCTTTGACACTAAATTTCAGAATTGATGTCTAGGGGTTACTTAGAGAGGTGCTGAACACTTATGGCTTTCCTTGAAGGGAAGGAGAGCTGTGGGATCTAGGAAATTTAAAATCAATTTGAAAATCAGTTTGCTGGGGGGGTCTCAAATTGTATCCTTCATATAACAACCTGTTTAGGTTCTATTTCTTATTAATTTTGTTTTCTTTTTCTTACACTTTCAACTGTATTTTAGACTGTAATTTTCTGTTTCTGGAGATCCTCTGTGACAAATGTAATAGAAAAATTATATTTTATTTCACTGGATGTCAACAGGGCCTGGCCTTATAAAGCTAGCACATACTTAACAACTAGGCTACATGGCATTGTCAGACTTTACCGCTCTGTTTCAAACTCTAACGTGTTTATCACATGTTTTGCTGTTCGTTAACAGTCAAAGAATGAATTGTCATGCAAAGCTGAAATCAGCACTTTCCAGAGGACAAGTATGAGTCAAGTATCTCATCTGGAGCAATGTTTCCCCACAAGCTACCCAGATTTTGTGAGGCATCATATTTCTGTGCATCCGTCTTGCCTCCGTTTTGACTGAAAGGACAAACTAAAGTGTGCTACCTTGAGGTCTGCATCTTCCCTACTAGGGTCCAGACCTCTCAAGACTGAAACTAATTTGTTGTTTATTTTTCTTAACAGAGGAAAAAGAGTATATAACAAGCCACGTAGCACAGGAGGTATTCTGTTGGCCTGACAGCACTTAGAGTGCTCTGAACCCTTTTAGCAGCCAGCTCTGCAGGTGAAATGCAGCCCTTGTGTGCAATGACTGGTTGGTGTGATGTGTTTTCAGACCAGCTGACTTTTTGCCTTCTATCCTCCTTTTGTCACTTGTCATTTGACCTGTAACACTCAGCCATGTGCTTTTGTCCCATCTGTTACACTTGTCACATTTTCAAGTCATATTTGAATTTCCGGGATGCGTATTCCTTGTACATGGGCATCAGGTAGGACTGGTGCCTCTGTCTTTTCAGCTGTCAGTCAAGTGTCGCGCCACAACATGCAGTGTACCAGTCTTGGACTGGCTTTCGTCTGCTGCTGATACTGCAGGCGAGCTGTGGCCTGAGAGAAAGTTAATCTGTTTGTATTACTGGGATTGTGGGGGTCCCATCGACTAGTAGTTTGGTTTGATGAAACTGGCTTAAGCACAAACAGGTCTGTATGTTTAGGAACTCCTTTTTTTCTTTCACTGAGCCCTTGGCTGTGCACTTAGTCCAAGCACTGCAGAAGCTCTCTTCCTAGGGTTTACTGTTTTGGGGCAAGAACAAGGAGCTGCAGGGAAACCACGTGTTCTGGGGCAAGTACACAAGCATTTTTATGTGCAGGTGTCAGATTTTTCCAAGTGCCTGGTTCCTTCCCTGCTGCTCATATCGTGTCTTTGGGCTTGGCACCTCTGATTAGTCTTTTTCCTGTATTCTTGCTAGCAGTTAGCATAGGGTGGCTTGTAGATGGCCTGAGGGGTAAATTTTTGTCCCTCCTCTGTGCTTTATATCAGTTGGTTCAAGAGGTCTGCATGCACTTTGGTGAACTTAAAAGCACTACTTTAAGTAGTCTTTTATTTCACCAGGGTTTATTTTCCTGTGGCCTAGAGCCCTCTGATGTCTTTGCTGGGACCATATGTGGCTGTACCAGTGTTTTGTTTCAAAAGTTTGCTTTCAAATGCAGCATACCCCTTAAAGTTATATTTTCAGTTTAAAATGTCATTTTAAAGAAAAATAGCCATTTGAAATGATAGATTGGTTTAGATATTGGAATTTTTGAAACAACGTTATCTAAATTGTAATGTTGTGCTACAAAATCTGCATACCTATTTAACTCACTTTTTGAAGTTGGTGTAAAGGAGAGGCTTTATATCTTTCAAGCATTTTTCTTTAGAAATGTCTTGTTTAATGTTGGTCATTGAAAGATTTTCCTAGGAATTTAATGAAGCTTTAGGTAATCGGTTAAACTGCAGTCTTAATGTATGCATCTGAAGTATTTGGAAAGAGGGCTTGCCTAAGAATAGAAGGAACACATGAGCCCATAAAAGTCCTATAAAGACACGGTGAAGGAAGATTTATGACCGATTCCTGTGTTTTTGCTGGCATTTACATTTGAAATAGTCTGGAGGTAAGTGTAAGAATCTGACAGCACTTCCTGAAACACCCTTTTCCAATCTATTGAGTGCATTTAACCTTTTCCTTTCAGATGGTAGGATTGTGCTAGTTTATCTGAATGTTAAAAAAAAGAAAAAAAATGGCCTTGTGATTGATTAATTCTGAAGAAAGAACACTAGGAACAGTGAAACCTGAAGAAAAGACCTCTGGATATGTTATATTCTTATATGAAAGGCTGAACTTCAGCTTTTTCACAAAAGCCATATTTTTATTCTGACTCATATAAGAAACAGTGGTACAGCTTTTCAGCTTAGTTTTTGAGGCTTAGCATAACTTTAATGGAGACAAAGGGGACTAGATATTTCTAAAAGTGTGAAAGCTGTAGAAGATATATACTAGAGATTGTCAGCTGAAACTGGCCTTTTGTATTTTTCATGTTTCCAGCTTTTCAAACCTATTTTATTCTCCAGATTGTTTACACTAAATTGAGATGTCCTGTGTCCACGCTTCCAGAGTGCTTGCCCGCCGGGCCCTCCACTTTGACACACTTGTGGGCACAACTGATTGCCACACTCAGGCCCCTGTTGCATCTGTCCCCAGAGCCACACACCAACTTGGTATTGCTGCCAGAAAATCATATCTATGCAAAGTGCAGGCACTTTGCCTGTCAGCAGCTTTTTCATAAAATATGGCATGCTTTTAGACAGTGGTTAAGGTGTTTCCTCAGATTATATGACTTTTCATATACCAGAGTATGTGGGATTGCCTAACTGAATGAGAGAGTTGGTGTCAGAGAGAGAGATTGCCCAGGCAAAACTATGCCTGCCAGGAGGTAGAAATGGGCAGAGAAACCCTGAGCAAGTTGGCTGGTCATTATTTTGGATCCTGGGGAACTGGATCAAAATATTTTTTTCACTGGTGGTGTTCCTTAAAGAGTAGGAGGATCATCCAGTATGGGATGAATCCCAGATCAGGGATTCAAAAGACACATCAAAACAATAATTTGCAGAGATTTTACTCCAACGATAAAATAGTACCATTAATTTTTAAATAAGCAAATGGTATCAGTCAGTTGTTAAAAGCAATAGACATCTGTAAATGGGCCACTTGAAATACAAGTATGTAAGCGAACATTTTTCTAGTGCTGTTTACCACAACAGAATCTGAAACATTAAATATTTCTCAAATTCACCAAGGGTTGGTACAGTGTCCAGCCTTTGGGAAGGAAAAATCTAATGTACAAATACAATAACTGGGGAATTACTAAGGAGGGAAAAGGACTGTAGAATACAAAATAATCTAACAGGTAGAGAAGATCATAAGCTAAATGCAAGTCAACAGAGCAATTTTTTTCAGAAAAGGCAAATTTTATTCTGTGGGCAGAAGAAGTGACGAGTAAGTCAATATGCTGTTTTAGGAGAGACTAGCAAGGCCTCTTTCAGAGTTTTATGCCCACTAAGGGGCAAGAAAAGTCCTTGTGAGAGCAGCAAGAGGATGGGAGAATTAGGGAGAAGACTCTGGAAAGAAGGCTGGAGGCTGAGAGGTGGCATAGCAGGAACCTTACAAAGGGAAAAATGTGTACTAAGAGGGCAGCGGCTGACTTGTTCTCCACGCTAACTGGGAATAGCTGAGGACAAGTGAGCTTAATTTCCAGCAGAGAGGACTTAGGCTGGACATCAGGTAGTGAAGCAGTAAACAGTCCACAGAGAGAGGCTTAATCATTGGAAATGTTGTAAGGGCAAATTAAAACAAGTTCCCATGGGGCAGGTCTAGAAATATAGTCTTTTAGTGATACTCTGTCCCTGCTTTACTGAATGCGAGTATATAGTGATTGCAGAGTATGTAATTTCTGTAGGTCTCTTTATGTCACCTTGACATTGAGACTGCACGGCAGTTTGACTACTGGTGGAGTTAGCGGCACCTTCTGCTTCTGCTTAACACTGCAGAACTGTACCTATGGATGTGTCTTTAGATTCTTTTAGCTTGTTATATACACAGTTATTTCTTTGTAAATGCGTATTGCTCGAAAATAAATGTTTTGGTGTTTGAATATCTTTCTGTCAAAACTTTTGAAAATTGAGATTTCTGCAAAATGAAAATCCCACAGAAAACATTTTTCCTTGAAAATGAAAAAAGAGGAATTTTCTTGTCTGAACTATTTCTTTGCATAAATGAGATTTCTGTGCTAATTTCAATAGTTTTCAAAAGATTAATAAGAGGGCAATGTATTTTCCTATTTCAGAAGTGAAATTCTGGCAAGAAATACTATGGCATTTATCACATATTATGGCTTGCATGGCATCTCTCAGCTGGTTCTTCAAAGATGTGTTTCTGGCCCTCATTTTATCACATGGGCAAAGTGTCCTGGCACATGGAAGCTCAGGGCTTCAATAGGAGTGGTTACTGTGATGCGGTCTTGCTTTATAAGAGGTGCAGCCTCAGACCAAAGGAGAAAAGACAGAATTACAAATTATATAAGGCAAGGCCCAGTACGTAGATGAAATTTCATAGTTTTAAAGGTATTATGAAGAAAGTTTTGTGAGGTTTATTTGGTTTGGTGTTTTTTTTTGTTTTTTTTTTTTTAACCTTAAAATATTTCAATTCTGTTTGGACTGACCTGAAACATCATAGTTTTTTCTTGTTGACAGTTCATAACACTTATAATGAGCTGCTCACCACAGAATTTCAGAAAATTTAATTCAGCCTTGGTAAAAAATATATAATTTTGTCCTTTTATGATTAATGAGTTATACATGGTCAACAAATGGCAATACTAAGGTCCCTCAATCCTTTCTTACAAATCTCAGTACGTGCTTGTGGAACTTGTGGGGCAGGTCAAAGGAAAGTAGGATTGTATATTGAGATTAAGAGGAGCTAACTAATCATGACAGACTGGGTCATGAAACTATATAGCAAGTCTGGAATGTGTCATGCTCATATAGTGAAATATGCCACTGTTTGTAAATTCTCTACTCATTTCTTGCAAAGACTGGTAACTAAAAAAAGGAATGAGGCAAAAATTTCAAGAAGTATTATGTGAAGGCAGCTGATTGCTGGCCTGAAGAACTAAATTCTCTGTCTACTTCTGCCACAAATGGTTCTCTGAAGTTCAGAAATCATTTAAGTCAAACTCCTCACAAGTAGTCTTGTGTTGTATTGTGATTTTCTTTGTGCTGAATGGAAGTCCCACAGTCTGATTTATGTAAGTGTTGAACATTTACCCTTGCAATTGCAGACAAGGGAACTAGCACTCTGAACATTCAAAATGATATTTAATGGTGGGTACTTAAAAAATGAGGCCAAAAGAAATTAAGGTCAAAAGCATACACTGAGTTATGTGCAACCTGAGTTTTTTATCCTTTCAACTCACAGGAGTATTGGAAAAATACATTCATTAGCACCTGTTAACCACTAAAATGCTATAGCGGCATGGAAATACTGGAAGGAAATGAATTCTGATGTTATAGCTGAATTCCTATGTGCTGATAGTAAGGGACCAGACACTGAATAGTCAGGAAAAAAAACACAAACAAAAGCAGAATAGCTGCTCATTTAATAAATTCTTTTTATTCTGTGCACTCATGAACTGTTGCTCTGTGAAAAGTATGGCCATATAATTAAAGATAACATATGCACAGGAGGGATAAATGAGGGTTTCAATTGCATTTGCAAGGTGCAGTTCAGCCACATGGTATAATTAAAATCTTAATCTTTTTTTAATGTATATTCATATAAAGCATGTGTGTGGGTGTTTCTGCATTCACCTTATGTACAGAAAGAAATTATTAACTTGTGCATAAGAAAAAATCAGAAAATTGCTATTGCTTCCAAACTGGTAGAATTTTGGACTACTCTGTGAGGTACAGCTACACCACCACTCTTCACGTAAGTCTAATGAGAATGACTCTGTCGGTGAGTTGTAGTTTAGATTCCAGCAGCACTGAGAAATACAATGAAACAGAATTAGTTTCTCAGTATTTATTCCAAAGGTTTTTTTGGTATGAATTTAAATTTCAGACCTGCTGAACAGACAGATTGAGCTCTCTCCTCTTTTAAACTCAGGCCCCACCCTCTCTGCCATCCCCAAGAAAAACTTCCACATTTTTCAGAAAGTTGGCCAAACTTCTATGTTGTCAAGGGGATCAGCTACAAAATTATTAGCTCACATTTATAGACCATGGAAAACCAGTCCTAGGAGTGGAAGTCTGGGAGAGTGAAATATTGAAAGCATACAAATTCAGGTATTAAGCATGTGAATGAGAAGCCTGGGCTCCCTTCCCCTGTCCTCAATAGAACCTCCAGGAAATGTGGGTGGATGTGCCATGGACCGCACAGTGACTGTGCACAGATACACCTCTCTAGACTTTAATCCAGTCTGCATATTAGTGACAGATCTGAGAAAAAAATTAAAAAAAATGTCAAAAATGAAATTTCAAGGGAGTGAAAGGATGTGCAAATTTATACTTATTTTAGCAAATAGCTTACAGGAGATTTTTCTTCACACATGGCATGGTTTAATTTTGGCATATCCAAATATAGTGTTTCCATTAGTCATTTTAAAATTAACCAGAGTTGAGGATGAAGGAAGATGATAAAACCAATGCCAAAGGAAATGTTTAATTTCATGTTGAATAAGAAGTTTTGATGACCTAAGAAGATATGCTTTTGTTTTCATATTGACAGAGCCTGTCCTCCACACCACCATTTCTTGGTCAACACTGAGCTATTTTTCCTAAGTTATTTTACTTAAGTTACCAAATAATTTTTTTTATTTATTCTAGTTCTGAAGAAAACATTCCAGGGTCTTCTGACTATAAAATACATTTTCTGATACATTGTGAAATACTCTCAATAGATTACAATTATTTTATTATTCAACTTTCATATAACTTCATGTCTTTTCATTTTTTTCCTTAAATTCATCTCCTGCCAGTTATCTTTGTTTGTTTGTTTGTTTGTTTTTTTGTTTTTCCCCTGCACTGAGCTCTGGCCTGTTTTCAGTTGGTTTCCTTGCCATTTTTTTTCTTAGTTGGCCTTCACATATATCTTCTGTTATTTTTAAAGTTGTTCTTCATATTGTTTCTCCTCATTCCTTTATGTCAATTATTTCTTCACCTCATCCATTCACTACCCTAGCTTAGGGTCTTCTACTCAGGTAGTAGTGTTTAGGTTCCCCTGCACTCACCCTAAAGGAGAAGACGCGATATGAGCCAAATCCATGAAATGAATGAGATGAAGCAACCAGAGGGACACCATCATTGTCTAAGGGAAATGCTTATTACTCTCATTTTTGATGCTGCAGCCAGAAACATTAACTTGATGATGATCAGGGAATAAACTGAGGACAGTGGGGCAAGAAGGGCTTCCATGTATATTAGTTACCTAAACAAGGCCAGGGCATGGGCGCAAACACCAGCATGATGGCTATCACTGCTCTATAGCTTCACGCTCCCAGGCACAGTTTGACCTGGCTGAGTAATCCTCCCCCAGGGCATGGCTCAGGCAGGAGCTATGCAAGGGTCCTTCTCCCTTGGTAGGACAGATGAAACCATCCTGTTTTGGGGAGGAAGAGAATTTAGTTGCTTGAGTGAAGCATGCTCGGAACCATGAATTGGGAATCAGTTGCTTGCCCCGGGGTGAGCCCTGGCTGATCTTCCTCACCAGCGGAGGATCAGCAAAAGAGCAATGCTGCCTTATGGTCCCATTGCTGGAATTCACCCTCATTGCTGTAGCCCATCTTGTGCCAGCGTTGGCTTGGCACGGAGCCACCTCCTGAGGTCCCATCTAGACTAAAATACCCTGTGATTCTGTCCATTTGATATCCAATTCCATCTAAGACTTTCTCTCTCAATCGTCAAGTTGTATTTAGCTTAATTACAACCCTAGGCATTTTGGGATATTTGTTTTAAGCCAACATTTCAATTTGGATGGCATAAGACTTTTTTTTCAGATTCATTGGAGCTACTTTCCGAGAGTACAGTTTTGAGGCGCTTAATGTGCTTGACAATTGTCTGTTTATTTGTATATTTAGTCATTCCGATTGCAGTACTTCTCCTTCAGATGTCTTTTAAGTATTTTCAAGTGCTTAATTCTGTTCAAATAGTCTTTCAGAAAGTCTTTTGCCCCACATAGAAATTAACTTTCTAACAGCAAGTTAACTGATCTCATATTGAATAGTAGAATGGTATTATAATAAGTCTAATGTGTGGAAAAGCATTCGTGCTAGACTTGACTGCATTTGAAATGGCCATTGGTTTTGAGGCTTTTTACATTGGGAACTTCCATCCATTCTGGTAAGAAAGATTTAACAGCTGCAGAATTAAGTTTCTTGTATGAAAGTAAATTCAGAAAACTAGAATTTCTCAAGGTGTCACCTTTAACTGCTTAAGTAACTTTTCCCTTAAGCCCTCCTACCTATGAAATCTCTTTATTTCAGATAAAGCTGGGGTTGTGAATAAATTAGGCCTTACCTTGCTGTTGGGTGGATTGTGTACTGTAAGTTATCCTAAATTCATCCTGCCTACCAGTCAGATTACTGTGATGTAAAAAACTGAGTTGACATTATGAAACTGTAATTCCCTGATGTACACATTCTTTTTACCTTACAGTCAACATGGGGTTAATGGTCTCTTGGCTGATTCAGAGTTGCAGGTGATGAGTTGAAAGCAGCGGTGTCTTGTTTGCTAACACATTTGTTGAGGAGCAGACTTGCTCCACATAGGTGGGAAAATATTAAAGTGAGTATGGAAGACAATTTTGTCCTGCTCTGTAGGTTCCAGAACACTTTCCATTTTGTGTCTGCTGTGTTATTACATTTGGAAATGAGCAGTAAATTCTGAGGTTTTTTGCCTTCTCATCTGTTCTGTTTTGGTGGGAGCATTGGAGGGATTTTGATTTGTGTTTCTCTTTGGTAAACATAGTTGACAAAAACTTTTGGTCTTTTTGCTGTTATTGTTTGCATAGATCACAAAGGAAATTGTTCAAAGGTTCTGCTATAGTATTTTGGGAATGAAGGTCTTGCCAAAGTTATTAGAGTGGGGTTAGGTTGTTGCACTATGTTCTCCAGAAGGCTAACCCTTGAAACCTAACTGAAAACTGGATGAAGAGCGGACTGTTATTTTTTGTCAGGACACAGAATCAGCGGTCTGTGATGTGCGCTAACTAGCAGCTGATTTCTGGGTGAAATTTGAGATGTTATTTTGATTTAGCAAGCTCTGTGTTATTGGGATACTCTTTTCCCCAAAGGATTTCTTCCTCACCTCTTCTAATAAGTACTAGGGTTTATTTATTATCAGCTTTCATTTCCATTGTATAAATGGAAAGGGGTGGCAGGATGTTATTTCTGGGGAAGATGGGACTAGGGTTATTTTAATGTGCTTCCCACTGTGGTTCACAAGAGCCTGAATGTGATGACTCTGCAGGGCCAGTTTGCAGAGCCTTTCTCAAGCGGTGCTTGAGAGGCACTGATTTCGGGGGTGGGGATGGGAAGCCAGCAAGGACATCTTTAGATTAATTTTTTCTGCATTAACGGATTTATAGCGCTCTTTCAAAGTGACAAGTTTGTGTGCCGGAAAGCAATGGAGGTCTAAGTCAAATATGAAACGCATGGGGATTACGAGCGGTGGCCTTGCTCCTGTCTGGCTCCGACCCCTTTACCACACACAGATCCTGTGTGTGCTTACAGGGAGCACACTGCCTCATTGCTTCTGCCTGCAGCCTCCCTCTGAAAACATGGCCTCGTTGGGTGACTGAGAATGGACAGAACCCATGGGAGAGGCTCCCTGCAAGCAGCGTGGCGAAATACGTCTGTCTTTGCTGCATCTTCCTTATTCATGTTTATGCATCTTCTTTGGAGTGTACATTTTTCATAAGATTTCTTATCTATTCTAGATGGAAACTCCCCCCTTTTTTTTTTTTTTGGTTTAGGCTATTTTTCAGTCATTTTTTCTTATTTTTAAATCTAATTTTAGTAAAAATGTATTTGTGAACATAGTCCTGATCTGAATGAAGATAAGTATTCTCAAAAGATAAAAATTTAAATTATCTGGACTGAGTGCTGACCGATACTTTTTGGTATTTCTTTACTCTATTTTGGTTTTACCTATTAGCTGATATGAATCCTTTTGTATCCAACTAGGAAGCTAGGATTATTTTAGTAAGTGTGTGTGTGTGTGGTGTTGGAAAATTACTACACACCTGCAAAAAAATGTAATTGTTTTGGAACTTGAATTTTTTTTTTCCTTTTACTGTTTTTTAAAGTCCTTTTTAAAAATATAACTTAAAGTTTAGACTTTATAAAATTGTAATTTAGTTGTACTACTTATTGATATGAAAATAATTTTGGGAACCTCGTCTTGTATAAAATTCATATTTGTAACTGCTTAGAAAAAAAAAAAGACCCAAAATTATGAATATCTGTCAGGTGGTCATGTATACCTAACAGACTAGTCTATTGCTGTTAAAATTATACTGCCAGTTATTTGCTTGCTTGTTGTTTTACTTCAGATATCTAAAACATTTTTGTAGTTATGTACACCTAAAAGTATATTTTTTAAAAAAAGCCACATCATGGTTAAAGTTACACTGAGAGGATGGATTAGGTGATCTGGCTGCAGGCAGGGGAGAAGATAAGAAGCAACAGCTTTTACCAGTGCCCAGCAGAAAAAAAAGAAGTCAAACTTGAACATGGGAATTTCCATCTTAACATGAGGAGGAACTTCTTTACTTTGAGGGCAGCAGAGCACTGAAACAGGCTGGTCAGACAGGTGGTGGAGTCTCCCACACTGGAGACATTCAAAACCCACCTGGACGCTGTCCTGTGCAACCTGCTGTAGGTGACCCTGCTCTGGCAGGCAGGTTGGACTAGATGATCTCCAGAGGTCCCTTCCAACCCTGACCATTCTGTGATTTTGTAATTAAATGGGGCACTGGGATAAAGCAAATTCAAAGGAAGACTCAGGACCTGGAGAAGAATGAAAAAAATACCTAGGTTTGGTGGGCAGGAAGAGTTGCATGAACAATGTATGTATTGCATCCATAATGATTTATTAATGATGCTGTTTTTACCTTTTCACATTTTAACATCTAAAATATGCAAGGACTTTTTTCCCCTGCCTGGTTTGTTAAAATCATGTTGTCAGAATTGTGACATTCTCCATTTTTCCCGTCTCGCTAAAAAGGCAGGGTTGTACCATGTCAGCACTTCACCATTTGCAGTTTCTTCTGTGTTGCACAAGTGCCAGGGAAACAGAATTTTTTTAAATAGCAATATAATATATATTATTTTATATCTATAATATAAATAACAATATATATAATTATTTAAATAAATAATAGAAATAAAATAAGTGTTCAAAATTAGCTAGTATATAAGGCTTGGTAATGAACTTTGGGTTTAAAAAGTGCAGTTTTCCTGAATTATACCAGCAGCAATTTCTGCTATCTAACATGGCAAAGCCTCATGTTTCTCTAATAACTAATAACTCTCTATAAGCAGCTGGCAGAGGTCTTATGATCACTCGCTCTTGTTCTCATGGGGACTTCAATTCCCCAGATGTCTGCTGGAAATATAACACAGCAGAGAGGGAAGAGTCCTGAAGGTTCCTGGAGTGTGTGGAAGACAACTTCCTAACACAGCTGGTGAGGGAGTCAACTAGGGAAAGTGCCCTAATGGACCTACTGTTTGTTAACAGAGGTCTTGTGGGGAATGTAAAGGTTGGAGGTCGTCTTGGGCAGAGTGATCATGAAATGGCAGAGTTTTCAATTCTTGGAGAAGCAAGGCGGGGAGCCAGCAGAACTGCCACCTTGGACTTCCAAAGGGCAGACTTTAGCCTGTTTAGGAGCTTGGTTGAGAGTGTCCCTTGGGAGACAGTCCTGAAGGGGAAAGGTGCCCAGGAAGGCTGGTCATACTTCAAGCAGAAACTCTTAAAAGCACAGGAGAACGCCATCCCCAAGTCCCGAAAAATGAGCCAATGGGGAAGAAAACAAGCCTGGATAAATAGAGAGCTTTGGCTGGACCACAGGAACAAAAGGAAGGTTTACACTCTTTGGAAGAGGGGGTTGGCAACTTAGGAATACCAAAATGTAGTGAAGCTATGCAGGGGCAAATTAGAAGGGCTGAAGTTCAAGCAGAGCTCAGCTTGGCCACTGCAGTTAAAGATAACAAGAAGAGGTTCTTTCAGTATATCAATAGGAAAAGGAAGACTAGGGAAAATGTATGCCCACTGATGAATGAGATGGGCGCCCTAGTGGTGGAAGACACAGAGAAGGTGGAGTTACTGAATGCCTTTTTTTCTTCAGTCTTCACTGCTAAAGCTGTCCTTCATGAATCCCAGACCCTGGAGGCAAGGGGGAAGGTCTGGAGAGAGGCATATTTTCCCTGAGTTGAGAAGGACTGGGTTAGAGACCACTTGGCCAAGCTGGACATCCGTAAGTCCATGGGCCCTGATGGGCTGCACTCGCGAGTGCGGAGAGCTGGCAAATGTTACTACTAGACCACCCTCCATAATCTTTGAAAGGTCATGCGGAACAGGAGAGGTGCCTGAGGACTGGAGGAAGGCTGGCATCACTCTAATATTCAAAAAAGGCAAGAAGGAAGGACCCAGGGAACTACAGGCCAGTTAGTCTCACCTCTGTCCCTGGGAAGGTAATGGAGCGACTCATTCTGGATGTCATTTCCAAACACGTTGAAGAACAGGAAGTTATTGGAAGTGGTTAACATGGATTTACCAAGGGTAAATCATGCTTGACCAACCTGATAGCCCTCTATGATGTTGTAATTGGTTGGCTGGATGAGGGAAGAGAAGCAGATGTCATCTACCTTGACTTCAGCAACACTCTTGACACTGTCTCCCATAACGTCCTCCTTAGGCAGCTGAGGAAGTGTGGGCTAGATGAGGAGACAGCGAGGTGGACTGAGAGCTGGCTGTGTGACAGAACTCAGAGGGTTGTGATTAATGGAGCAGTGTCAAGTTGGAGGCCTGTAACCAGCAGTGTCCCCCAGGGGTCAATACTCGGTCCAATCTTGTTCAATATATTCATCAATGACCTGGATGAGGGGACAGAGTGTATCCTCAGCAAGTTCGCTGATGATACCAAACCGGAAGGGGTGGCTGACACTCCAGAGGGCAGTGCTGCCATCCAGCATGACCTGGACAGGCTGGAGTGCTGGGCAGAGAAGAACCTAATGAGTTTCAACAAGAGCAAGTGTAGGGTCCTGCACCTGGGGAGGAAGAATGCTAGGCACCAATATAGGTTAGGGGTGGACCTGCTGGAAAGCAGTTCTGAAGAGAAGGATCTCGGGGGTCCCAGTAGACAGTAAATTACCCATGAGGCCAGCAATGTGCCCTTGTTGCCAGGAAGGCCAATGGAATCCTGGGCTGCACAGGGAAGAGTGTGGCCAGTAGGTTGAGGGAGGTCATTCTCCCCCTCTACTCTGCACTGATGAGGCTACAGCTGGAATACTGTGTCTAGTTCTGGGCTCCCCAGTTCAAGAGAGACAGGGAACTACTGGAGAGAGTCCAGCATAGGGCAACAAAGATGACTGAGGGATTGGAGCATCTCCCTTATGAGGAAAGGCTGAGAGAGCTGGGACTCTTTAGCCTGGAGAAGAGAAGGCTGAGGGAAGTCCTTATTACTGCTTATAAGTATCTAAAGGGAGGGTGAAACCAGACTTTTCAGTGGTTCCCAGTGACAGGACGAGGGGCAACGGGCACAAGGTGGAACATAGGAAGTTCCATTCAACCACTAGGAAAAACTTTCTTTATGGTTAGGGTGACAGAGCACTGGCACAGGCTGCCCAGGGAGGTTGTGGAGTCCCCTTCTCTGCAGATTTTCAAGACCCGCCTGGATGCAGTCCTGAGTAATGTGCTCTAGGCAATCCTGCTGTAGCAGGGGAGTTGGACTAGATGATCTCTAGAGGTCCCTTCCACTCTGAAAATTCTGTGATTCTGTGAACTGATATTCATTCAAAGCTGCTCAATGGAAATACACCATATTCAGGGACAGAAACTATGTATATGAAAAGTCTCAAGGGGATGGCTGGCAACATGTGTGAGAGCGTCCAGGTGGCTTTGGCGGGTAGAAAGCTTTTGGGTGTTGGGATGGACTGCAGCAGGAGATGTCAGGGAACTTTGGCCACATGAAAGAGAATAGTGGAGCATATGTAGAGTAATCAGAAAGCAACTTGAGGGGGGATTGGTTTGGAGCAGGAAGGTGCTGTTGGTGTCAGGTGCCTCAGTTCATCAAAACAAAGGAAATTTTGGTGCACTGAAGAAGGGAATAAGGCAAAATCAGGTATGCAGGAAGAAACCTGAAAGAGAGAGCCCACAGTCTCCTAGGCTCAAAACCAGGATGTGTTTGTTTGAGAAAATATTGGGACTCTGGGGAGATAAGAGCCACCTGTTTACTAACCAGCAATTAAAACATACGTGGTAAGTGGATAATTACTGTAAACAGTTGGATTCTTCATGCTTTAGCTTGTCTGATGCTGTCACGCCCAGTTGTATTTGTCTCCTGGACAATTTGTAGTGCAGACTCTTGCTGGAAAGCATGTTTTGCAAGAGCTGTTTGCCTTCCAGGAGCAACCCCAGAGTTCACTGCTGGTTCTTTTGGTAATTTCACATCCTCTCATCTTTTTGACTATTGTTTACCATGCCTGCAGCAGCTACCCATAACAACTTCTTACCGGATTCATTAGATGTGAATTCGTTGCCATCTACACTACAGAATTGTTCGGTTTTCATTCAGCAGCATACTGCACATGTGGGTCATGTGCATGTCTACTACATCTAGTAACACACACATTACTAGAACTAAAATTCTTTGGCAACAGTTTTTAATACCTTCTGACTTTTCTTGTTGTGCTAAAACTACTTATTAATTTTTAGGAAAGTGGTATTTTAATGAGAATAGGGACTGTTATATGCAGTATTATATCTTTGACAAAGTAAGGAGAGTTTGCACTTCTAATTGGGCAATGTTACTTGAAAATAGCCTGGTTAATAATTTAAGTGACTTGCCAATTCAGTACAAACATTAAGTGATTTTTGCCTCAGATTCTCAAACAACCTACTGATACTGCAGTCATGCTGAACCCTTTGGACAGGAGCAGGTACACAAAAAAAATTGCTGATTTTTTTGTATTCCTTTGTAATGTCTTGAGAAAAAAATGATTAATTTATCAAATAACTTTTTAATTTTTCAAGGTACAATGTCTAATAGCATCAGATTGATTTGTGAGAAATTCTCCTGTATCTTACGGGGTCTACACCTTTTCAACTAGAACAGGACAGAGGGTGATAAAAGATTATTTTTGTGTCCATCTGTCATTTCAAAACTACATCTGCTCTTCTTTTTTACAATCTGTAGGAGTGGATGTGACTTAACCTCGCTGAAAGAATTCTGCTTATTTTTTGCAATTAACAGGCCAAGCTCTGATAGCAGGCGCCACAGCATCCGGGAGAGGATGTCAGGTACCAACGACAAAGGGAGCCTGTCCATGGAGTCCACCAAGGAGACCCGGTACTGTGCTGTCTGCAACGACTACGCTTCAGGCTACCATTATGGGGTCTGGTCTTGTGAGGGCTGCAAAGCATTTTTCAAAAGGAGTATTCAAGGTAATGAGCTGTTCCAGTGAATCACCTTTACTCTTGAGGAAACGGTGAAGCTACTTGAGACAGCAGCCTGAGCCCAGGACAATGACATTTATTAGGTTTTCATTAGCAGCTGCTGCTGCACTCTCCTATATACTTTTAGCTCTGTATTTAGTGAATGCTTCTAGCAAGTATATAATATGTTGTTATTTATTCCATGATTAATGAGGGAAAGAAAAGCATCTCTATATTCTCCTTGGTTTAGGTATGTCTGACCATGGAGGCACTGAGAAATCTAATTTAAAAATCTATATTGGATCAAGATTACCACTCTTTTGGGCTATGTATATCTCTTTTCTGTGATTAAGTTCTTATCCAAAATATTTTTTTTTTAGAATCCCCTGTCAGATAAAAATTAATTCATGTTGATTGATTTATTAATCTTAATTTAGTGTTTCATTAGTGAGACAGTTCAATTCAAATCTCATGTCTTTAAAGATCTCTTGAGAACCAATATTGAAAAGGAATGTTTCCTTGATGAAATAGTATTTGTAGCTGTCAGCAAAACAGAGCTTTGAACTGTGCATGGAATGGTTTAGTTCACAGTCTTGTCATGACTAAAAGTACGCTGCGCCAAGTGTCCAGTGGAACGACTAACAGAAATAGTGTTTATTACTGTGACCGGATAATTCTTGATTTAAATGCCTGTCACTGTCTGGAATGGACACTTTTTTGCTATGTTCAACATCTCCTAAAGTGAGTAAGATGTAAATATGATTCTACTGAAAATGTGGATACTGTTCAATATCTAAGTCTTATTTTGGAAAAGAAAATAAAACAGATTTCTTCCTTTCCAAACAGAAAACTAGTAAAGCACTATGCTTTACTTAGGTTTGTATAGTTTTTTTTTTTTAAATCTCCAGGGGATATATAGGCACAAATATTCCTGTTGCTCCTTTTTTAAAGTAAACGTGAACAGATTTTACCTCATATCACAGCGTGTAATTATTGCCTGTTTTGTTGCATGACTAGCACTGAGGTGAGTTAAACAAGACTTCCAGCATTCAGCTCAGAGTTTTCCCCGCCTTAAAGAGAAAAGTGAAAGATTTGCTGCAGGGTAGACATTGATGAAATGATTTGAATGTCAGTGATTAGTTAATAGTTACCAGTATTTCTACTTTTCCAGACTCAGACTCTACTTTTCCAGACTCATCAAAATGATTTTTAGAAAAGAGAGTGGTTACAGACAGAGGTCAGTAATAACCAACACTGGAGGGAGAAAGGGTGAAGTGCTTTACTCTTAACATCAGAATGATTTACTTAAATTTGTGACATAGGTAGAATAGCTCCCTTATCAAACGTTTTTCGTTATTTTTCGTTTTGAGTTCCCCTGACCTAATCAGAATTATTCTTAGAGTTTTGAAATTCTGTCCCCACAGTTGAACTGAACTAAGTCAGCAACAAAGTGAAAATTGAAATATTTTTAAGCAAAAGCAAGAGCTAGTTATCAAGTAATTGCACACCACAGGTCTTCAGCTTTTGGCCATTATGGAAGAAGTGTGGTTTTGCACTGGTGTCCATGTGGACAAATGTGGTGCTCCACAGTGGATCTGTTATCTATTTGTACTACAGTACATTCTAATTAGTAAATTTAGTTCTTGCTACATTTACATGCTTAACATAATTTTTAAGTACATAAGCTTTAAAAATTTAAAGCTTAAGTTTCTGGTGTCCTGTAAAATGCCTTTCTTGATCTTTAAATCATGTTTTCTCTAATTTCAGCCCATTGCTTCTTGCCCTATCCCTTGTGGGCATGATGAAGAAGGCTTATTACAACAACCTTTTACATAGTTGAAGACTGTTATCATATCTTTCCTCAGTCTTCTCTTTTTTAGACTAAACAAACACAATTCTTTCAGTAGAACATGCTTTCTAGACTTCTGATCTGGTTTGTTAAACTCCTCTGTACTTTCTTCAGTTGATCCACCTCTTTTGTGGATAACAGTAAAAAATGACATCCACTAATATCAACAAAGTAATTCAAGAATATGAGCACTTGTGAGAGAATTGTGATCAGTTGATCACAGATGGTATGAAAAGTCCTCTAAAGGACTTTTAAAGTCATAGGTACCCAGTCTTGATGAACTAGGGGATTTTTTAAATTTCCTACTGGATCTGGAAGAGGTCTCTGCCTCAGCAATTCCAGGTTCTAATTGGACATGTATCCAATTTATGAAAATGACAGTAATTTTTAGATCGTGATACATAGAAAACATGCCATTTATCTTGTAGATGGTAATAATTTTAAATAGGCTGTGATTGGATACCTAGGAATGAATACTGCTAATGTGTAGGTGTATGTGTAGAAGAATATGTGGACTAAATATTGTTATATCTGCATTGTATATATGATATGCATTCCTACAAAAAGGACAAAAATTTCCTGGGAATCATATGATTTAACTGTACTGAGGTACACAGGACGTATTTGTATAAACAAAAGCAACACAGAATGCTTTCAGCAAAGTTTTTTGTTGCTGTTTATACGGTGTCTTTCTTTAAATGCAAGGTAAACATGCTACCTTTGTGCTTTGCTCTCCCATGTTTCTCAGTACATATATAGATGCAGAGGTGGTTGGTCATTTTTGTACTTATCAGACATTTCATAGGAGAATTGCTATAGTGAAGTTTGATGTTCTTAATAAACTGTAGTCAAACATTCTATAAGGTTCTTAACAGAACCACAGGAAAAAAATGAGTACAGACATGAACAATGAGGAAGCTGTATGGGGTAATCTGTTTCCTACCTGCGTATCTGTTATTCTCAGTGATATCTGACGTATCTGTGCTTCTTGCATAAGTATACACTTAAATTTTGTGACAACTCACTTCTGCATTAGACCTTACCGGAGGTGGAGATGGGCAGCTTCATTTTTATCCAGGGCAGCTGGAATGGTTCTGGAAATATTTTGTGAATTTTAAATGCTAACTTATTTTTCTTTGCTGTCAAACAGTTAAAGCTTAAAAGGCAACCTGAATTAGTAACTGTCTCTCAATATGTGCAACTGCTCAATTTTGTTTAAACAACAGATTATTGGTGGAAAATCTCAACTGCCTCCTGAAGCTGCCCATGTCAGTCTATTTTGTCAGTTTACATCCCAAAAGTGATTTTGGACCTTGTTTTGAGAAAACTCTGTGCAGACTGATATTAATGTGTAATGTTTCATAGGAGAGAAAAAATTATATAATACCAAGAACACTGCATTGCTTGGTGATAGAAGAGTGCCTTATTCTTCGCCCAGCATATGTAGCCTTCAAGAGAGTACTTGGTCAACTGACTTGAATCCAGAAGCATAACAAGCAGTCACATCACAGCACACTGTACTTGTCTACTAAAATATTTATGGATTTTAAGATCAAGAAGGGCCATTAAATAATTAAATCTGGTCTTCTCTCAATATAAACTTTATGCACTATCCATGTACTAAGCCTGGTAACTTGATGGAGGTAAATCTTTTAGAAGGTGCTCAGCCTTGACCCATGGACTTAAGAGCTTTCTTACAATAATTGCTTATTCTAATGATTTGTCCTCCCATCTTCTAAAAAATTACCTTTCTAATTTGAATTCATTTGGCTTTTACATCATATCCACAAAACAGACTTAGAATCTAGTATGTCTCTCCTGTGGGAAGTTCTTATAACTTAAGTTGTTAAATCACCTTGATATCTTAAATGAACTAAAATGTCTCATTCTCCTGCTGTATATATTTCTGTCTTCTGAGTCTTTTGTCTTTGCACCTTTTCTGGTCCCCCCATACCCATAATACCTTCTTTAGAATTTGGACGTCAGTATTGGGTGAAGTATTTCAACATCAGTCTTAACAAATGCCATTTACAAATTAAAAATGCCCTTGTGACTCACACATTCTTTTCCCCTCCTTCTAATTTTCTTGTTTTTTGGATAGCCACCAAAAGGTATGGAACAGGAAGGAATTACTTTTACCATCTCTGACAAGCATCCAACAAATGACTACATGTGTGGGGCTGAGAACCCTCAGTAAGAGCACAAGGGATTCAGAACAAACGAGGGGTAACTCCTTACACTGGAGAGTATCTTGATCTCAGAATTGCTGGAGTATTTTAGAAATCCCCAGTTCTGTTTCCCTGCCCTCCTTCATATGCTCTTCTGATTTTTTTCAGGTGCACCTTCTCCGCCTTTTCTCACAGCTGTATACTCAGACAAAAATCTGGGATATTTCACAAATATTCAGTTAAGAATTACTACATAATGCAAGGCAGTACCAGCCCAGCAAGAACAGGTTGGCATCTGAGAATGGATGAATAGGCAGACTGAGGGATTCCAGAGGCCTACCATTAACGTCTTGATCACAGAGATACAGTGGTCTCCAAAGTGCAGGAATTCTTGAAGCTGGGAAGTATTTTAATTGTGTGGCTTGAACATGGATTTTATTTAACAGTTATGCCTTCTGACCATCAAGTAGGAGAGTTTTGGCAGTAGACTTCAAGTGTTATCAATTGTTTTCACTTCACAACGATAGAGCTGTACTTTGTTGAAAGTATTTAGTTCAAACTTTAATGCTAGGAGTGGGGGTAATACATACCTATTTTTTTCTGAGTTGGAGAGAATTTCACTGGTAAAACATGCCTAATAAGTGGGTGTATAGGTAATGCTGCAGTGCAGCAATTTCAATATTATCAATTTGGGAGGTTTCTGAGATCTTCCCTTTAACATTCCATTATTGTCTTTTGTTTTCATGGCATTTTTGTAGTCTGTTTGATAGCAGCTGCAAATGCTGCACAGGTCCTGCAGCCAAGAAGACAGAAACTCCCTAATAAGACTGCTTGTACGCTGATTCTATGAGTTGTCAGCAGAAAGAGCGAAACTACAAAACATGAACCTAAGTAAGACTAGCAGAGGTAATCACTGCCAATAAACAGGGGACTGCAGACTGGTATCTAGTCTCAGAGTAGAAACATACATGTTTCCAGTTTGAGGGATAGGCGACTGTTGGAAGTTCAAAGGCTGGAAACTGTGTGTTTGGAAAGTCCACCAGGGTTTATCCATCATTAAAATATATATAATATATAAAAAATTATAATATAATATATGTAAGATATAAATAGCCTTTAAAACATGGAAGATTGCTATCACACTTCAAAAAAAAAATTGTTTTAACTAATATGAAGAAGCACAGTTTATTCATCGTTTTCTCATAGATTTCTAGATTTGGAATCTAGTTACTTTACTTTGGTGATTCTCCACTTTGTCCTGTTTTCTTTTTCTTTGTTGAAGCATGAGTTCCTTCTATAACATGCTTTAGGAGTACTGAACAGAGCAGTAGGGTTACCTTACAAGCTCAGCTGGTGGTATTTGTCTACATCCATCACACTGTAATGTTTACCTTATTTATAAAAACATGACACTGTTCACTCATAATGAGTGTTTGATACAAAATAAACTCAAGCATACTTTTCTAAAGAAGAAACGACTTCTTTTTCATCTTGTTTTGTGCATCTTATTATTCTTATTTTATTGTAGTGATTTGTATTGGTCCTTGCTCTTGCGCTGTTTTTTCCCATGTACTATCTCAATTTTGGCAAGATAATTTAGAATTCTCATCCTGTAGACTCCTGCCATTTATTTCAGCTTTATTTCTGTCTGATCTTTTCTCTGTTCTTCTGACACATATAAATGTCATCTACAAATGAATAACATTTAATAAAATAAATATTCCAGTCCATTACATATCAATGAGGAAAATACCGTATAGAACTGGATCCAGGACAGACACTGTGGAGCCTCATTCAATATCAGAGTCCATTATAACAGTGAACTCTGATAGCTCTTCCCTGAGACTGGTTTTGTGAAATCATCTAAACTATATTTTTCTAGCTTCCCTGTGAAATGTCACCCCAGGCAACGCCAAAAGCCTTTCTGAAGCTGGGCAACATACTTTACCAGAAAGTAGGGTACACTCGCTGATTGTTATCTGAGTTTATAAATGGTCACTGGTTCTTCCCCTGCCAAGTCCAAAGCTTTTCCTATCTCCTAGACAAAACTCCTAACCCTTAGAAACTGTACTTAACTTGTCCTGTATCATTAGTTTTAATGGTGTTTTACTTCCTCTGGAATATGATTGTTGTGCCATATCAAGCAACAGAAAAAACCTTAAAGAATATTTCACGTTTCAGATATTTAATTAATGTTTCATTTGGAAACTCACATTGCTCCTAGCTCGGAGCTGAGCCTGTCAGCAGTAGTAGTAGTCACAAGGAAGAAAAAAAAAAAAAGGTTTACATTTACAAACTACAAGAGAACGTGTTTGTTTGTCCAGCAGGAAAGCACTTAACTCTTCCACTTGGTTTTAGAGACTGTGAAGAGAAATGTCTTTCAAACTCATTTAACTCAGGTGTGTTTATTGATTTAAACTGGCTCTATAAGTTTTTCTCTCATGAACTTTCAGCCTTTCTGTAGGTTAAGTTGTCCTTTTCAGTCACTTTTGAAAAGTGGAAATCAAACTAGAGAGAACTGTGTAGGATGACTAAAATGATAAATTCACTGGAAGTGCATGAAGTGATCTTTGACATAATTTATTTCCAAAATGAGATTATTTACAAACTTCATCGAAGTATGTATACTAGTTCTGAGTTACTGTAAAAGAACTAGCATGGACATTAACTGCTGGTATAATTTAGTAACAGATGTAACAAATATCTCATTGTCTGAATTTTTTGAATAAGATTACGTATTTCTCTCAAAGATTTGATATAATTTAGTTACAAATTTTTGAAATATTTGGACTTCCTTTGTTATAAGTACACAGCTATTCCCCACTCTAAAATGTATCTAGAGATATGCAGGACAATAGAATAAGTTATCTTTGTTATCTTCTGCTTATGAAATGGGTGAATCTTCTATAGGGCATGTATGATCTTAGGGTGGAAGTGAGCAAACCAAGGAGCACAGATATATATCAGTAAATGAAATAAGAGTATAACTAGGTTTTACTTGGCATGAGAAAGTGCTACATAAGCAGTAAAGGGGCTTTTTGTCAAATACTGATGTTAAAGATTAGTATTATAATTTAACAAACCAGGAGCTGACCGTACTGCAGTTTCAGTTTCATGGACTTCAATGGAGAAAACTCACTGTGCCTGGAGATGCCTATGTCCACAGCATACCATGCGCAGTGACACTCCCGTGTCCCCCATCAGTAAAATATGAATACCAACACTTCCTTTACAGGAGTACTGTGGGGATAAATAAATTAAAGCTCCTTGCAAGCTTTATGACACCAGAAGTGATTCAGGTACCAAAGATCCAAATGTAAAATAAAACTAACTAAGCTTCTTCAATAGGTCCTATCACAATCCAAAACCTGATGTTATATATGGAATAAAAATAGAGTTATATTAGTTTTCTTGTTGGTAACAATTGATTGGATTTTAAGTGCGCAAGAATAATTTGCAATATTTTTAACTTTTTTGCCTCTTTATATTAGATGTGGGAGTTTTTTGTAGTAGAATTCCATCCCTTCCCATTTTAGCTCAAATAAACTGGGAAGCTAAAAATACAGGAGATTTCATTATAAGTCTATGGGAATGAGATGGCCATGGCTTGCCTGTGACTCTCTCTGAAAATGCTTTTTGTCTCTGGAGGGTTCATATTGAGATGGTTGTGAGTAATACATTGTGGGAGTTTTTCCTTTAACACAGCTGTAGGTTTAATCATGTGCCAAAGATTTAAAACAATTGTGATTTATCAGATAGGGAAACAGAAACTAGATGTTGCACTCCTTGCCAGATTTTGTAGAGATCGGGATCTGGAGTGTCATCTTTTTTTATTTGTCATGAGGAAAAAATATGCTTCCTGTTTTGTTACCTTATCTAAAATTAAAGAAGATGGGAATGGAATTGGGATAGAAGTAGACTTTGCACATGGTATCATAATCCTGAAATAGTAGACGAAACACAAATTGAAATTTTAGGGGTAAAGCCAATAATAAAAACTTTGAAATTATCTGCTGGAGTAGAAAATGTAATTTCGTATTTATACAGTTAAACAGTGTTTTCCTATTTATATGTCACCCTTTCTGATAGTGTATGTTCATGTTTTATTAAACTGGTGAGATGGCAGCAGGTTTGGTATCCTCATGCAATGCCCATTCTCATTCTTCTTTCTTCATTTTTCCTATTAGCTGAAACATTATATGGAAAGATTAAAGGAAAGGTCATTATCATAATCATTTGGCTTGAATTAACTGCTCATGTGAACAGTGCTATACAAACGTGAAGGCAAGAAGATTCCACTAGAAGGTGAACACTCAGTGTGGGAGCTACAGGACACAGCTGAAGGACATTATACAGAGTATATAGATTTTAACCTTTCCTCCTTTCTCATTCTTCATTGGTTCTGTGACCTTTCTTTCCAAGGTATATGTAGAAGGAGGACTTCCTCACTGAATGTGAAGAAAGTATACTTTACAATCTTCTAGGCCCTTTTCCTTACTGTCACGTGTATTAATGTCTTGCTAGTTTAAAAACAGAAAACTATTAGTCTTCTCAGCAGTGCTGGGTAGTTGCTAAGAGAACTCAAGTTTCAAATCCAAAGACCTTGTCTGAGGGTAATTAAGCTGTGAATTTGAGTGTCTGCGCTTATAAAGGAATCAGAGGTAACCTTCTGTTCTTTTGTGAAACCTGTTAGGAAAGAGTGAGATTTTAAAATCAATCAGTGCAGTTTTACTAGGACATTTTAACTTAAAATTGGTATAACTTTTTATTTTACATTCAACATTTGTTCATGCTGGGTTAGCATATGCAATGTCCAGGTGCTATTTTTTTTTCTTTTTACTGTTTATGAAAACTTTCCACTTGATGTTGAGTCTATTCTTTCCAAGGTTTTGCTTTTCATCTTAAGTCTTCCCACTCATCACTTGCTTGCACATGGTGCGGATAAAAAGTAGATTCTAACCTTCCCTTCACCTACATGTACGAAATTCTGCTAATTTCACTGTCAGAATAAGATCTGCTTTCACAGGTAATGGCTAACCTGGCAGATGCCTTATGCAGATAGATAAAGAATTGTTCAAGAAAGTTTTGTGACATGAGGATTGAAAATAAAATAATAATTAAAGTAAAAGGATAGTAATTATTACTGGCTTTGTTTGAAATGTATGATGAATCAATTCAACTGTATCGGTTTAGGTGTTATACAAACTTCACCTGACAAAAATGTTCCTTTGTTGACCTTGTAGAATTGTCATCAAGCATTCTTAAGGTGACATGCCGACATGTTGGTTTCTTTAGTTCATTTTTTTTGTACAACTTCTGTAGTGCTTAAACTAATCATTCCCTCAGGCTAATCTTGATCATTATTGGAATATAATATGGCAACTATTTACACATTTAAGAAAAAAAATATTTCCATGTTATGTTAATGGCTGTTGATATATTAATATGACCCCAGTTTTCATCCTTGCTGGTCAAGGACAAAACGAACTCGGCTCTTCAAAGCTGCAATTCAGTGAAACGCTCAAGCATGTACTTAACTTTAACCATATATACTGTTCTGGGACTACTTGCTAGAAGTATGCAGATGCTTAAATGTTCTGCTGAATGTAGTAACACTTAACTTTAAAGAAATAAGGAGTGCCTTGCTTACTGAAGACCTCAAAGATAAATCATCCGCGCACTCCGATTCAAGCTGCCGTTGCATACACCACAGCTATCTTGAGAACCCTCAGACAGGCAGCGATGAGTCTCTGAATGTAAATATTAACCATGTGACTCATGGTGACAAGAGAAAGTCAGACTGCATGTGCAATAGGAAAAAGCTCTGAGTATGACAGGCTGGGTTAGAATAAACTCAAAATCATCCAAATTTCAGCCATTATCTTCTTGTTGACACTTTGCTTCCTCATCCCTCCTCTCCCCCTCCATTGTTGGTCGTTATCATACAGACTGTCACATCTAAAATTAGTGTTTTGAGAAAACAGTCAGATCTTTGCAGCCTGTTCTGGAAAGACCTTAGCACATAATAAATATGTGCTACAAAAATACTTAATGTTTTTTTTTTACTGTTTTAAAATGTACAATGTGTGAGATATCATAAGAAAAACAAACCACCCATCCTCAGGCTCCTCCAACAGCTCCTTAAACTCTTCCTTTGTAGCTTATGACAGTGTGAGTCATACGTATAAGGGGGAGTAAAGCTAGGGGCTCTACTCTATTAAACTCACTGCCTTTAGTTTTGTGCAGGTTATCTGATAATTTATTTAAAAAAAACAACAATAAGATCACAGAGTCCAAGTGGCATGTGCTACCAACTATACAAATGGCCTAATTAGCCTCTCTTCTAGCATGTATTACTCTTTGGATACGATGAAAATGAAGTGCAGGGCAGCTGGGCACTTGTTGCTGTGTCCCACTTTCATGTTGGCGATTTCTAACAGTGAGAAATCCCTTCTAATAAGTCAGATTATTCAGAATCAGCTTTGCTGAGTGATGAGGTTTAAGGACAAAATAAAAGGTAGAATAGTTAAAAGACAATTCACTTTACAGCAGAGTTATACTTTTTCACTTTAAAATAAAACTTGTCTTTGTGTGTTACCTGTTCCTTAATTGTGTTTTTCTACCTTTTTCCCTTCCATGCCACCCCAAGCTAGACTGCCCTAGTCTGTGGCTGTGTCTTGCAAAGGAAACTTCCTTCCTCACTTTCTGTGACCGAGTACTTGAAATCAGATGGTTTTGTGGAGAAGCAGGAAAGGTTCCCACCTTCCTTCTTCCCTTTGTTTCTTTCTTCTTCCCTAATTTATTTGATAATCATATCTAATCTATACTCTAATAATCAAATATTTTGTTCTGGTCGCTTACATCTTTTCCAGTCTCCTGAAGGCATGTTGGTTAAACTAAACCAAAAATTATGTGAAATATTAAATGCATTATCTTCTTCCTAGATTTACAGCTAATATGAAGTCTAAACAATGATGCCACTATGGCATGCATAATGTGAAGTAGTATGCACCTCACACACAGATCTTTCCTTGTTTTGCATTCACAAGTTTACAGGTTTTATTCTGTGAAGTCTGTCAAGCACTTTGAAAGAAGAGTGGATTGTCTAAGGTGCAGGCCACATGCATGAAAACAGACTAATTATGCTAACCTTTAAAGTGTATATTTAGGATAAAACAGGACAGATATAAAAATACGATAATATGAATCATGTTAATTTCTAACTCTATCACAAATAAGATTATTTTTTGTATTATTCTACAAACCAAATCCTATTCCCAAATGCTTGTAGTTTGTATAAGGAAATTCAGGTTTAGAGCAAAAGAAAACTTTATCACCCACATAAGCACCGCGAAAAAGGATGGCTGCCTGCTGATACTGATTCCACTTGATTTTTCATTTTTGCATATTGTCACTTTTTTTTTTTTTGAGACCTGAACCTTATGAGCATCAGACAGTCAAGCAAAATTGGTAAGCGTGTGTTCAGCTTTGACCTAAGTGGGAACATTCATCTGCTTATTTTACAGAGCTAAACAGTGTTCTGAATTATTTGCTGAATTCAAAGCCTGTGCTCATTCCTCTTGTGAATTTACCTTTTTACCTTTTAGCTTCACTAGAAAGAAGATCAGATGCTCTGTCAAAGTCTGTCTCTGTTTTAAAAAAAGTAATTAAAGTTTTCCCTCTTTCCCTTGTGCTATTTCAGAGCTTTCCTTATAAAACAAGGCTGTAGATGGAGGTTAGGTGCTACATTTTTTTGCTGCTGTTTAGTGTGATCTGATAAAAGGGCCTTTTCTTAAAAATATGGCTTTCCCTCTTTGCTCCTTTTCCCCAGTAGATATTGCATTTTTGTATGGTTGAGGCTGTTTTCTTTCTGACTCAATCTTTTTTTCTTTACATGTGAAATGTTTTGGATCAGGTATAGAACAGTCTGTATCCTACCAGAGAAACTGAAAATTAAAACAGTCTTTCATGCTGAGGTTGAGGTAGTGTTTCTGTTCTACCTCTTTATCTCAGTCCTGGAGCAAAGCCTGTGGATTCAGATTTTTTCAGTATTGTACTGTTCTGTCAAGTAGAGCTAAAAAATAATAAATCTGTCTATTTGAGACAGTGTGCAGTCAGCTGTCACCATATTAACAAGTTTATAGTTTGGCTGCTTATTTTGATTGGATTCCAGTTATGTAGCATTAGAGAGCAGATGTTCCTGGTGTAATCTGATAGTAATTTTTACTCCATTTTCTAATTTCTAGTCAAGGATAGATGATTTGATGAGACCAAGGCCTCTGTCAAACCTCCACCCTTACTCTACCTCAAGCTGATCCCTTGACCTGAAAGAAAGAACAAACAGTTCTGCAGTAAAATTGTTTCGTTGCGTGCTGTACCTTAGTTGTGTTTAGATGAATACAGATCACTAATAAGATCATTTTGGACAGTCGTTTTTATCCTTGCTAAATTTCGTCTATGGTTGGAAAATAATTTTATAGCAGGTTTAAGCACACATGTTTTAAGAGAAATTTGGAACAGAGGCTTGTTGGCAGTAAAAAATTATGGAATGCTGAAAATATTGGTAACGAGAATTGAGATGTAGAGGGTAATAAATGAGGAAGTGGAGCTGTGAAGGAAAAGGTACTGGTACCAAAAGATTGCAGCATATGGTAATTTAAGAATTTGTCATAACAAAAAGTTTTTGCATATATCAGTAGACATGCAATTGGAATTAGATATGGAAATACAATTAATTAATGGTCGTTCCTTCTATTTTATGTTGTTGTTTGATTCTTAACTGCCCCGGATTGTGGTAGATATTAAAAAATGCTCTGTGCATAGGCCTTTTTAATTCTATAAACCTCTAACCATTTTGTGCCGTCTATTGGTTAAATATCAACACAGGCACATGGACCAGATGGCATTGTATTTCTCAGGCTAACAGCACGGAAGTCAAGGGACTGGTTCATATTAATCTGCCCTCTTTTGTGACAGCTTTAACTGTTCATTATTGTAATTATTCTGCAGAAGGTATAAGTTGTGTTTTTAATAGTACTTTTAAAGAACTTGTGAATAAATGCATTGTGAATAGACGTTAGTTTCACTATTTGTATCAATATTTTTATCATATATTATGATGATAACCCTACCTTCTTCCTGAAATGTTAGATGATGTACTAAGAAAGTACTATAGGCAGTTTTGTAATGCCTGTGTATAACTGTGTCCTTACGTTCCTTCTGGTTTTGCAGGGCATAATGACTACATGTGTCCTGCTACTAACCAGTGCACCATTGACAAGAACAGAAGAAAGAGTTGCCAAGCTTGCCGACTAAGGAAGTGCTATGAAGTGGGAATGATGAAAGGTGGTATGTACACAGCAATCAACAAATCCCCAGCACTGGTGTCTGCCTTCCTGTCTTCTAGCTTGATTAGACAGCTGATATGATTCTTAAAGGAGGAAGCAACTAATTTTATTGAGCTGAAGTGTATTAGATCAAAGAGTGACTAAATAAAAATTAAAAAACTCACAAGTGCCATGTTATTATTCTTGGCAAATTTGCATCAAAATTAATAGGAACATTGACTTCAACAGAGTTAGGATTCTTCTGTTAATATTTTTAATTTTTTTTTTTTCCTCTTGTGATAGACTCCAGATAATGATGAATGAAACTTAAACCCAAGATTTTGTAGCATTTTGCAGTTCAGTGTATAAAACACTGGTAGTCTCAGATCAGTCCATATCCATTAAAATAAACTTCTGAATATGTAATACTTGTTCTGTGAATTCTGGAAGGGAATGTAAATTCCTCTATTCGTATGCAAATTAATTTCACCCAACGATATTAAAGGCTCACTCATACAAAACTGAGATAAATGCCACTTTCTTGGAACATACTTATGTAATAATGATGTCAGAGAAGAAGAATCAGACACTGAATGATTAGGCTGAAGTGGAATACCACTATATTACTTTATTTATATGCACAGTGTTTAAGTTTTGGAGACAAAACTAGAAATATATGACAGTATTGAATAGTTGCTACAGTGTGCTCTTAGCTGGAAGAACTCTTTTGTGACATAGTTTTGGATCGATAATAATACCTGCCTTTCTCCTCTGTGTTACAGTACCTTACATTTGTAAAAAGCAGAGAGGTGTCACCTATTTTTAATCCTTTTGAAAAAACTGTGCTCTGAAGAATTAAGAATATTTAAGAACAGGAAATCATAAAGTTTCATAGTTTCTCTAAAGCAGAATAAAACCTCGTTGTAGCCTACTGAAAAAAACAGAATGCTTTTACTAATGAAAAGTTATCACTGGCTTTATTGAAACCTATATCTGTAGGAAAATTTAGCAAACTAGGAAGTGTTCAGAAGAGAAAGGATTAAAACCCATGTCTTATATGTGAAAGGAGTTATTGATAAATTACAGATCAGATCTCCCTTTCTCTGGCACACCTAATGTTTCCTATTCCATAAAAAATCTGGGGCAAGAGAGAGGAGTAGCTCATCATGTTTATCCTTCCCATAACAAAGGATCGTTTCTAAGTCCAGTCTGTGTGGTCAAGGTAAGTCAAGTCTGGGAATCTTGGGAGAAAGAGTAAAGGGGAAAGAGTAAAGAAAACTAGTCAGTTGTTTATGTGCTTAGAGGTTGAATTTGCATTCTTCTCAACTCAAGGATTAGGCAAGAGCTGAGACTGATTCTGTTAATCTCAGTTTTGGAATATGAGCAGGAGGAACGTGTCAACTTTCTTTTTAGTTCTAACACTTAAGATGGTAGCTGATTTTCTTCATAAGATTTAGTTTATGGATCCAGATTTTTTTTTGTTTCTGACTTAACATCCTGGCATATACAGCTAGAACTCCTTAAAGTAAAGTATATATAATTAGTATCACAGCCATGGTTCAGAAAAGTTAACATTTCAGATAAGGCAAACTCAAATCAGAAAATCCCATACATAAAATTGCCACGCAGCTTTAGCTTTAACCATTGTACATAGGCCAGATCACAGTTAAGATATATCATTATGTTTTATGTTGATGATATTATGTCTTTAATTTGGCACATTTCCATACATTTATACTCATGTGTGTTTAATTAATGATCCACTGTACCAGTTTGATGTTTTTCAGATCTTTTCTCTTAAGATATGTGTTGTAATAGGTTTTTAACTCTTCCATTCATAATTGTTTCAATCACATAAAAATTACACAGAATTCTCAACTAATGTTCTGTAGATTAAAGAAGTCCAAAAAAAGACTGCAATTTTGTCCAAATTTTCTTTTTAATATGGATGTGCTGGACTTTTTATTTCATACAGTGGCCTTCACTTGAGTAGAGTCCTGTGAATGTCATCCTTTCCTTTTACAATGCTGTAAGATTTATATAGTCACTACAGCAACCAGCAGTTCAAAAATAGTCAATATTTTGGTTGTTTGTTTTTTTTTTTTTTAAACAAAGTTCACGATTTACAAGCAGGGATATCAGGGGCATAAATTCTTCCTGCTCCTAAAGGACCACTAATAATGCACTGAAGTCCATCACTGCTTTATAGACAAAAGTTTAAGAATATTTATTTTATGAAGTCCAGGAAAAATGTCTTCCAATCCCTCATTTGCAGGTTATAAATCTGGCATGCCTGCACATGAAGTGTTCAAAAAAGGTAAAGTTAATGTAGGATGAAGTAAAGCATTCAAGGTTCTGCTGGAGTCATTACTGATTCCATATTGTCCACGTAGCTGGGGGAGAAAGAAATCCTTTTCTTTATGTAGTACTTGGTAATTGTCACATTTCTCTCAGATGAAGATATAGGTTAAGTGAATATTCTTAGTATGTCATCTGGTTAACTTTTAAAGTCCTAACTTTCTTATGTTTTTAAATATTTTTGGTTGTTGTTTTGTTTGTTTTCTCTGAGGAGATCTCTTAAGCTTTTCTGGTTTAATAGATCTTTTATAATAGCACTTTTCTTCAACGTACTTGAATCACATAGTGCTGTGGTTAACTCAAGGTCCACATTTTTGTCTAATAGTTCTCTTGACTGAATATTTTAATTTAAGTAGTCTCCTTTTGTTCATATTGAAGGATTTGCCTTGTTT
Source organism: Ibidorhyncha struthersii (assembly GCA_013398815.1). Lineage (NCBI taxonomy): Eukaryota > Metazoa > Chordata > Aves > Charadriiformes > Charadriidae > Ibidorhyncha > Ibidorhyncha struthersii. Next base: position 552,319 of record VZSZ01008964.1, on the reverse strand, counting down.
AAAGGCATTAATTCTACCATACATTTGAAAAATATTCAGTTGTGTCATATCTCACTTCTATATCTGTCTCCACAATTTGCTTATGATGACATACCTTTTAGTGGAAAACAGCTGCAATCTTTGTTTTCTCTAAATGTAACCTCAGTTTTCTTTCTGCACTGTTAGCTGAGTTTTCTTAATAAATTGTCAAAGCTTCTAACTTGTGACTTTTATTTATCATTTAACTTCTGAGCAATAGCTGATATTAATCACTGAGTTTCAGTAAATATGGAGGAAGCTAGATAAAATCTTGATTAAATCTCTTTGGTTAATGTTAAACATAGGTTGTAAGCTATGGTTGCTGAAGTTTTTCTCATAGAAGGTCACAATGAAGCATAAAAAAGTTCATATATGTTATTTTTAGTAGAGCAGACACAACTGAAGTATGTTTTTGGGACTTCATTCAGAAAAAATGCAGGCTTCAAGTGGCTCTTGAGCTATGCTGTAGGAACATTTATTTATGAGTTTCTGTGAAAATTTAATCATTTTTTTCATCCTGCTGTTCTTTCATCTTTTAAAATCTTCTTTCGGTACTGAAGAGTTATTTTCTTTCTCTCTTATGTTTGCAAGTGTTTCCTTCTGCATCTGCTACTGTGCTGCTTTGAGAGACAATTAGACTGCCAGAATCTCTGCTGATGTCGTCAGCATCTAAGGCAGAATTTCACAAATTCTTCACTCTTTCTGAATAAGCCCAAAAGACCTTATTATATTATATATTATATTTTATTATTAAATTATATATTATTATTTAGTCTGTGCGAGTGGATAAAGCACTCACATGGAATAAGCTCCTTGTCATGTCCCTCTTTCTTCTGGTTGAGTAGCAGAGAATAGTAGCCTTGGTTTTGTTTATGATCCACTGATGCTTTCTTGAAGATTGCTTCTGTTCTGGTTTGGAGAAGTATATTCCAACTTAGTATTTCATGTGATGGGGTGTCCCAGCCTCCAAATGGAGTTTTTACAGCCGTCGCAATCCTGAAGGTCCAACCATATGTATGGTTCAGGTGATCTCTGCTCCAATCCAGATCTAGTTTTTCATTTCTTCATTGCTTTAATGGCTTTCTGATGACTTGGCTCTGAAGGACCTCATTCTCTGAAATTACAAGTACAAGTACCCTAGTTTTATTGTTATTTATTAATTAAGTATTTTTATACTGTGGTAAATGAATGGGGATTTCTAGTTTTTAGCATGCTACGTTCTTCCCCTCCTTTCACATGTGACAAGGCAGATTTAACATCAAGTGCTCTGTGGGATCAGAGCAACAGAGTGGTAGTGGAATCAGTGGCTATCACAAAAATTTGCAGTAATGTTAAACTCCAGGTCCTTAAGGAAAAATCCATTATTTGCCTGTTAGTCCATTTTTAGCCACACTGAGACCTATGTAATTCTGTCAATTGTGAAACGCTGATGGCGTCCCAACCTCAAGTTGTATGAAATGTGGCCATCAAGGATTTGAGTGCTCATGTGCTAGATCCAGATGGTCATCCTGTATATGACCAGGGGTATTTACTCTCTTTGAGCAGTCTGAAATTTCACATTGTAGAGAGAAGATTCTGAGTGTTGTTTCTCATGACAGTGAAATTACAGCATTACAGCACATTTGAAGCCTGCATCCTTCAGTGTTGCCCTCACAAAGTATCTGAGATTGCTTCAGAGATCACTGCGGTACAGCACAGGGAATAGAAGTCTGTGTTTGCCATAACATTGTGCTATAACCACGTGTCAGGTGCCTGTAGAAACGTTCATTAACTTCTAGAGATTGGAGTCTAGAGACCGGAGACTTCAAGTTTTAATCTGACATTCCCTTGAAGCAGTTACCACCTGGAACCACATGGGAATTCAGTCTGGTTCAGTGTGACCATGTTACTGAAGTTTAAGACAATTTTTTACGAGGAAAACAAAAAAAAACATTTGGCAAATTTGCCATCATTTCAGAGAAGAACCTTGCTGATTTTTGTCGTTAAATGGAGAGAGCTATGCTTCCTTGCTGAATGCTATATTTGTTCATGCTAAAAGGCTAGGGAGTTATTAAAATCATTCTTAAAAGCAGAGGAAAATTGATGTCTGATGCAACCACTGGAAGGGCTCTAGACTTTCTATTTTTCCATGTAATTATCTTTTAATGAAATATTATATAAAAAATAGAAATTAGTGAATGAAGGAAAATAGATTAACAATGTGAAACTATTTTGGTTTGTCTGAGGAGAACCTTTATGATATTTATTAGACATACTGTTCTGTACCCAGCCAAATAACTGTGTAGGTGGGGTCTGATAAATGTATGAGGAAATGTACATTTTAAAGGTGTAGCTGATGGGCTGAAAGCAAATACTTGAGCAGCACTTGAAGCAAAGTTTTGTGAGTTTAGAACAGCGTCCTGGAAAAGAAGATGGAATTGGAACCAGACTTTTTAGTGAAATGTTTCTTTTTCCCATTTGTATACATGCAATGTCGATTGTTGACATTGAATTGTCCCAAAATACAATATTCCACTGTTCTGCCTCCAAAATAAGAGAGACCTTTGTTGGGAACACTTTTGCCAAAAATATTTTATATTCCACTTCACAGAATTATCTGGGCTAGGAGACCTCCAGGAAGTCTCTCCTCCTGTTCTAAGCAGGTTCAACAATCAATTTAAACAAGGTTGTTTAAGATCTTTTACAGTCAGGTGGAAAAGGGACAACCTGTCTTATCCTTATTTATGTGCTATAGCTAGTTATATAAAAAAACTTTTAATACCACAGAATTTTTGACGTTTTACCTTTGAAGACTTGTTTGAGATTGTAAAGCTAATTATATCTGTATATTTGTTTACATTTGCTTTTTGTCCTTACTTAAAAATTCCTAATTAGGAATTATTTTAGTTGTGATATTAGTTGGGAATAGATACAGCAATGAGACAGTCCCCATTTATATTGCTGATTCATTTTAAATAAAGTTTAGGATCCTTGCAGTGCCTCCGACTCCATCACTTGTTCATACTACAAGTACCTCAGGGCGCCACTGTGCATTCACTGGTTTTGAGCAAGCCAGTGCAGGTCAGAACAGCTGATGTCTTCTCCTTGCTGAGATTGAGAAATTCCTAGAGTACTAGAGCTTCTGGGTCTTTACTTTACTTTTACAGTTCAATTCTAACACTATCAGTCCTGATATATCAGGCCAAGTACCTTCAATACCCTAATTAATTTATGTAATTCCTAAAATGTAGGAGTTATAATTTCTTGCTGTCTTTGAGAATGATACTGATGGACTCATACTCCTAAAGCTACTTGGCTGTTCCAAATCATGGTTGACGTATGGTTCCTGTGAAGGCTTTATTGTGACCCCCGAAATGTGTACAGCTTCACTGTAAATATTGCCTAAAATAGAGCTGTTGCCATACTTACTGTAGCCAAAACTTAGTATGATTTGTGCGGGAGTGTCAGCACTGAAAGGGATTCAGCTGAATGATGGATTAATTGAACTTCTCTTGCTTCTCTTGTACATGTCCTCTGATGCTCTTTAAAACATGTGCTATGAATGCCAAAGACTGAATGCCAAAATACAGATTAGGATGAATCATGTCTTGCACCTTCATCTTTAATTAGTACATCGTTGATTCTCAAACTGTGAGTTATGAATAGTCATTAGAGGTCCTGAATGATATTTGCCTGCTTGTTCATGGCATTTTTTTGTCACTACGTCTTTAAAAACTTACCATGGAAGACCAGTTTTATGATCTGCACTGTAGCTAACAGTAGTACTGCGCACTGTGACATCTAAGATGACTTGAGCACTGAGAAAACTGGTGGCAGAGCCAGGAGTTGAACCAGAATAGCTGAATGCAAGCCCTGGGCCTGCATCCCCCGCTGTGGCTTCTCTCTCTCTCTCTCTCTCTCGCAGCAGAAGGTAGTCCTGACTATAGAGGAGAAAAAAGCCCCAGTCTGGAAAAGGATGAGAGACGTTTTTTGAAGAAAACCCACCTACATAAACAGACATGCAGCATTCATCAACCACTCAGGAGCAGAAAAAATTTCAACAGCCAGATGCACAGACCAAACTCAAATCTGTTATTTATTGATACTACTGAGTGTCTAGATATCCCTCTCAGAAACCAGGCTATTAAGTACTGTCACTTGAGGCAGGCCTGTTCAAGATTAGACATTAAATTCTGATTAATTTTTTTAGAAGATTTCAGACAATGTTTCTCATTTAAAGTAATTGTCAACCCACCTGGGCTTTCAGCACAATTTACATTTATGTTTGATTTTCTAAAAGAGAAACGGGTATGAAATAAAGGGGCTGATTGTCTGAATCATATTCAAAAGAAGTGATTTATTAAGCCTATAAAATTTGAATTTGGAAAGAGGTGTTACTTTCCTGTGACCAAATAATGTATTTATGTAGAGAGAAGCAACCAGAAAAGCTCTCAAAATCACCTTGGAAGGGCCATCGTGCTGAGATACATTACAATATTAGGACCTACATTTCACGCATAGCTTCAGCAATCTCCATCTCTTATAAATCTAACAAGAATGTAATTATATTCCTGACCTCTACTTATGTACAGCATGTTTCAAAGGAAGCTGTAGGATTTTATTTTATTTCCAATGAAGCATTAAAAAACTATTGAATTCAGTGGAGGTGTGCCTAATGAGGTCTATCTGCAAAGAAAAATTACTGTAAGAGGTCATTAGGAGACAGTTACCTTGCCTGCATCCACCTTTTATGCTCTAAAGCCAGTTGTGCTTAGATGATGCTCAGGTTTGTGCCCATAAGGGAACCATCGGCTTGTTGACAGTTTTACTTTTGCAATCACTTGCTTTCGCCAGCGGCAGCAGTGGCACCAAAGTGAGTCTGGACTAAGTCCCAGAGCTCTTCTCTAGCGGTTTAGTAAATGCCTCCTGTGTTAGGGCACTTGAGAGAGGCTTTTGGATTTCTAGCCTCTTCAACTCTCACTTCAGTTTTAGAAAGGCTCTCCTACTCCCAATATAAAGAGTTTCTGGCATAAGAAAAATCTGGTTTCTTCCTTTGTGAACGCTGGTGTAGAGGATTCGTGTGGTTTCTCTGCCACAGCCTCTGTGTGCACCTTTGATACTCAGATCATCAACTGGGCTATAGACTCTCTGGCTTTCTGAAGGATGCCTTCTTATTTAGTCTCTTTTACCTACCACATACGTTTAGTCTTTTATTCTCAAGCAGGGTTTGTTTTACAAAACACCAGATATTCCTCCTCTCTGGCAATTTTCAACATAATTCTGATAAGGCAGATCAGTCTTGAAGAGCAACAAAATTGCTTAGCAGAGAAGGTGTTTCCAAGCAATTTTGAAATACTCCTTTAACAAACTGACAAAATTATAGGCTGGTAATGCTGCAAGGCTCTGCGTATATATAGAAGTGTCAAATGTCTCTTATCATCTGGGGTCTGCTGAAGAGGAGCAGAACTGAGGACAGAGTCTCAGGTTCAAAGGTTGCCCCAGACTGGGAGGTTAGCTGGTAAACCATTTACTGATCACTGTTTCCAAACCCAATCATAGATCCATCTTTTTATGGTTGTCTTAGAAAAAAACCAAAAGTCATTCCTTTTCCTTCCTGCCATGATTATTTTTCCCCTCACAGTGTGGCCACAAACTATTGATTGCTACAGGGGCTTTCAGCACGGTTCCCACACCATCCTCACACTCTGATTTTTTTCCTCCAACTTATTTATGAGCCAAATGTGTTAATTTTGTAATCCTGTTTAACCTAGCTGTTGCAGTCTTCTCCTGTGCATAAGGCTGTCCTTTCCCACAGCATTTCCATCAGTCTGTTCTGAACCTGTTCCTCCTAGGAGCTGCAGCAGCTGTGTTGCTGAAAGGAAGGAAGCAGTAAAAGGAAAAGTCTGTGTTAGCAGGAAGCTGCAAATACAGAAGACAATCTTCAAAGCTAAAACCTTATTTCTGAGCAAATGGTTTTTAAGTAGAAGCTTCTTCCCTGAGTTAAAAGTTACTTGTTTGGCAAAATAGTTCCAATAAGATGTGAAGCGATGCTGATATAAATGGGATGCTGTTGCTTATATGCTTGCTGCCTAGAAACTGAACTCTGTTCTCCAGTTCTGGCACTTAGCTTGCCTTTATGTTTTGACTTGTCAGGTTTCCAAATCTACTTTGTTTCCACTGGTTCAAATGCTTGAAATGCCATCTGAATGTCTGTCAAGTATAAAGTGAAGACTGTTTTTTAGAGTGTTGGGTATTCAAGGATTTGCAGGGTGCTGCCCATGTACTGTTAGTGGTACAGCTCAAAGTTATGCTCAAAATGACTTTTGAGCAGTAATTGCAGCCTTGTGCCCATGGCTGGGGCAGTGACTGATGCTTTTATCACCACCTGAGTGACCCGAGTGTGGGAACTGTAGGATGGCAAGGCACTGGTAATAATAGAAAGATAGTGAAGAATAGTGAAACATTTTCCATGTCCTTTATGGGGTTTCTAAGCAGTTACGGGACAAAAAAAAGCCAGATATTGTGATAGAGATTATTTTTGTCTATGATTTGAAATATTTTGATGAATTAACATTTAGTCCAACAGCATACTGCTCCTCTGATGGTACTCTGTCAAAAAGGGGGCACAGGATTTAACAGTTCATGTATTTGTTATTTCCCTGGACTTCCCCTCTGAACCTGATATGTTCTGCTAGTCTAAGGAAGTAGAGATTCTAAAATGCAATTGGAGTGAATATAAGTTTTTCTTGCAGCAGTAGAAAACGACTGTACCATTACTCAAATTGTGACTATGTGTAAACACTAATATTAAAACTGTCTTCCATTATTTTGTTAAAAATCCTTTCTATTTCACTTAATTACAATGTGGAAGCCAAGACTGTATCTACAGATAACTCTGTTTGCATGCATCAGTGCTAGAACATACTAGAAAAATAAAATATTTTGTGTGCCTGAAGTTTTAGATTTAATTATTTGTTGAGTAATACACACATGCATACCAACCAGAGATAGGTAAGGTTTACCAACAGTAATTGAGGTGTTGCTTTTAATTTTCTTGCTTGCTCACTGTGTGATTTTAGGTCTTTGTACATTGACTTTAACATTTTGGGTTTTTGAGAAGTTAAAACCATTACGAATAAAAGAGCCCTGAGATCTTCAGGTGAAGATATTAAAATGTGTTCTAATAACAGAGTACCTGAGATCTCACAGCTTTGTCATGGCTACAACCTGTGACCAGTCACATTTTTTTCTGCTCACGTGATATTTATGATGATATATGCTATGAGAACTACAGAAACTACTCAAAGAAGAATTTTACTGTAGATCAATGAAAAATTATATGAATTTTTCTGTAGAACGTATAAAAAAAAAGCCCCAAATAAACAATACGCCCCTAATCTGTGTTTATATAATGACAGACAAGTGACTAGTTCTTTCTGTCAAGGTATTGCCCATGAAAGCAAGTAAGGATCAGAAAGTTACTCTTTTAGTATTTTAAAAATCTGTAGTGCACTATAAAGTCAGCAAGTGCAAGGAAAGGATGCAGTTAAAATTTTTGGAGGGAAAGGACACAGGGATATACTGGCTGCTATATCCTAAAGCAAATATTTTATGAAGATAGACTTATTTGTTTCAGTCATTACATAAAAAGGAAAAATAATACCATATCTTCATTCTGAAACAAGAAAGATATACCAGAAAACAAAGATGTTAGTAATTAACCTGAATGGGGTACATCACCTCTACAAGTGTATGAAGTACTGAAAAATGCAGGCAGCAATTAGAATGACTTCCCAATCCAGCAATTATGTCCTGGTTATTAAATGTATCCTAGAAGCATCAATGAACCCCATTCCCACATTAGTTCAGTCGTCTTCCCCTCTGCAGATCTCCATCAATTCTCTTTCTAGCTGTTTCAGTTTTTCTTTCTATCTTTTCTGCTTTTCCTGTGAATTCTTAGGTGCTACAGCCCTATCTTCCAGGGCTAGAAGCAGAAGTGGCAGAGCAGTTTCTTGAAAGCTGAGTGTTAAAACGAGGAAGAGTAGCAAAGAAAAGTTTTTCTTCTTCTCCATCATTCTCCTGCAAATATCAGCTCCTGAGGCTGAGTGAGAGCTCTCACCAGTCATCTTTCTTTTCCCAAAGATGACTCTCTTTCTTTTGCCTCAGGAGGCAACCCAAAACCTTACTTAATTATACACATAGAAAACGTGTTATAACAGGTAAAATACTTTGTGTTTTTTTTTTTTTTTTAATATGAAATAAATCCTCCTATTTCCAACAGATGTAATATAGCAATTTCTAGGATAAAATACTGTCTCATCCCACTGCATGGACCTGGAATTCTGAAGTCAAATGTGCCACTATTGCTGGTTGCGCAGTGTGTGCTTCCTGCACATGTCTTGGAGAGATTGCTGTGTTTTTGTACATTTATTGATAGAGAGATAAAAAAAGAAATTGCCTCAGAAGTGGCAGATTTTTAGTGCCTCAGGTTTTTATGGTCCAGCTACACAGTGATAATGAACTTCTAGATTTCTTGAAAGAAGGTGATGATTTTAAATTATCTTAGTTTCATGTTGCTGTAAGGTTCTTATAAGATAAACAGCATTGGACTAAGCCAGTTTTACTGAATGAGATATTCTGAGAAAAATACTGCAGCTGCAGCATCCTTACCTCTTATCACAAGACAAGAGATAGTGTTCCTGTCTAAATTCTCAATTTGTGTAATTGCGTTCTCCATTCTTACGTTTTTCTATAAAATGAAATAGTTACGTCCTCTCCCAAACTAGAACAGTGTTGTGAGGTCACCTGTGTGTGTCACGCATTGACGGCTACAATTAAATTCATGGAAAATCAATTTCTGTGGATGATATGTACAGTCATGATATATATTAATAAAGTATACTAATGGCTGATTGAAGTTGCAAAGTAAAATTCTCAAATGTTAGAAAATACAGAAATTATTGGTGTGACCTATATTGAACCACCTTAACATATGGTCTTATTAGTATCCTTTGCCCTCCAGAAAATTGCAAAACTTTATTTCTGTTGCCATGGTTAAATATATATCTTGATACTAGTAACTGATTTTACAAATTGTTTGGAAGGTGAAGCAGAGAGATGTATTTGAAACAGAAACTTCAAGAAAGTCCAAAGTCCACATTGCTCAGGGCTGACTTCTCACCTTTTCTGAGGTGATCCAGGAGATCAGAGATCAAGGACAGTTTGTGTTAGTGAGGCTGCGCTCCACATGTAAAGGGTCTGGAGCCTTCACAGTGATTGAGGACCACCGGTACAGATAGTCAAAATATGATTTGCTGAAAATCTGTATACTAAAATGCAGTTAGAAGACTAGACCTCTGTAGACTTTTGGGGTAGGTTTCATTCCAAAAATACAGGGGAATGTTGTTTTTCTTTTTTCCCCCGTGTGTTTGCAGGTAAACAAGATAAGGTTAAACATACAATTCACCTGAGAGTTTTGGCCTTCGAAGAAAGGTACTATTTGTAGAAAATAACTTTATTGTAGATTTTGCTTGCAGCTATTGGAAAAGCTGTTCAGAGCTCCAGCACAACTGAAATGGAGCATGAGGAGATGGGTTAATAAACAGGCTGCGAGTGAATATGCTTTCCAATGAGAGGCAGATGCAGTTTCCATACTAATACCCACCCCTCGTGTGAGCAACCAGAGTGAATCTTGTACGTATGGGAGAAAGAGAAGATGAAAGTATTTTGCATTTTTTGGTATCATGTTAATGGAAATAGCACAATAAGTATTCCAGATAGCAGGCAGGTGTTGCAAACAAGACAAAAAGCAATTGCTGTTGTGTTTAGGATTTCCAGAATAGTGAACATATAGGAAATAAAAATATCTTGTCTGTTTCAGTTTTATTAAATAACCATTTTTTTTCAGTCTTAGTGCCAAGAAAAGTTTATTAGGTTTTATCAAATCTGTTCTTATTTATTGCAAACAATAAACATTCTTTACTTGACAAATATTCCTACAAAATTTCTAACAATAAAGAAATTGAAAAGTATTATACAAAGCAGTTCATAGGAAATACATCTAAATAGAATAGAACTTGAGATTATATGTATATCTTTAAATCTAAAATGCATAATTCTATCATTCACACAGAGCAAAGTAAATTTTATTATATCTGTTCTCCTCTTCTTCCTGTAAATATTCTTGAATATTTTAGATAATACTGAATATATAAAGGGGGAGTTTTGTTCTTAGCAGCAGGTAGGAAGAAGTTGGCTGTTGGATGGCTGAGATTCAGTATTCACCCAATACATTCCTAATTTAGGATTTTTTTTAATACTATGGATTTTTTTTTAATCACATGTTGGAAAACACTAGTGAAGTGTTTAATTTGTTTAACATTGCCTCCATGACCCATATGCAGTTTTATTGCTGATTAGGTTCTACTGACTGGAGTATATAATTACTCAGTGGTTTTGAAACCTGCCTTCATATCTAAAAGGCTGACTGAATTTATATATGAAGCTTTATAAAATTGCCTTTGAAAATCTTGGCTGTTGTAGCTTTAAAACTCAAGTGGACATTGTTTTAGAGCTTTTGCAAGATACATAGTACTTCCATTTTTGGTAGAATATTGTTTTTCATAACATTTGGCAATTCAGGTTCCTTTATTGGCTGAACTGTGGAATCAAAATTAATGCATTCATATATTTTAAAAAACCTTACAAGATCATTGCACTTTTGGCAATGAAACTGTAGCTTGATAGAGTTGTCTTTTTTGGAATTAGTGACTGTGCATCACTATTATCTCTTTTTAACAGAGATAAAATTTGATTAAGCTGAAGGAGATTTGGAGGCACTTGCATTTTTCAGGGAGATACTCATTCCTATTTGGTCCAAGAAAATGAATAATAAAATCACTATGTTGCTTGGCCATCTAGGGGTTAGGTGAAGAGTTAGTAGTAATTTCTATAAATCTCTGATGAGTATGATACTTACACAGATTCAAAGACCTTTCTGTCTGTGATCATAAAAGCTGCTGATGTGATGCAGAAGGAATGCATACTCTTACTGACTTTTTTTCTCAGATCTGGTCTCTACAAAATCCAGTATAGGCTTACTATGTTTGGTTGATTGGTTGTTTTTTTTAAATCTCAAAAAAAAAAAAAAGTAAAAATAAATCTGTGTGGGACATCTCCTCCAAACTGGTTATGTTCAACTTTGCTCAATGCACTATTTTTTTTCAAGGTGAAGCAAAGCCAGTGGGAAGCTTGCAGACGAATTAAAAATAAAACTGTTGTTCTTATTTAGAATCTCGTTGACTTGTAAGCAGCTAAATGCACTTACATTCGCCACCTTCCATCTGTTATGTCAAATTCTCATCACATCCTTGTTTTACTTAATTAGACAGGCCTGGAATTAAGTAAAAAGCAAAATAAAAAAAATCTTTTCTGATCTTCTAGTAATCTAGGTCATGGAGACTTAAGCCAAAGGTTCCCTATTTATGTTTATTAATCCTTAATGGATTCTTTTCTCCATTAAACTTGGCCTATAGTTTTCTAACATATACCAACTTCTAATGTACTCACATGTTCAGCTTTGTTTCTGCATGAAAAAAAGAAGTTTCTGCATGTGAAAAAGAACCTCTTCTTGTCTGTCCTGAGCCTTGCGTGGGGAAGTTTCATTTGATACTATCTTGTATTAGAAGAGAAGCGTAACTGATTGGACCTTATTCATCTTGCTACTCCTGATGTTGTAGTCTTGTATCTGGCTTGCAGGCCAAGCAGACATGGTCAATTTAGCTGTTTCTTGCACCAAACTTGTTTCACACTCAGGATCATCTTACTTGTCTTTCTCTTATCCCTTTTTCATTTCTTTTATATCTTTTTTTTTTAAATGGGAAAAACAGAACTGCATACAGTGTTCATTGTAGTGTGCCTCGTGAGTTAATAAAAGTGGTGATTGATGGAAGATGCTCTGTCCTCCCTTCGTCTCCTAGTAATTTCTAGCCTCCTATTTACTTTCTAAACTAACTTATCTGATGTTTTTATAGTATTATTATAACCCCAAGATTTTGTTTTTGTATTATGTCAGTTCTGAGTCCATCTATTTATGAGTATGTTGAACAGTACAGGCCCCAAGGATATTTTTAACTCTTGAAAAGGAGACTACTAGATGAGCAGCTGTAGAATCTGGGTTGTGAGAAAGTTAACAAATGCTTTAATGTGTACGAATCACGTGGGTTTGCTCACATGAGTATGTCTGCGTGTTTCACAGGGCAATTTTAACTCTAAAACATTACATTGATAGAAAGCATACAACAAAAATGTCTGCTACAGATAGAGCATGCATGCTGTTGAGTGTTGCAATGAAATAAACTACCAATGAGAATAACTCTGGGATGATATTTTGTTAAAATAAGTCTTGCATTTTTCCTTAATAGTAAGAATCTCCTCCTCCTCCCCTAAACAGAAACAGTTTAGGGTAGGAAAAATTGGTACTGCTGAATGAAAAATGGGAGCAGCAATGCACTTGAGACTTTTGGCTTATGATGAGTTTAACAAATGGGAAAATGTAGAGAGGTTAAGTAGCAGGAGTGATGAAAGATTTACTGAACTTAGTTTATCTGGAAGGATTAATAGAATTGAATCAGGAGGCCTAGCAGATTTTGAATGAATTAGACTTGAAGTGCTTAACCTTCACGCATTAATTCAGTGAAATTATCACCATATTCAAAGAAAGAGACAAACAGATCTGACAGTCTTCGCTGCTCCTTTGAGACTGGGAAAGGACACCTGCTGATACGATCCAACATTTATATGAAGGAATATTGGATGTGAGATGAAGATGCAGCTAACAAAGATTGGGTATCTAAAGATTTAAATTTTTGTGGTGTGAAAAAAGCTGAGCAAAGATTGTGTTTCCCACTTCCCCACCCATCAGAAAGACCTGTATTGATTGCTTGCAAGTGCCAGCAGTTCTCAAAGTTGTTTTTTTTTTTTTTTAAAAATTGTTCTTTCATCTCTGTTTCTTGAATACTTTGCCTCCTCCTCTTCTTCTTTTGATTTTCAAACTGGGACTAGTGCTGCTTTTCTATATTGCCTGAGAACTCCAGAATAAGGCCCATCATAAGCTGCCTTCTCCTCATAGCTCAATTCCTTGTGTGCTTTCCTTATTACTTGCTTGTCCCTCGCCCCCACACGATGATTGATTTAAGTTTTTAACTCAGACTCAAAATCCCTGTGCCTCCTCCACTCAGAGCCAGACTTAATCTTCCCTTTATGGTTGGAGTCGACATGGGCTTTATCATTATGTTTGTCTTGTAACCTTTCCACAAAGGGAGATTTTGTTCCACTGTAAGGTCTTATGTTGTTGTTCTAATTGGTATGGCTGACTTGATAATATCCCAAGGTTCAGGGTCATACAGTGCTAAGCACACTGCAGAAATGTGCAGTAATGACAAAGACAGTATCTGTTGCAGTTATTACAGCCTTTTGACAGGAGGTCTCCCACATTAGATTCTGAGGTTACAATTATCTTTCCATTTCTTACTTCTGTTTATCTACTTAGATGGCATTCTTATTGCTGCATAAACTCATCATAAAATGGGAACTTTTTTGGATGGTTTTTATGTAATTATGAAGACCACAGGCTCAGTAATAGGAGGACGCTTAATTAAAATAATCGGTGAACTTGAGCAAAACTTTCATGGATAGTTTTTGAGAGCTACTTCTCTGATCCATCTGGCCCACCCAGATCATTAAGTTATCATTGATCATTTATAGAATAGCTATCTGCTAGATGTTGGGACATACTTTGAAGCTGGTGCTGTAAAGAAATATATATTCCCAATTACTGACTTCCTTCTGTGGGGCTAAGGCAGCTATACAGCGTCACTAATCTAGAGTCCTGTGTAAGCCCGACTGATCTGAATTTTAGGAAGGAGTGCACTATTCCTGACACTACATTTTTGAAAATAGTTTTTCTCTCCAACTACTCATGTAAGATTCCACGTACAGGAAGAAATCTTCGGAAAATAAACCGAGATTTACTGCTACCTGGGTCTGACAACAGCAGCTGCTGACTGGCTAAAGCCATGTGTATGTAACACATACGTTCAAGGAAAGGAGTTCATTATATTCTTGTGTGTCTCTAGGAATCCGGAAAGACCGCAGAGGTGGGCGAATGATGAAACAAAAACGTCAACGAGAGGAGCAGGATTCCAGGAACGGGGAGGCTTCTACAGAGCTGCGAGCTCCCACCCTTTGGACAAGTCCACTGGTGGTTAAACATAACAAGAAGAACAGTCCAGCCCTGTCCCTGACGGCAGAACAGATGGTCAGTGCCTTGCTGGAAGCTGAGCCACCCATAGTTTATTCTGAATATGACCCAAATAGACCATTCAACGAAGCCTCTATGATGACCCTGTTGACCAACCTTGCAGACAGAGAATTAGTGCATATGATCAACTGGGCAAAGAGAGTTCCAGGTAAGGAAAAAAAAAGCCCCAGTGGACTATAAAGGCCTCTACATGACAAAACAACAGAAAAAAAGACATACCGGTTTTCACACTGCATATTCTGGTTTCATGCAAATTGTTCACCTAAGTATAAATACATACAAAATCACAAATTTTATGTTATATTGGTTGATAAAAAATCATAGTGCAATGTAAGTGACTTTTGCGATTTATTCAAGAAAAGATATTTCCCCACACTGTAGAATGTTGGACATTTTTTTGACTGCAAATCATTTTTTAAGATAAACCAGCAAAATTAAAAGTAAAACCAGATTGCTAAGAGCCAAATCGAATCAACTTGATCTAATTAAATTATGTTAATTATTTAGATCCCTTTTGAAACAAGGGTTACTCTTATATCAGTAAGGTAAACCATAAATTCAGCATCCCTACTGAGCTGATAAGAATTTGTATTATTTATTTAATTGCCAGTTTATCTTTTTGATGATAAATTACAGATCTTCCATGAGTTTGAGGTCTGAAAAACAGAGCCAGAATAGAAATTTTTGTCTGAAAATTTTTTCCTACTGGAACTAGATGTTTTTGTCTTTATTGTTTCGGTGCATCACAGTTGCCGAACTATGACCCCTCTTTTCTGGAAGGGAATTATAGAATTGTGGGAAGTATGTGACATTTTTGGTTGAACGTATGTTAGACATTCGTTCATGTGGTTTAATTTATTTATACCAATGAAATGAGAGAGTAATTTTGTAATTAAAGTTGATAATATTTTAAAATCTCCGTCTACAAGACTACTTTGCGTAAATTAGCATTTAAATATTTATTAGAAATTTATTGCACGTGCTGTAGTTTTAGCTTTGTAAAAAAAAATCATACATGGTATTTTATACTTTGTAATTCACTGGGATTCTGATCTCTTAAACTTTTACTGTAGCCATTTATTTCATTAAAATTACGTAGCTGCTTTATGAAGGGATGTTAGAGCTCTCACTCACATAGTGCCTTACCTCAACAGCATTACACCCAGGTTATGCCATTTTTCTGTTTTCCTTCATTTAAACTTGGCAAGACTCCTCCTGGTAAATCAATAACCCATAAAATCTGAGTCTTTTCTAGTCCTCATGGGTTCCCTTTTTACCACTTTTCACATGTCACTTTGTGGGCTCCGGCTATGATCAATGAGAACCTGTGTGTGTTTCATTTCTCATCGTATCTTATAAGAAATCACCTGAGAATTTTATTCTTGACAAAGTCACAGTGGTTAAGACCTGATCCACAGTCTGTTCAAGTCAAGGGCGGGTTCTCCTGTTAAATGAGGTATGCTTTGGATCATGCCTTCACAAAATGCTTTTGAAAAATGAACATATGTCCATAGTGTTAAAGATATTCACTCCCAAAACAGCTAAATTCACGTCACTTTTCTACCAATTTTAGAGATACAATTAGTCTAAGTCTGTTAAAATACATTAATTTACATCCAACATGGATATACCGCATTCTAAATTCATTATGTTGTCCAACTGGAAACATTTGTCTTCTATGACATTTGATTTTGATAGTTAAAGTAATTAATGAAAATGTGTTTAGATACAAAGCAATACTATTAGGAAACTCAGACATGCTTTTTATTCAGAAATCTCTCTAAAACTGATTGTCACAAGATAATTACGTCTGGTGAAGATCAAAAAACTGCCCGGTTTACCAAATATACCTTTTATTTCCTAAGCAATATTCTGAAATTGGAAAGTCAAATGTATAAGATTATCAACTATTTGTTGTATATCCGATGTATTTTACATTTAAATAAATGTGCCTGTTAATTGTCAAAATAGATCCTAGAGAGAAACTAAGCCAAATGACTCTATGAATATGCATTAATAAGTACTCTAATAGGTGAGGCTTGATATCAAACCAGTGAACTTCGTTTAAAAAAAACAAAATCCCTTCCCAGTCATAGTTTGATCTATTAGGCACTGTGCAAACAATCATACCAAAGGAAACTCCTGAAACAGGAGAGGTAGGATATGAACAGTTTGGGGATTCTGAAAGTGCTGGACACCTAGTTTGTTCTTAGTGTTATGACTTGGAGGACAGTATGCATGACCAAAAGCAGAAATTAAGGTATTTTAGAAAGTTGATTTAAAAGAATTCAGGCCCAATTGTTTACCTACCTCTAAAATTGTGTCCTCTGAGAGCAGGAATTTTGGAGCTAGGTGCTTAGATCTTTTTTGTTTTTTTTTAATCTCTCAGTTGGTCCCTAGAAAAGGTTGAGTGTTCTTAGTTGCTGATACTAAATCTTAGAAGTACTGATCACCTTTCAAAGACATGGCCTTTGCTTGGACTGTGCCTGTTTCCTTCTGCTGGAATGTACTGGCAATGCACATTAAGAGAAATGTATCTGGCAATATAAGTCGTAGTTTCACCGCCACAGTATGTTGCCTTTGAATACTCCATTATTACTAGGAATTATGCAATACTGCTTAATTAGAGAGGATTTTCGTATACTTCATA
This sequence comes from Ibidorhyncha struthersii, assembly GCA_013398815.1. Lineage (NCBI taxonomy): Eukaryota > Metazoa > Chordata > Aves > Charadriiformes > Charadriidae > Ibidorhyncha > Ibidorhyncha struthersii. The sequence continues at coordinate 535,352 of VZSZ01008964.1, read as the reverse complement.
CACAAACAGAGGAACTGAGTAACTTTTTTCTGTTAGGTGAATTATTTTGTGCAACAGCATTGTGGGATTCCACTCAGTTATTTTCTCAGCTAATTTACTAAGGTTTCAAGCTTCAGAATCAAGGGTAAAACCATTTTTTTTCTAAAAAGTGAATGTGCTTTTTACCAGTAGAGGAAAGCAGTCACATGAACCAGCCTCTCCTATGCACAGCTCTCAAGCCTTGGAAGCATTGGGCAAGTTCATTTAGCTAAATGCAGGCACTTAGCTGAAAGCAAGGAGCAGAGTCAATACGAGCAGCTAGTTTGAAAGCATATTTCTTGAGGAAGGAAGAAATTGATATTAACAGAGCAGAAATGTAATGAAGATACAACTTACAAATAAGTGTAAGGACTTTCAGGGACATGTTTGGAGTTTATTTTGCTGTGTAGGCTTTAAAGAAGAGAGAGCAACTAGTAAAGACATTGTTTTGGTCAGCCAGTCTTTCTGACGATGTACATAGGTGGGCATGGAAGAATAAACAGCTAATTAGAAGATGTACTGGATAGAAGTGAATCTATTCTACAAAAAGGAGTAATGAAAATTAATTTATGATGGACTGTGTAGTATAATATAGGCAGAGATCTGTTATAAAGACATGCAGAGGACAATCTCCAAAATGAGATATCTTTGCAGACATGCCCTGGGGGGAAGGTAAGAATTGGTCTAAATCTTTGTTGCAGCTTGTTCAGCAGTAGTTCAAACTTGCTTAAATTGACTCTGCAATCTTGGTGGTGTTAAAAACCGCTGGGGAAAAGAGAACTTGTGGCAGCTTCTTATGCATAACCTTAAAAAATGATCTTCAATATTTAAGTATAACATGATTGTTAACTGAGGTCATAACAAAGTTCTCCCATGACGATGCAATTCCTAATATGCCAAGTGCATAAAAGCTTGTTTTAATTTTCTTTAGAAACCTTGGCCACTGATACAAGTGGGTTTGCCAGATTACATTAGCAAAAATCTTGTACAGTGTCCTATGACACATACAAAAAATTCAGGATGCCCTATGGGACTTGCTTTTTACATGGCCTAATGGGGATTTTGTCTTAAGTCCTCCCAGATGGCCTCTGTAAGGCATCGGTGGTGCCTTCTGATTACCCCAGCCAGGTGGCATAGCAAGCAGCTGCATATAAGGCGGGTGCAAACAGATTGTGGTAGGCTAGACTTTACACACAGATGTAAATTGAACCATTTACCATTTAATTGGGACAAATCACTAAAACCCACGTGTAGGCAAGGTACCAACGTAGATGAATAAAAGTTCTGCTCATTTCTGAATCACATATTCCTGAAAGATGGCTTTCTGTTTTCTTCTTGGTTAATGCAACATCTTGGGGATGTAGTAGCACCTTCAGACTCATAGAATGAGGTTTTTTTAGTTTAGTGAATTTCCATCGTGGTCTTTGATGCAATAAGCAAAATGATTACTTTGCTGTTCTCCAGAAACGCTGATATGTCAAAGGAATTACTTACTGTATTTCATTATTCACTTACTGTGTATCATGTAATATCTATATTTGGAGTACTGTATTCTCTAAAGGAAGCTGGTATTTTCATTGTAATCAATAATTATTTTAGTGCAGAAGCTCTTGAGATGGTAAGAGACATTATAATCTTATAGAGCGAGCTCATGGTAAAGAGTGTAGCTTTAAGGAAATGTCGTTGCAAGGGTGAAATCTTTGGCACTGCTGCTACAGTCTTGTATAACTATTTACTACAAGTACAGTAGCTGTACAACTTAATAGCCCTAAAATGGTACACTGGGCATACAAGCTTTGAAGTTTTGAGATGATTCACGATGCTGTACTTATTTTATGGTTTCGTGAACCGAGGAGATAAACATTTTGGCACTGTTTTTTTTTTTTATTTCAAAGCCACAGAAGTTGCTATTTTCTTAAGATATTGTTTTCCTATTTGACCTTCTAAACTGCTCTGTTTGTTAAATTAGGAACAGTGTGTAAAGAGGCCAACAATAGCCACAATTTTACACTGCACTTCAGTGACACCAAACCTTGGAAAAGAAAAAGTCAGCTTGCAGTGGAAGGAAAGAAGTCTTTTACAAGAGTGGTGTGTGTTAATAACCCTTTAGGCGCAGGACAGTTTACAGAGCTTCAAAGTGCAGTGATCCCCCTGACAATATTTTATACTTAGCTTAAAAAAAGGAATGGCTGGCGGTCCCTGTGATATTTTTTAATAAACCTTCCAAAATACCTGCTTTATAGTCTTTTCTCCTTTGACTAATGAGCTTGCTGTGAAGATTTGTAGAATGTTGTTGAAAAAAACACCCCTCTGCTTATCTGTTTAATTTGTTGAAGTGATACTCTAACTGCTTCCCTGACTTCGTAGGGGACAAATAGAGGAAGCAAATAGATCTGTAAGCAAAAGAGAAATGATCTGGATCTTACTTTATAGCTGCTTTTTGCTAATTTAATTTCTGTGAAGTTTCAATTCATTACCATGAATGTAAGAGATAAGAATCAGTCCTTACAGTGGAGTAAGGTAATCACTTATCATTTGACTTTGAACATCAGACTGAGAGGTACCATGCAATAGCATGATTATGCAGGGAAGCAGAGCTAAAAATTGTTGAATATGAAATAGAAGCTTCCCACCCCTGTGTTTTCTTGGTCTGGGAAGCGTCTTTAGTCTTTCATGTCCTTCCTCCCCCAGCTTCTGGGTGCTGTATCTATATCGATATCTATAGAACTGTCTTTTAGTGCTTTTGAAATGCAATGAGGTGTATTTCCTCCTGTAGACAAATTTAAATGAGAGAAAAGGATGAGATCATGTGACACAATAGTTTCCCCATGAGAGACCAAGGGGAAGACTTTGATTCTAAAGGACAGGGAGACATCTGACAGAGAGGTATACACCAGGAGCTTGTGTCAGACAGGGAAAAGCCAAAACTGAGAAGGAACAGTTTAGCAGAAGCACTTGGAAAGGAACATAAACTTTGTCTGCAGCTATCTATGGGAACAAAAATACAGTCAGTGTTTTCACTAGCTGAAGACTGGAAGAAAATGATAGTAGGAGGAAAAATCATCAGGGTCTGAATAACAACTGTGATACTAGAAATTTAGGAGGTATCTTAATGCAATGGTTTTCAAACTCTAGGAGTCCCTAGAGTTAGTGATATAGAAGGGGAGATAAATGCATCAGGACTAGGGTTAGCAAGTTGACCAGCATCAAGGAGAGTCCAACTGGGAGAAAAAATAGAGAGCACATGCAAGAGAACCAGAGAAAGAGGATACTGGGAATCAGTCAGGTGAGCCAACAGTAACTTCAGCAGCTCAGTCCTGGGCCTCTTACTCATTGCTAGGGCTCCTGCTGGAGGAGCGTGGTTTGTTCAGGGGCTCTTCAAAGTGGAAGGATCTGGTTGTTTCCTGTTCCCCCTGCCACAGGAAGAGCCTTGGGATGTTGTCTACTCACTAGCGCTGTCCTATTTCATCTTCCAAGCCGTAGTCTTTGACCTTCATGCCCTACTCTTTCACCGGGAGTTTCCTGGCAGTGGGGATTACAAGAATATATTCAAATGGGGTCATTTCATTTGCATAAATTTTCAATCAAGGGAAACAGAGTTAGGAAAGGAAATAGTTAGAGAACCACTTTGAATCTCTCTTTAGAGAACCTTTGAACGAGTTAGAAGTACATCCTTGAGGCTTTTCTAACACATATCTTGCAACATTTAATATTTTTTTTTTATTTCTACTAGGTTGTTTTATTTTTTTCAAACTCCTAAAGATAATTCCACAGCTTTCCAGATTTTATTTCTTTGTCCAGAAGAAGAAAGAGATTCTGAAGAGTAAGTCAGGTGTTGGTGCTGTTATGCGAGTGCATCTGACTGTATCCCTTTTAGCAACATTCTGCGGCCACAGCTAAAAGCTCTACTTCATATGTAAGGTGATATTTCATTCAAAAGCATGAAATTGACAGTAATTCTTTCTAATATTACAAAAAACTCATGTTAGAGTAATTAACAGAGAGTGTTATATTGTCCTCTCATTCACAGAGGTAGTTACTTTGCATAGAAAGGTGACTGCCAAAAGCTGTTGAATCAAGCATGTTATCCAACCTTCTAGCCTCCTGAAATTTAGGAAGGCTGTAATAAGATATATGTTTATAAACAAAAGTGACTGTCTTTTACTTATGGTGCATAATTATAGTTGTTCTCTGTGCACAGGACCAAAAAATGGCTGTGACCTTTCTTTTAAGAAAATGAACTTGTGTTAAGATGGAGGTTAATATGTGTAACATGCTGTGAAAATTAATTTCTTTTTTTTTTTTTCAGATAAAGTGTGTTTTTTATATCTAGAAAAAAGTAAATATAGCTAACAACGTTCTTCATAACGTTTGTCCAATAAATCAGTAACAGTTGGAACCCAAGTATTTCTTTTTAAATGCTACAATATTTGCTTTCCCAGAAATGTGTTAGTGCCTTTCTTTGTTTGTGGAAGTGAATAATTTAAAAAACAATTAATACAGGCATCCGAAGCCATCCATTTATTAGCTCAGCACAATAACTATGTACAACTCTAGGTGATTTTTTAAAAAAACAGCCTTTTTTAGTGTGGTGAACCTCAAATACATCTCTCCATCTAAATATTCCTGCTCAGAGTATGTGCTGAAATTTAAATTTAAATCTGAAGACAAAAAGCCTGTAAATCTCTGTTTCTACAAGTATGCGCATAGCTAGATACATTTATTAAGATTATGGAACTACTCCACGTATGTAAAGTTCCTTCTCTACACAGTGGTTTTAAAATCAAGACCCAAAGTGCTATTTGCTATTAAAAGGTTGACTCTGTTCAGAGCTTTCCAGAGTAAGAAATATTTGAATTCCAAAGTATTGAATTTTGGGGCTTCCCAACAAGCTGTCTCAAAGACCAAATATCTTCAGTAACTTAAATTGACTTACTGTAAGTGAACTTGTTTACCTGTTTGTCATGTAGTGGCAGATGAGAAATAACACCCAACAGGTAAGAAGGAGCTAACATTCTTTTAACAAGAACCGCTTACATATTGGAGTTCATTGGGTATTTAATAACATACAAGTTTTTTTGATAATAAATGTTTGGAGATGACATTCTATTGGTCTTGGCAAACAAAAAGGCAAAAATGAGCATCCACAGTAATAATTATTATATTTTTAGCCTAAACTTAAGGCAATGAAATACTTAAATTGTAATATATTTCCTAAAAGAAATGATCCTTTTATAAAAACATTTCCTGCTATTTTTCTTTAGCTGATAAATAATTTACACTCTTGGATGAACATATCTGTCTTAGAGTCTTCAGCTATGCTGAGCCCTGAAGCTTTCCAAGAAACGCTCATTAATTTCCACTCTAAGTAAACAGTAAGTAATGATCCCTCCTGATTTATTTATTTCTTAAAATAATTTACAAAAAGAATATGCGATTGTTGGAAAGCACTGATGCGATATGTATGTGCATGCGCACATATCCATTGTTCCCTGTTCACATAATTCACGTAAATTGGCCCTTTTTACTTGATGTTTAATAACTTCAGCCTAATGCTTTTATTTTCTCTCCAGTACTACATCTCTGAGCACAATCAGCTGTAATTCCAGTTTAGAGGTTATTTTAATATCATCTGTATTAGTTTTCTGTTCAAGTGAGTCATTCACTAAAATCTCACATTAGATATATAGGAGTTTTTAAGATACACGGAAATAATTAGGAAAGATTTATTGCAGACTTCTTCTGAATAGGCTCTTACCCTGTCTGTGTGGCTGCAATGGTGCATTATATGACACATCTGTTACGCAGCTCATTTATTTTCTTTGATTATCTCTCCAGGAAATGAACTATGTGTGTAAAGAGTGTGTTGTTTTGTCTGTGTGTTAGTTATGGACTGCTGTGAATTTAAGCTAGTGAAAGCAAGTTAAAGCGTATTCCACAGTGGAATGGGGAATGAGAAATCTGTGATTGCCTTATTCCTCCAGGAGCTTGTTCTCAGCTGAGAGTGGCCATAATTTTTATTTATTTTTTTTTTATATTTTAAATATAACCTTCTCTCTTCCTGATGAAAAGTTCTGTTCCTTCTAAGGAATCTAGCTGTCCATCACAGTCCTCAGCAGGGAGACGAAGATGAATTATTTAGCACTGCTAGGAGTCTGGGTCTAGACCTAAAGCTTCTTAAGCCTCTTGAAAAGAGTAGTCCTGGAAACAGGAGGGAGGAATTAAGATCTTAACTTTGGCTCTGCATCCTGCTCCCTTTCCCCACCCGAGAAGGGCACTGCTCAGGATGTTGGGTGGTACCCAGCAATTCTCTCGGGTATCTGGTATTCCTTGCGAGCAGGCTGACCTCAGAAAAAGAAAATGAACGTTGGCAGAATTTTCAGTGATTTTTGTCTCTGCAGCTTGAGACTTTTGGTTTGGAGTTTTTTTTCAGTTAATCCACTAGGAAGTCATGAGACCCAGAAGCAAGGTTTATATATTGACAAGGGGAAAAGTACCATTCAAAATCTCAGTTAGACTCTAGACAAAATGTGTTGTGTTCCCTGTTAAATTAAACTCTGCAGTGTTTGAGGTGATTTAGAAAATTCAAATTTAAGAAATCTCATTTTATTTGACTCACAAAGATAGGGAATGTGGCATACTTAGTTAATTAGAATTTTTCCAGAGAATGTTTAATCTTATCAATAGCCTAATAATGAAGCATCTTCTGTAACAGCTGCTATCCCTCAGAAAACATGGCTGCAAATAGAAAAGTGGCTATAGGAGCTGCTGGCAAGTGAGCCAAGTGTTTACTAAAACACTGAACAGTCTCTAACTGGGTACGTTTACTGTATTAGAAGCAACTGACCAGAATAAAGCAAAAATAGTAATATTGCCATACTAATATAATTGAATATAGTAGTATGGCCTGTCTGACCTACTTCAGAAATCTTTGATTGCTACAAAGGCAGTATTTCTTATGAGTTTCACATGCATTTGTGGGGCGTACTTTGTGGGATTGTAGTTTCACAAATATTTCTTCCAGTTGCCACACCAGCTAGAATGGTTCCTACCCTTCTGCTTCCCCCCGGGTGGGGGGGCCTGTGCAAGTAGCGGGATTGATCTGGGTAAAAAATGAACCTCTTTTTTGTGTGTGTTTTGGGTTGTCTGTAACATGTGTGAGTTCCCCAGTCCAGTTCACCATAAAACAGTTAAGCCAGTTGAAATGTGAGGGTGACAATATACTGGGAATGAACTGGTATATATAATGGGCTCTCTGGTTAAAAAAGGATGGGGAACTGCTGGAGAGGGTCCAGCAAAGGGCTACAAAGATGATTGGGGGACTGGAGCATCTTTCTTATGAGGAAAGGCTGAGGGACTTGGGTCTTTTCAGTCCAGAGAAAGGAAGACTGAGGCGGGATCTTATCACTACTTGTAAATACATTCAAAACCCGCCTGGACGCCATCCTGTGCAACCTGCTGCAGGTGACCCTGCTCTGGCAGAGGGGTTGGGCTAGATGATCTCCAGAGGTCACTTCCAACCCTGAGCATTCTGTGATTCTGTGTAATGAGAGTGCTAGAAAGAAATATTCAGGTATCTGCACTGTCAATCATAACACACAGCTCTAACTCAAGCCTTTTTCTAATTTAGTTTCTCTTTATTTCTGCTTCAACAGAGAGGTCTTTTCCAATCTCTCCCATACAAAAGGCAAGAATCTTCTATTTACTGGCACCATTTACAGTCTTTATCCTGTTTGCTGAAGTGGATGTTGTATAGGTTCTACTTTGCATATTTCTGCTTGATCTGTAATATCTTCTGTAATGCTATGCCAGAGCTGTGAGGGCTTGGAGAGTCAAGCAGCACAGTAATTTCCCCCTCATTCCCTGCTTTGAAAGATTTGGGAAGACCCCGACCAGTTATATCAAGATGCATCCTAGTTCACAGAGGGTCAGAGTTCTTAAGTATGCTTCCATTCCTGGGGGACAAGAGACTTGACTTCCCAGGAAGCAAAGACTGGCTGTTCGTTTACCTGTGCTGTTTGGATGACAGAGGAACCCTGGTGCTTTCTTTTTGCTGAGTTACATTGTGGTTGGTTGCCTATTCTAGTGCATATTTTTTGGAAGCTGTTCTCCTGTAGTAGTCTTCCAGGAAGGCAGCAAATTCTTCTGCAAGTTCTTTGGGCTGAGTTTGCACTGTACAGGTAGTAAATAGTGACCTGAAGCAACAGAAGCATTTAGCAGACTTTTTGGAATCAGCAGCTGATTTTTATTCTTCTGCAGGGCGGAATATTGCAAGGCCTGTGGAAAAGGAAAGCTGTAGTATATTTAATTCAGTGATGGTGGAATAAACCACTGGTAATAATTACTTAATGTCTTGCACATTTTAAAAGCATGGGCAGGTTCTCAGCTGACAGAGAAGAGCTGCCCGTGAAAACCTAGCATATTTATCAATGCTGCTTGTGACTTCATTTTTTTTTTCACCATGTGGTATCCACATAAACACAGCTATGGAGAATCATCGACTGTAATAGGAATACCAAATGCACTTTTTTTTTCTTTTTTCCCAAGCATACATGTAGGATTGTACTCTTTTACACTGGGCCTTTTGGGAAGAATGTTGCCTAACCACTGGGAAACACTAATTTTGCTCCTGGCTGTGCCAATGCCTCCTTGTGTTAGTTTTGTATAACTCTCTTAAAATGTGCCACGGTGTATCCATCCCTAAATTGCTATCTCAGTACTTTGTCTGCTGCATGGGAAAGCTGTGATGCATGCTAAATATCCCTGTTGTGAAACAAAAAAAAACCCAAACCAAACTAATTTGGAGATTCTCAGCCTACAGGTATAAACATGAATTAAATCTGTTTTTGTTTTTGTTTTTGTTTTTTTTTTATAATGCTCATTAGGGTCCTGTTTTATTCTTCACCAGTATGCCTCTTTTCCCAACAATGTGGCTTACAACTTGCAGGAGTTTTATGTGCTACTTTGTCACTGTCTTGAGAAGTGATCTTTGATACTGCTAAGTATGTCTAAGGAAAAATTAATTATATCTAAGTCTGAAATAACGTAGCATATTAAAACACATAATTTATTTGAAATCAGTTATGTTTCTCAGCTCTCTTTCTTCTCTGTTTTTCTACCTTTGTTCCACTCTGTGCATTTTTTTTTAAGAGGCCGCTTCTAATCAACTGTTGGAGAAAGATCCTGACATTTGAATGAGATACTGCCAGACAATACAAATACATTTCCCTTACTGTCTTATTTCAGCAGACCAGTCAGTGTGCTCTTTTCTTCAAATTCCAGATGAGGCTTTTTTTGCCTTCTTTATCAGTAGGAGGTCTTCTGAGAGATTTTGGTAAAACTCCATCACTGGTGTCTGACGAATTCAGGTCTGCTCTTCTTCAACTGACAGTGAATAATTGCTACCAGCTTTCCTAGAAGATATTTTATTTACAAGTAATGTTGTGGAATAATGTTTAAGTGCTGATTTTAAGTAGGTAGGAGACAGAGGTATTAGCATGTCAGAAACTCCTCTGAAATAATTCAATAATGAAATGTCAGAAGTAGTTCAGTATACTGCTGATGGGCTGGTTTTCCCCTTCTTAACAGGCTGCCAGCCTGACACTGTGTTCCCTGGCATCCGAGCCTCTGAGCAGATTGAAAACAACCCATGTTCATAAGGGCAGGACTATCTTTAAGTGTGTTTGTAGATCTTTATGAATATATATGAGCTGTGGAAGTATATAGCAAGAATCCAAGAACCTTCTGGATACCATCAAATGTGAGCAACATCATTTGGGTCGCAATCAGATGGTATTTGCTGCCTCAGGGCTCCTACACCAAACACAGTTCTTCTGCCTCTGAGGATAGAAGCCTTCCCCCTGGAAAAGTCTTCTATATCCGGTGCATTGAGGATCGGTACGGTGATGCTATTCATAAAATGTTTTCCCAGTCTGTAGCTGAACTGTGTGAAGTGGCTCTATTTCCTGATCCAGGCTAAAGGGTTTTTTTTCAGCTGTGAGGAATCTGTCAAACTCACATTCCATATGCAGGTGAAAGAAAAGCAAAATAAATCCAATTTTCTCTGTAAATGAGAATGATGAAAACTACCACTTTTTTTAACAGTTTGGAAAAAAAAAATCAAATTATAATTCCAGGGGAAACTTGCTGAATTTTAAGTTGCACATTATTCTCCTAATCTTTAATTTCTGCTATTGTACTTAATAGAAGATACTACTGTGAGTTTTCATAATGTAACGGAACTCCATGCAACTTTCCATCCTGACAAAGGAGGGCAAATAGGGTTTATAGGTCCAGTTAGTTTGAATGAGTTTGTACACTGTTCCAAAGCTTTTCCAGATGTTTCCATCAGGGTTGTGTGAATAATTAATTTATTGTTTCCTGGCAGATCCAAACAATACAAAAAGAATCATTTTCCCTTAATACAACACGATCTTTTTGACCTCTTTGCTAGATAATAGCTATTTCAGGTGAAATGAAATATTTTATTCAATATGAATGAATACACTTAATTAAGATTTTGAGTGATTTAGTCACCTGTTTAAAATGAAAATAAGGCAATTTTGGAAAAAAAGGTCCTAGATTTTGTAAAAGCTTAGGTACTTTTCACAATGATGAGTAGGAATAGTGCCTCGTGGAATGCTGAAAACTAAGATGAGGTGGCTGAGAGGGATACTTTGTGTCCTCTGATAGAAACCAGTCTGGTTTTATTTGTTTATTTTTATTTTGTGAAATCTGACATGTTCTCCAGAGTGTTTTAAACTCATCAACCTGTCACTTTCTAATGTAAAATGCTCTGTCAGAGTGCTTCCAACCAGCTCTAGCTTCAGCATACATCTCAGCAGCCAGTATAGGAGCTTGAGTACAAGGTGGTGGTTCTCCAAGTGCAAGACCCATGTTTTATGTACACACCTAAGCATGGTTCATGCAACAGTTTCCTGAGGTTGCCTGAAGCTTTGCAGATGCTGAAAAGGACCTTGTATTTGATATCCATTGAAGGAGAGTGTGCAAGAAAAGGGGTTTAAGTGAATGATGTGTTCTCTGGAAACATGCTTCTTGCTAACTTACTAGGTTTCTCTGGACAAGAAAAAGAATATAAATGGCCAGATGCATTCCAGTGTCTTGCTTTCCCTGTAATGTATTCTTTTGCTCTGTCATATGATGACACTCCCACACAGCTGCTAAAATGCTCTTGTAGTGGTTAAAGGAAATTGCTGCAATTAATTTTGCTGTCTTTCTTCTCTTTGATGTGTCATTACAATTTCTTGGATAATTTTTCAGAGATTGGGTTCTGTTCAAAACCAGTCATGTAGGGGTGAAAAGAATGAGGGAAAATAAACATTTGAGCCTTATCTATATATGTTTCTGTTTTAGTGTAGGTACCAGTCAATGTAATGAACGTGAAACAATACATATACATATATAGTTTCTGTTACTCACCTACAAGTGCAATAGACAAAAATAAGACTTCTCCAGAAGTGAACAATCTGAAGAAATAAAATGGATGCAGGTGCCTTAGTCAAGCTAGTTTTTTTTTCCTAATGACTATAAAGAATGACCAGACCATGAACTCTGAGGTTATGCTTCATTTCTTGGGTACAGCACATTATGTTCTGAGCAATTTCTATTTGTAGTCTTGAAGCAGTTTTAATCTTTGAGTTCACTACAGACTTGACAGTTTTTCCGTCTTTTCCTTGGGTTGCAAAATAATCCTCTTTTCTGCTAGTTCCAGATGCTGCTGCAATGGAAGTTAATTGGTTCAGCGGTGAGTACAGTAGAACCTGGGATAGGATAGACTGCAGTGCAGAAAGCTTTAGTGCTTTGTTCACTGAATTTTATGAATGAAGAAGGGGAGAGGGTAGTACTCCTAATTTCATCATGTGAAAGTCATTGTAGTCAAAAAAGGTGTTAAATTCAAAAGCGACATATCTCCACCCACACTTGGAAGATTGAGAAATAAATTGAAATAGTGAAACTTTAATTCTTAAAGACTTAAACAAAATTATTGGAAATAATCAAAAGTATAAAACCAGGACTTTGGGGCCATTCAGAATGAGTAGGGTTAATAGTCATTAATTTCAGCTTCTAATTCCTTCAATAAATAACTAACGTTAGTTTAAAAGAGTGGCTGAAGCTGTTCATTGTTTGTGTTACTTTGCAAAGTTAATTTCATTTCTTTTCCAAAATGTTCTTTATTATGTTATGACAACCTTCATGTCTTTCGTATAGCTTTTATAATTAATGGAACAATGAAGATACTTTTATACCCTAACATTTGTGGAAAAGGTGAGGAGCAGAGAAGTAGAAGTGAACCACCTGTGGTAGAGTAGGTCTCCAGGCTCGCTTTAACCGAGTTTTGTACACATGCCACCCCTATTCTGCCACCCACACGGCCATTAGAGTGTGTAAAATATCTGCATTGCCTTTGCCCAAACTGAGGCTTTTCAGAGCCCTCTTCCTCTAGCCAGGTCCGTCTCGCGGGGCGGCAGCGAATGCCAGGCGTGGGATGGTGCCCAAGCCAGTGCTGAGCAGAGCTCCATGCGCAGCACTGCCCACCTTGCTGCTCTCGCTGATGCTGTGAAAGTCCTGCCCCATCCAAAGCACCTTTGCCAACTCAAAGTGCTTATGGAATTAGTAAAAGGATGTAGTAAAAGCATATCGGTGCACTCTGTAAGGAAAGGAAAACTACTGGGAAGTCTCAGGGGTTGATCTTTGGTTTTGCACTTCTCCTCTGGTAACTGTGTATTGAAGTGACCATTTGAAACCTCACAGGGTCGTGCTGGGGTCATTAAAAAAGCTGTGAAAGAGTCTACTTCAGTCTGCTTCCTTTTCCCCCCTCCAGTGACTATAAGTTTGCTTAAAAACTGTGATTGCTTAAAGAGATTGCTTAAAGAGTGATTGCTTAAAGAGACCTTTTGCCTCAAAAGATTTTTCTCGACAGCCACAAAACCCAAAATTTGGGTTGTGATTGGAGCACAGCCTGGTACTTTAGTAAGGAGGTCAAACAAATGCTGAAAACCTCATGCTCTCTTGGATGCAGCTGAACATACAAAAAAATCCAAGTCATGCTGGACGTGACCTCAAGTCTCGGGGCAGGGTTTACACAAAGCGTAACCCATCCGAGGCGGTTGGTGCTCCCCAGCCGCCCGTCACTCACCTTGCCCGCTCCTCCTTCTTGCCGGGTTATTTCATCAGCTGGCTGAACACTTGAACCAGCAGAACAGACCAGGAGAGGAGCAGGCCTGGTGGGGCAGGGAGGGGGAGGAGGGGGGAGAATGAGGCAGAGAGGACAGCTTGTATTTATGAGCATGTCTTTTGAGTTCATAAAAGTCAGGCAAGAATGCATAACCAGCCCCACGGATGATTTTAGCTGGATCTGCTTTTGATGGAAAACATTTTGCATATCAGTGACCTCTTACAAAAATGACAAATTTCAAAAAAACCCTCAAACCTACTTGCAACTGGCCTGAGTACTGGTATAAATTTAGCATGATGTAATTAACCATTGCAGAGACAATAAAGGGAAGATGTATTACTTCATACTGTGTATTTTAGTCAGCAGCTAATAAATTTTTCGTAGTATCCTTCTTCACCTGTGCAGGGAAAAATTTAGAGGTAACCCTTCAAAAGAAAAGTCTTCACATGGTGGAATGGTCTGTTCCTACACTTAAAATCACAGTGCATTTTATTTGCAAGCCTGAACTCCCTGAGAAATAGCACAGCTCTCAGTGGTAAAAGAACCATAAAGTAGCATCTTACTGTTGTCAAAGCATAGCCTGAGTCTCAGACATCTGGATTACAGTCCAGGGATGAATGATAATTAACATGCTTTAAATAACTGCTATATAGTGCTGCAGGAATTTGTCGCAGAATAGTGAACATTGTTTTTTCTTGATCATTTGAAGTGTTTGTTTTTTGTACAGAAAAAATATATATGTCTCTCTTCTTGCTTTATAAAAACAGTATGATAAATTTTCACTAGCAAACTGGCAGGCAGCTTTTACTAGCAATAATCTTATACTGTAGTTTTATTATTATTATGATTATTGTTGTTGTTGTTATTGTTGTTGTTGATGTTGTTATTGTTAGTTGTATTATTAAGATTTTTTGTTATTTCAATAACTTTCAAAACTGCTTGTTTAGAGGGGGAAGAAAGTTTAGGCCTAGGATTTTTTTTTTGTATGGGCAGTTACCTTGCCTAGATTAGTGACCATTTTAATAATAATTAAGAATTAGTGCTTGTTTCATTCTCTGCATCCAGGTTTTCTGCTCACACTCTAAACAATTTCATCCCCAGCTTTAACTTGGTAAAGCTTTCTTTCCTTTTTGAGACAAGTTCAGTTACTTCTCTTGTTTTCTTTTTTTTACCTTTTTACTGATTTGCAAGAAAGAGAGCTTGCACTTGAGTTCAAGGAGGCTTTCCCCCCTAAAGATTTTTGTGGCTGAAAGGACTAGAGAGTGTGCTGAGGGCCCACCACACCTCCGTCCTAATCCTGCCTCCTCCTGGATGAGGCACTTAACCTCTCTGTGTTCTATCTATAAAATACATTTAATAATACTTAATGGCTTTACTGCCCTTTGAAAATTTAAAGTGCTATGTGAGTGCCGATTACTTTTATTATGTTCCCTGATGGAAGTCCTCAATGTATTTGTGTTAACTGGTCCTGCTAATGCACTTTCTGTAATAATCTTTGGTTAACAAAGTGAAAGAGTTGCAAAATAAAAACTGTGTTTCAGTCAAGGTAGACACAGTGACGCATGCAAGGAAAGTCAGGACATGAAAGCACTTAGCTTCTCTGGGTATGGCTGTGGTGTGTGTCAGCCGTGGGCTTGAGCTACAATGCAACCCAGCTTGTCTTCTCTCCAAGCTGCGCCTGTGCCAGGGAGAGCACAGTGTGGAAGAAACTTTGGACACATGGCCTGACCATCCACCAGCCTGAGACACATTTTCCCATGCAGTCAAATCCTGCAGAATAATTTGGTCAGGCTGCTGTTCAGTGAGAACTCACTGTCCCCAAAACTCACATCAGCACTCCAAAGCTAGGGACTGGCTCCGGGCTGGGTGTTCCCACAGCCCCACTGGGCCAGCCTGTGGTCCATCTGCCCAGGAGTGGTGCCAGCCGAGCTGGTGCTGTGCTGTGGGCTTCTGATGTTTCTCTCAGACAAGACAGCAGTATTTCATAAAAATGTGGCAAGGGTCTTTCAGGAGAAGAGAATGTATGTCCGACCAGCATCAATTATCTGTCACTACCCCTGAAACATTTCCATGGCCCTAAATCCAGATTGTGCTGGTGCAAAGTATTGACTTTGAGTAGATCAACTTCAAATTGGCTAACTTCTTTACAAGCTTGCTTTGGCCTAGGAAATTTGAAATAGGACAGTGTTTATTAGATCCCATGTATGCAGGGTACATTCAGACGTAGCTTAGACTGGTGTGTACCTGAAGAGGGAAGGAGAGATTCTGGTCCCACATGAGGCGTTGGCCATTTGGACCAGGAATGGCCTCAGGAACATTTTAGTCTCCTCATCCTGAAAAGGTACAGACTGAAAAGGCCTGAAAAAGTATGCACTTATTATGCAAGCAGAAAGCATTGAGTGAAGTCATGATAACTTTACACGTTCCTGGAAAATGGTTGAAATGGTTCTCATTTACCTGAGAAATGCATTTTGGAATTGTCATGGTGCAGCTTTTAGGTGGAAGCAGAAAAGAGCATCTCCTAGAAATGGGATCTGAAATAAAAGCGACAAATGTGACATCCCTGCAGCATCCCACTCCGGGGACCATGTCAGGTGGGGAGTTTGACTGGGGTGGTACACCCATCAAACCATAACGCAGGTCTCCTATGGCGAGCTTGGGGAGGATGGAAACACCCCAAGAAGGAGGAGGGCAAAAGCTTGTTTGGTCTTGACTTTCAGTATGAATACAGACCGTGAAAGAGGGGCCTCATGATCCTGCTGACTTTTTTGGATTTGCCCAAAACCCCAAACATCCCTAACTCATATTATGTTTACGCCTGTAAATTGTAATTGTTATTTTTCAGAAAGAGGTTTAGAACCATTAGAGCTGAAAATGGCAAATGTAAAGTAATTTTTTTAAAAGGAATTAACAGTAATTAAGAGCAGATGCTCTTCTCTCTGATCTCGTCTCATTTCATTTCTGACAGACTGTTTAGGCTTAGAGGAGACAGTGTATGAGTTTGGATTGGTTTTCTGCTATATTATAATTATAAAGGCAGTGAAAATAGAGAACTCTGCAAGAGCAGACAAAGTATTGAGAGGCTTTTACAATTGTGCTACTTGGTCTGTGTTTGCCTTTCAGACTTTCTTCCCTGGAACTCAGCAAATTGTAGTTAATTTTTTTATGACTCCACTTACAGAAACTAAAGTAATGTCCCTTTAAAAAAAAAGAAATAATGAGACTATTTTTTTAGCAAAATATTTGGATTGAAAATGTTGGATTTACAGCTTTTTGATCTTCATTCCTCACAATAGATCATGATTTAAAGCACTGTAGTTGTGTAAACAATAAAGCAAATACGTCCATGTCATTCTTCAAGTGTCCTCAGGAGGGAGAACTTAATAGAAATTTCTTATAATTCTGGTCTGAAGGTCTGTGGGAAGAAGTAGGACTAAGTAGCATTATAGAAATAGCTGTGTGAATACTGAGACTCATGGAAAACTGTTTATGATTCTTCAGTTCACTTGTCCTTGGACTCTGTTTTGCCCTGCTGTCACTGTGTACAGACAAGGTTATAGTCAAGGTGAAAGTTTTAGCCACTAATTAGCTTTTAGCCACCTCTTAACTAAAAAGTTTCAGGGCTCAGCCTTAAGGGTTGAAGAGGCTGAGTGATCCATACAAGTTCAGACCAAAATGTAATCTTATGTGCCAGATAAATTTGTAGACATGGTCTCATCTCTCTGCTTGAAGTGGATAGGTTGGGCACCAAGCTGGTGACACTACAGCAAGCACAGATTTCGCGTCTTGATCAAGCTCTGGTGACTGAGTTATTGGTCTTCCAATGTGCTTTGGGTTAGGAGAAACAGACGTCGTTTTTTCTCCTCTTGGCTGTTTCTTGAGAACAGAACTTGCTGTAGGAATTATTTTTCTGTTTGTCTATTTCATCAACTAATATTTTTGTCTATATAAACCTCTCTTAATTTGGTTGCTTTATTGAGTGGTTGCTAGCTATTAGGTTGCGGCACTCACCACTATTTTCCTGCTGTCTTTGCCAACCTAATTAGTCTTTTGTTCCAAATGTGGCCTATTACATGACTGTTTCATAGATGAGACACTGTATTGAGTGGTAAATAACAACCTTTTTCTGTGGTTGTTGCCTCTTTTCAAAACACTGCATTAAGATAGGAAAAAATAGTGGTTCATTTGTGCAAATTTAAGACACACAATGTAGGAATGTTCTGATTTCCCAGAACATTTTTGCGTAGTATAACATCCTATATTTTTTGCTATAGGAGATATTATAAAAATTCCTGTTGCTACAAAGTTAAAGACTTTAAAGAAAAGCAGGCAGGACATTTAGGAAAGAGAGAAATTTTGCACTTCAATAGTTAGGCCTACGTTGTTCAGCATATTCATAAGTTAGCTGGAAAAAAGGAATGAATATCAGTGATAAAAATTAGGGATGAGATTAAATTGACTAAGGTGATGAAGACAAGTGCAGGCTGAAAAACTGTGCAGTCCTAGTCTCACTGTCTCTGAAAGAATATAGTTGAACTGGAAAATGCTCCGAGAAGGACAAGATGAGTTCAAAGGTGAATAGGATAACATTCATGTGAGGAATGACTGACTATATTAAAACTGTTTGGAAAAGAGAAGATTAGGACTGACGTGATGACCTACAGAATCATGGTATCTTCTAATAAAATAATTAGATGAATCATATGAAGGGAAGGGATTTTTTTTTTTTTCAGAACAACAGGAGATTATTATTTTTCCACTGTTAACTTAAAGTGTGAAACTTCTTAGCAGAGAGTGCTATTTCCAGAGTATATAAAAAGTCTGAAGTGGATTAAATGCCTACATGGGTTCAAAAAACATCTGGAGGAAAAGAATGTTAAGAGACATTAAGCACAAAAAGACCATCTTTGGCTCTGGAAGTCCCTGAGCCACGTACCACTGGAGCCTGAGAAAGCTTTCTGCAGAAGCATATGTTTGTCCTGCTGTATGTTTTGCTGTAAGCATCTGGTATCAATTGCTATTGAAAATGGAGTAGTTTGCTAGATGGACCTTTCGTATTGCTTTTAAAACTTTTTACTGCTTTTGCTTTTCTTCAAAGCATCTGGAGACACAGTCATTCTTTATGGCCGAATGTTGTATATTGTCTTTCAAAAATTGGCTGAAATTTATGTTTGAGGTACCAATCATGGTAATTCAGACATATGGTATAAACATATAGGTAGTATTGCAAAGAAGATTGCTTTATCATTTGTTGTGGGAAGAGGAATAGTCTGGACACCTTATAGTTGTGTCTTAAGAATTTTAGTAGAAGCTGCAAAATGATGATAATTAAATGATGCCGAAATGATAGCAAGTACCCAGTGGGGAATTTATTATTATAGGATTAAATCTGCAATGACACTGGATATTGGGTCTCAGAGCTGGAGACCCAGCTGGTTAATTGCTGGAGAAATTGTTTGTGATGAAATAGAAAGTTGCTTATTAGGTCAAAAGTCACTAAGGCAAATGAGGAATTGATTAGTTTCAAAATATTTGATTGGTAAAATTTGACATACATATATATATGTTGTTGCTGGTTATTTCAAAGGACTGCAGGGTTCACAGTATATGTTACAGCAGCAATAAATGAAAACCATCTAAGCTTTATGATGTTCCTTACTGCAACCAAGCAATCTTGTGCATTAAACCACTTGTCTGTTGTTGTCAAGGGTGTATGTTTTACTTAATACAACTTCCAGCAGTCTTTGTGTTCTTTCATGGCAACCCTTCTCTTTGAGCAATGGCCCAAATTCCAAGTTTACAAAGAGATTTGCTCATACCTGTCGTAGATGGTTGCTGCTTTCCCTTTTTAGGATGGTGGGGTCATGCAATTTTGGATTCCCAAGTCTAATACCGCCTTTAGAGAGTCACACTTGCCAAAGTAAGTTCTTTTATAGCTTTTCCTCCATGGATGGATGCACTGCTGGTTCAGGGTGTCTCATTGTCTGGAAGAGAGATATGTGTATCATATTGTCACTGATGTGGCACATACTGCTGCTTTATATTAGAAATGATAATCAGTTTAGTCTGAATATCACTGTTCTGTATTCTACGTATAGCATAAGTTCAGTTGCCATCTACTCTTAGGTGAGCGCTCAGACCTCTGGCTTTTCAGAAGTTCGGATTTCCATAAATATACAAGAGCTGATGGAACAGCTGTTGTGTTCTGTGTTGACAATCACTCAAAAATACTGTTAATTTATCTGTATATGAAAAAGGGATGGTCCAGCCATGGCATTTATTCCATTTTATTCTTTCTCCTGCCAAGCGAGAACTAATTAAATTATCAACAATGAAGTGAAGGTCTTTCTTTTTCCTTAAAGTACAATAACGAAAAATTTAGAATTCAAAAATATTTTTTCTTTCAAAACTTGTCAACATGAAAAAGAACACTGATATTTGAGAATGCAGTGCACATCTACACATAATTTTAGCAACATTAAAGTGCAGCATGCTCTAAGTGATGAAGTGACTAATGATTTATTCATCGTTTAATTTAACCTTCTGTAACATTACTCTGAATTAGTTTGCTTGAACAAGAGTATGTCTTAAAAATAATAACTAAATAATAACTAATAACTAAATCTTAACATTTCTAATGATAGCAACTTCATGGAACTTTAGTATATTGCTTAGATAATAACTACTTTTGTTGTTAACAATGGCCTCTCCTTTGTAGTCTGGCTTGGAGCAGGTTTAGCTTCCAGCATGGGCTTCTGTTTGTTATCCCATTACTTTTTGTAATGCCATTTTCTTTTTCTTTAGACATTTACCTATTGCAGTCCCTTAATGCCTCTAGCCTATTTAGCTTCACAAAGAGTAACTAAATTCCTCTTATTTCTCACTAGAAGGCATGTTTTTCAATGCTTTATTCATTTTGATGTTTCTTTATCATTCTGTCCAACTTCTCATCCTGCTTGAAGAATGGGAAGGATTCAGGAAATACAGAGGTAATTTAACTTCCTTACTCTCTCAGAGTTTCCTTGGCTTTTTATAAAGTTCATCATCTTCATTAGAGGCAGCTTCCCTCTGGAAGCTCAAACTGGGCTGATTTTTCTCCATCATTTCCAAGGCCTCTTCGTTGCTGCTACTGTTTCCATCTTGTATATATGTCTAATGTTCTTGGTTCCACATTTATATCTTTATATCTTTTATGATGAAGCTAGTGAGTGATTTAGGTGGCGTACATTATCAACCTGAGTTTTGCATTATTTCCCACATGCCATCATGACATCCGAATCATGATTTCTATATTTTTCCGTGTCATTAAAAAAAAAGTCTAGGGTAAAGAAGTAAACTGTATGGTGTTCCTCTAGAAACACTTCAGTTCACTTCACTTCAGTTCATTACCATTACACACTAAAATGTGTCATTTAAAATACTTCAATTCAGTTAATCTGTTGCAAGCTTTTACGAAACCAAATGTCTTGTAGAAGTCTGTTTCATCAAAACTATAATTTTTATCAACTAAACTTATAACGTCACCTAAAAAGCCATCAAGTTAATTTGATAAGGTTTTCTATGAATTACTGTTGATGTGTATTATTATATTGCAGACTTTTAAACCTGCAGTGATCAAGGTTTATGTTAGTTGTTTTGTTATAGAACCCAAAGTAGATGTCAGGCTGACAGATCGTTTAATGCTTTAAACTATGGACTCACAACTGATTTTCTTGTTCATCCTAGTGTTTTGAAACTTCCTTAGCTTCACTGAAATAAGAGTTAATATTCCAGACAGCAATAATATTGTTGGCCAAACCTTTTAGGATTTTTTAATGCAAAGTATTCACATTCAGTTACTTTAAAAGATGTTATGGTTTTTGAGCAGTATATTTCTCTACTCAGAGCAGGCTAACAAAATATCCCTCCTCCACAATACTAGGGAAGTTATTTATTAACTTTTTTTTTAGTTTTTCTGCAGATTACTTAGCCTCAGTGCAATCTGAAATTTCATATGTGGGGATGGGGAAAAGTAGAGCTAATAAAGAGATAGGGCTTAAAAGGGGCTTGAGAATAAGTGTAGTAAAAACAAAGACCAAGACGGTGTCGGGAACAAAGCAAAGCATTTTAGCATCCAGAATATTGTAGAATAAGCAGAGTTTTATGGGACAGCGAATTGCCACGTTTGTAACAAGCTCAGTTTTTCTGCAACAACCAAAGCAATCCAATCTGCTGTGTCATAGCGTGCAGCCACGTGAAATGATGGCAATATAACCGACTCATAATGCACTGATTGCAAACCTCAGACACCACATGGGAACATGTGTCCCTGGATTGATGCGGTGCTCTTCAAGCATAGATAAAAACACCGTATTATTATGTGGTGTCATACTAAGGCAATGCTTAATAGGAAATATAGTGTTTATTGTTTGTTCTCCATATATAGACAGAAGTTTCTTTCTGCCAATTCCTTTCTTGAGGGTTATAATCAATGCTTTGTAGTTAAGAATGTTGCTCTTTTAAGTTTCAGCTCTATTGTTTCAGGCTGTTTGGTGACTCAGGCAAATACCATTCCATCAGCCTGTGAAGTCTGAAAGTTGTTTTTGCATTTGGTAATAAAGAAAAAATACAGGAAAAGACTACTTTTCTTTTTTTAACTAGTTACCTCTTTCATAAAAATAGCAGTTAATACAGCTGTCTAAATTCACTCCTAAAGATTGATAGATGAGTTTCATTTCAAACCTGTCAAAACTGTTTCCTTCTTTTCAATGATTCTTCATGAATAGACTGATCAGCTTGCTTATATGTTTTCATTAAAAATAAATATATCACCAACTCTTTTGCAGAACATAACAATATTTTCTAAGTTATTGTAAACTATATGCAGTGTGTCTTTTTTTATATTCTGGGGGTAGTACTTGAGAGTATGTTAGGTATATTACTCCAAACTGACTCAGTATATACCTTTAGTAAGGACAAAATACAGAAGCAAAGTCACTGGGCTGGTAAGGTAGTTTACCCTGTAACTTGTATTCTGAAGACCAATATGAATAAATTACAATTGGAAAAAAAGTTATGGCAAAGTCCAATAATATGTTTCACACGTAACACTGAGTAAAAGATAAGTAAGATCTGTTTCAAGGGAACTTCTACACATTTCATTTTAGCAAGTTCATGCTAATTTCAAGGCATATCTTACGCTAGGATCTAATAAATCATATTATGCAGTCTTCCTCTTTGCTTAAGTCTTTGGATTGAAAGTAACACTCATAAAAAGTGAGAATCTCAGATAGAGAATGATATAATATGTTCCACGAAATTAAAACAGAAATGACCACTGTCATTATGTTTTCATGTCTACCTTCATTGTTATTCTTTCATATTAATGTATTAGTATTGTTATAAGAAAATTTGCATTTTTTGTCTAAATACAGAGTAAGAGAGGTCACCTCCTTCCTCCGAGTGCTGTAGTCCAATAGAAATAAAAGCAAGTGGTTCATCAGTAAATTCTGATTATGCAGTGGTCAGCATTTGCTTGCTAGTTTATTTGAAATGCTGTATTGGGCCCTCTTCCACACAGGTGTGGCACTTGCGGTATGGTCAGTTGTTCACGAGTCTGTAAAACAGCATTCCACTAGGAATAGTCATCTGGGATTAGCTGATTAGGGCTATAATTTCATTCTATAGTAGGCATTTTTCCATTTTCCCTCCATCATGACTACTGCTTCTGCTACCCCGTTCTGCAGCATGCACCCAGCTTCCCAGGCCACCAGCAGCAGGCGTGGGGATGGCAATGCTCACCTGGCTCTTGCTCTACTCTTGGGGCAGGATGCAGCCAGGAGACCACCAGGGGGCTAGAAAGTGCTGACTGTTTTGTAGGATGGAGCCACGGTGGACCTAATAATAGACAAAACTCAGCCTGAAATGTAAAGGGGTCAACTGTCTGTTTTATCTCTTTTTCTTTTTCGGTTATCCAACTCCAATGTACTTTTTAACCTGATTCTCTGAACAATGTTGTTCCACTTATAAACCTGGAGTGTTTTTCTGTCTCCTATTTATTCTTTCAGGATTTGTGGATTTAACACTCCATGATCAGGTCCATCTACTGGAATGTGCCTGGTTAGAGATACTGATGATTGGCTTAGTCTGGCGCTCCATGGAACACCCAGGAAAGCTTTTATTTGCACCTAATCTATTACTGGACAGGTCAGTCTGCATGTTGCTGTGAATTGTTTAAGTTTATGTATTTCTACTGCAATCAGATTAATTTTTAGGTTGTAGTCATCTCACTGGTACTACAATTTGACAAGAGATAGCAAGTTAAACAGGGTTATAATAGTTGGGACTGGAAAAGGAACTCTCAAAAACCTAGGAATGCTCTGGAATGCGATGCTGGTCATTTATTAGACAAGTAACACATGTGAAAGTAGCGTGCTGCTGGAAGTGCTTTCTTTCAAAGGCAGCAGAAAATTTCTCTTATCATTTGTACAGTTTGTGGCAAAACTAATTTAAATTAAAATTAAAAAAAAAACCCAACTGAACCATAATAACTTTAATTCAGATAACTATTTCTGCATACCTAAAATCCTCCCAGTTAGTCTCTGTTAGAATTGGTTTACCCAAGCAGCCACAAAAGACTTTGGAAGAAAATCCTGGTAGAGTCTCTTATTTGCAGAGAATGCATTAAGGTGTTTTGGTTTTTTTTTCCTCCTGAATACTGGAGTCAAATACGTAAAACACATACCTGCTTGCTGCCTTAAGCCTTTTTAGTCAGTCTTGCTAATATGATGTAGGTTTTTCTAAGTGAGAGAGAAAAATATGCACCTCTGCCATACAATATCCTGGATTTTTAGCTGGAAAGAAAGCAGGAAGATTGATTGATTTTTGAAATGTATCCTAGTTGTCGTAGTGCAAAGTCAGGTTGTCTTTTTTCCCAGTCATGAAAAATTTCAGCCTTGGGAAAGAGTGCTAAAAGAGAACAATCAGTGAGCAGAGGTTTTGACAAATGTCTGTGGCAAATCTGGAAGCAGTTGGTTAAAGAGTTACCGTAGCTATTGGTAGTCCTCTTTTGTTGAAGACCACTGCCCACATATCAGAGTTGGCAGGAGAAAGCTTATGTGTGCACACTGGTCACTTCAGTGCAGAGTTTGGTTTCTTGGTGTAAATTGAAGGTGGAGGAAGCACTGAGCTGGGGAGCTGGAGTATGTGGTGAGGCAGCTCAGTGCTGGGCATGCTTCTGATCTCATCATGTAGATGCAGGGGCAGCGGGCTACAGCAGAGGGATGGCAACAAAAATTTAAGTGCTGTACCTTCAGCTACTGGAACCATTAGCTGGTGAATGAATCAAAACTCTTATTAGCAGAAAAATGTCTTTTGAGCAGCTTGCTCTGTTAACTGTGGGGTACTCAGTTTTCACGTTCGAATTTGTGCAGTGTTAATCCTTTGATTTTTTCCCCCTCTATTGGTTTACTTTTTGTATTTTAGTAAGTTATTGATGATAATGCCTAACAGTATAAAATATAATGTTTCATTAGAATAGAGAAGTATTTATCGCCTTAGAAAAAACCCTATTCCGCTTGTGTAAGCACATGATTTGTGAGCTATGAGGAACGACTGAGGGAACTGGGGCTGTTTAGCCTGGAGAAGAGGAGGCTGAGGGAAGACCTTATCACTCTCTTCAAGTACCTGAAAGGAGGTTGTAGAGAGACAGGGACTGACCTCTTCTCCCTAGTGACAAGTGATAGGACGAGAGGAAATGGGTTCAAGTTAAGCCAGGCGAGGTTTAGGTTGGATATTAGGATTTTGTTTTTCACTGAAAGGGTTATCCAACATTGGAATAGGCTGCCCAGGGAGGTGGTGGATTCGCCATCCCTGGAGGTGTTTAAAAAAAGGGTAGACGTGGTACTTGGGGATATGGTTTAGAAGTGGTTTTGTCAGGTTAGGTTAATGGTTGGACTCGATGATCTTAAAAGTCCCTTCCAACCTTAACGATTCTGTGATTCTATGGAACTAGATACGTATAAAACACATTCTCATTTTGCGTACGGAAAATATCTGTTTGCCTAAATGTAAGTATAGTCTTCTCAAGAAAACATAACAGTTTTAAAATAATTTCTTAGTGCACATAAGAAGTAAAATTTACTGCTGTAGGAAAGTAAATATAGCTTAATATTGAAAACTACCATAAATTGCAATATAGCTTCCAAAGACCAACCCATCTCTTCCGCATTCCATAACACAGGTTGTGAGAAAAAATTGAAAACTGAAGAGCAGAGCCAGAGTACCTTTTTTCCCCCTCTTAGCTAAGAAAAACAGCTAGGGAAACACTTGAAACTCTGGTCTACTTCAAATAAAAATCCCCATGCTCTGAATAGAATGGAGTCTGAGCAATTGATTCACACAGTATAAACCAACTCTGCTGGATTAAAGAAAACAATTGCATGCAACTGGAACCACATATTACTTTAGGGCTCAAAAATCAATTAACTTCATAATCAAAACAGGCTTTTTGTTTTCTGACTTTCAAACAAGACTGTTTCTAAAAATGTAGATCCATTGCATCTTCTCATTTTCAAATAATAAGAAACATGTTTCTAAGGCATCCTATACTTGCATCACTTTACTTTGTAGGGATAATTGCTAAAAATAAAATAACAAATTACTTGACTCTGGGGAGCACTGATATGCTAATTAGTTAACCAACTGTTGATTTACTAGTTAATTAGTGCTAACAATAGTTTGATGTGCTAATTTGATTTGTGCAAGTTACCTTTTGAGAATGTTATGAGGCAAAAGTATATTGTTTGTCAGATTTGAGAGGACAGGACAGAGACTGATTCAAAGCCTGTTTAACCCAATGGAGTCCTTCCACTGGATCAGGTATTTGGGCAAACACCACAAGAGTGAAAAAATTGTTTGATGAATTATTGTTGCTGATCTAAATAATTAAATCATGTGACTGAATGGCTAAAAGAATGGAAAAGATGGATGCTGTAGTACAATTTCCTTTCATCTGTTTTTCTCTCCTTGCCCTTCAGCATGTTCTTTACAGGATGGTCCTTTTCAATATTTTCGTCCACAGCATTCTGTCCTGAGTCCCCATCACATTTTCCCTGTTATCTGATCTATGGGGTTAACAGCATTTGCAAATATTAATTTAGTTACTGTCTATAATCCAGAATCACCAACTACAGATGGTAAAACCTAGATCTGTCTCTAACCTGTGTTCTTCTGGACTTAGTGCAAATTCAGTATTAATATGGATCTTTACCACATTTTGCGTATGCCTCTACCTCTCTCAGATCATTCTGTGGCAGACATCCTCTCTCATTTGCACATCCCTTTCATTTTTCACATTCAGGCTTCTCCTATCTGTAAGAGATTCTTTCTGTCTAGAATCTTGGAGATAGATAGTCATTTCTATACATCTGTACATGAAGCTCAGGTCAAGTTTTATTATGCAACGTTTTTACCTTTTGGCTAGATAAATAGTCTTATCTTGTTCATATCTGTCTGAAATGCCATAAAAATAACATTCCAACTTTGCTTTTTTTTTAAACAAATCTGATTTTTGTTCTCCCAGCTCAATCCTCCTACTTGGGTCGTATTAAACATGTGCTTATCTTGTGTCTGAAGACCTTTTGGAGACTGTCTTTTCTCATTCTGTGAGAGTCTACTTGTTACATTTTCAAAGAAATGCCTCTATAATTTTCCTATGTAACAACTCACTCTTGGAAGACTCCTTGAAAATATCTGTAAAGCAGCCCTTTGTTATTGATTCTAAGTTCCTTCTTAAAATTTTGCTTAGCTTGTAGAAAAAATTACACAATAATTAAGCTGCCAGTATGTGTAGACTACTGCCTTCTGTATGGTTGAATATCATCACATCCCTTTCTGTTCCCACTCTGCCCTGTAATCAGGGTATTCTGTGGGGTAATGCACCCTTTCTTATTCTGTGAATGCACTGTCTAATCACTTGAGTCTTGGTTCGAAATCAGGACTTTTAGCGATCTGCCAGTTACATATAACTGGCATATTTTTATAGTGTACAACCGATGCTATTAAAAAAGCTCAAATGGCAGTAATTATAGGTTAGAAAAATAGGCCCAAACAGGAAATACAATGGCATACTCACAGTGCTTGCAATTAATGTATGGTACTTGATGCAATCAAAGAAAGCCCAGGATAAATGCAGATCTTTTATATTCTGTATTTGAAAATTAGTATCTTGTATAAGGCAAATCTAGAAGTAAACGCTTATGTTTCTAATGGCACAGAGCAGATGTTTCCTGTCTGGAGGGTTCCCAAGAAACTAGACCTTAAAAATGTCATTAGACCAGGACTGAAATTTGTCAGGCCTGACAATAAGCTGTTTATAATTTTGAGGAAAAAGTAATGTTTCTCAGGAATAAGAAAGTCATTTTATTATAGTTTTAAAGGATTTGTTGCATTCAAATATCATGCTGATCGGAGGTTACTTAAAGGTTTGAGACATAATTGCAAAGAAACCCATGGTAGAAATAGCTGAATTACTGACTGAGGTGGATGACTTCTCACCTGAAACATCCTCAGTATCATCAAAATGGAAAACGCAGTGCTGCGCTTTAAAAAGGACGGTGGAACTTCTTCCTAGTAAGCCTGGTGACCAGTGTAAAGAAACTGACGGGATACCATCTAAAGATGAGAATTGGCTGAGGTGTGAATAAAAATGACATAGTGGTAAAGAGTCACCATGCATTTTGTAAAGGGAAGCAATGCCTCATGAGTACATTGGAGTTCTTTGAAGAAATTAACAAGCAAGTGGATGAGGGAGGTCTTGTTTGATTTCCAAAAGGTATTAAACAAGATCCAAATGATGCATATAGGAGAAGAATTATCCTGAGCTGATCTTTCCATCTCGCTGTTAGCAGTAGTCAGTTCTATGAAACCAGCAGTTCTTTGCTCGCCAGCAGTCAAAAAGTAAACAGACTGCAGTTTTTCCCCAAGAATCATTACAACCGGAAAAAGAAATAGTACAGATCATCGTTATTCCACTGTTTAAATCTGTGCCTCATCTGTGCTTGGAAAACCGTGCTTTTCTGACTTTCCTTATCTTGACAGGAATATTGAAAAAACAGTAAAGGTACCCAGAGGGTTTGCACAGGCAGTCAAAGAGAGAGTTCAAAGAATAACTAAATAAACTGACTTCTCTGCCTGTGATGCTCAGTAGAAGAAGGAAAACAAAATAGGGATGATAGGAATTGCATAAAATTATGAACATATAGAGAAGATGGTAATCCACAAGTTACTATCTCTTCCAGTCTAGGACTAGAGGTAATCACCTGAAATCAGCAGATCCCAATGCCTATATGCTCAGCCCATGGTTAAATATACCTTTGATATGAGCCAGAATGGCTGTTCTCATGTTGTGTTCTAATGTTATTTTATTATCACAACTGCAAAAAAAGTCTAACAGCAAAAAATCAGTTTAGGGCCTTATAAAATTTAATTAAATGTAGTCAGTATTTCCATGTTTCTACCAGGTTATTTCCTTCCTTCTGTGGAGAAATCGAGTCAGTTCAGTTGTTTGTTTTTTGTTGTTTTTTTTCTTATTTGGAAACTCTTGTTCACTTCCGCTTCCAATGCTTGATGGATTTTTTCATTCTTTTGGAAGAAATTGAAGAATTTTCCCCTTACTGACTTTCATCCTGAGCAATGGCAGGAGGCCATGGATCTCTAAACAGCAGCTAGCACGAATAGCATAAAGACTTACAGCATTCACTGTGCGATTGGGCAACTGAATAATTCACTGCTTTCATGGCTTTGGTCTGAAAGTTTCTCACCACACCTGAAAAGAATCTTTTAAGTTTTCTGTGCAGACAGTGCTTTCCAATGTTTCGACAGACAGAAGATTAGACACAATAGAAGAGCATTGGGATGAAACCCGAATATGTTTTTCTGGTCCCTTACCTTGTAAAATGTTCCAATTGCATAAGGACATCACACTTGTACTTGAGTACACTTTACTTGAGTAAAATGCACTACTTTTTTTTTTTTTGTGTGTCACTAGGTAATTGTGGCTGCATTAATTACCATTGACTCATTAGAGAAATGGAAGCAAAGTGATCACAGATGCTTGATTCAGAATGCTTCATTAGTGACCTGCTGCTCTTATGCTGCTCTTTGACCTGTCAAAAGGAAAAGAAACATAGTTAACAAGTATATCTGAATTTGCACTTCAAAATAAATTTGAAAAACAGTTGTACATTTCATTATCATCCCATCTTTAATAGTCATGGATTCTTTGCTGGAAACCAAACTCAAACATCCTGTCATCAGGCTACTTACCTGATAGAGCTGAATGGATCAACTTGTAGAGGGTTAAGGAATCTCTTGAAAGAATTAAATTTCTCTTTCATCTTTCACTTTATTTTTTGATTTTGAGGTGTATTATTATATTGCAGACCCCAGAGAACGGAAAAAATATTACAAGAGACAGAATTATACATCTTAAAACAACGCAAAAGGAATAATTTCTATTTATTGTAAATCAGTCTTTACCGTGCCTTGGAGAAAAATTTAAAGACTACCCGATTTTGTTATTCAAACAACCTAAACGTAAATCAGGAGGACCCTTCCAGAGTTTGGAGAAGTGCTGGGTAATGCTTAAAGTGATTAACACTTGAAAAAAAAAAAAAAAGAAAAACCCTTCTCATTGTGATCTTCCCAATTTTCAGCTGTTAGAAAAAGACATTCCCTGGGTGGGTTTGTAGGCATAGAACAGAATTTTTCAGAAAGAATGAAATCATTTCTGGATTCAAGATAGCCCCTACACAAAGTCTAATATTACTTGTTCATCTAGTCACTCTGACCTTGGAAGCTCAGGCCCCAGTTCTAGGTCATGTTGAATTGTGATGTTGATCTTTCCAAAATTAAACTTTCTTTGCATTTCTGATATTAAGAGAATTTTGAAATATTTTTGGCTTTAAGGTGATTCAGATGAATGTAAATTAAACTGAAAAAGGCCTTCATGTCAACAAGAATAACATTTTTCCAGCCAATTATTGTAACTTTATTATTCCCAAATGGAGAGCCTTCATAATAATTTTCTAATGTCTCAAATGTGACCAAAAAAAAAAAATCAATTTTCTTAGAACTATTATAGCAGCATTTTAGAAATTTTTCCTATCTGAATATTTGAGGATCCATTTCAAATCATATTGTACCAAGAAAAGAATAATTAAAAACATACCTAATAGTTAATTTTCTGTATGTTTCAGACGTGATTCACCACTGCTGAAATGTACAGTGTACTCTTACTTTTTCTGCCTAGGTAGATGATCCGGTGTTGATCTTGTCAGGAAAGGCACTTAGTCATGACTACATGGCTCTGAGGGCAAGGGTCAAGGGCACGGGAGCCCAGGTGGTCAATCTGAGGAGAAAGGGTTTGAGGAAGAGTGGAGAGATCCTGCAGGTCAACAACTGTTTGCATAGTTGGTGTTAACAACAGGGATTCAACTTTTATGATCACAGAACCTGCTCTGACAATCGTGAATGGGTAGGAAGAGATGGGATCAACTTCATCAAGCGGAGCGAAACCATAATTTCCACAGGCTGGCCAGCCTGGTAAGGGATCTTTAAACCAGGAACAACAGGAGAGGGAGATGATGACCCACAATCAAGTGAGGAAGGTGGTAGACTGGGCTGGCAAGAAAAGGGTTCAGGGTGATGTGGACAGGAGAGATGTTGTAATCAACAAAACGTAGTAAGAGACCCCCCGCAAGTGGTGTAGGCACACAAATACGGAAGTGCTTACAGGACAGCATGGTGGGGGAAGCTCCATACATTTTCTGGTAAATGAGCACAACTGGGTGCTCTCCAAACCAGCAACGCTCCCTCTTGGCAAAGGCGGCCAATAGCCTCCTGGGCTGCATTAGGAAAAGCATTACCAGCAGCTAGAGGCAAGTGATCCTTCCTCACTGCTCAGCCTTGCTGAGGCAGATCTGGAGTGCTGTGTCCGGTTCTGAGCTCCCCAGTACAAGATAGACATGTACATACTGGAGTGAGTCCAGTGAAGGGCCACACAGATGATTGATGGACTGGAGCATCTCTCATTCAAGGAGAGGCTGAAAAGATTTGGATCTGATCAATGTGTATAAATACCTGATGTGGGGAGTGAAGTAAAGAAGAAAGAGCAAGAAAGAACAAGAGGTTGTGGAGTCTTAATCCTTGGAGATACTGAAAACCCAACAAGATATGGTCCTAAGCAACCTGCCGTAGGTCACCCTGCTTTTTGCAGGGGCATTGAACTGGGTGATCTCCAGGCAGCCATCCCAACTTCAACAATTCTGATATTCTGTGAACAACCATAGGTGAAAAACACTTTAAACTAGATTTTTGTTTCTTTTTTAATTTATAAATATGCTACTCCATATTTATTGCAAATATTTGTCAGTGATGACTTTTAAATCTTGGACTTTAAAACTTTTGAATACATTTTAGCCAAACCTCTGTTCTGGTAAGCTTATATTGAAAAAGAAACAAAGGGCTTGTAGTAGTAGGCTGCAGGAACAGCAAGCTGTAATGCTACCCATCAACTGTGGTCTATTAAGTTCTTCAGGGAGTGTCAATTGAAAGCCAGTGAGAAATAGGATGAGTAAAAGATGTTGTTACCTCTGAATTACTTTGCTACCAACTTTAGTAACAAAGACTCATGAAGAAGCCAATTAAAAAAAAACACCACACAGAGAAAACAACACAACAGAATCACTACAGAACAAGCCTTGTATCTTTAATTTCCCTCTTTCTGAAGCTCTCACATTCATGCACACCTACCACTTACTGGTCGATTTTTGTGATGGTACAAGTCTAATTGTCGTGATAAACCAGCCATTTTTTTAAACCAAAATGCTATTTAACCTCATGAGCAATGACACAGAACAATAAATAAGCTAGGCATTTCTCTTCATCAGCAGGCCTTGCATTTTATACTATGGTTTAGTTTACCTGTGGTAGTCTCTGCTTTTCTCTTTGCTTCCTGTTCTTTGGATGTTGCTGTTTTGTTCTAGACCTTTGGGGGCTAATCTTTTTCAGATTTTTTTCCTTCTTACTTATTCCCTAAACTTTTCCACAATCTCCAGAGTTACTGGTTAAATGCAGGATGGCCTAAAGTAAAATTTCACTGCTGGCAACAATTTCCTCATCTTTTAATTACTGATAAAGCACAGCACTGTAGAAAAGGGGGAATCCTCAGTTGCTTAAGTAGCCCTCCAATGCCTATCTGGCGATACTTAAGGCATCCCGATGGATGTTCTTGATTTGGTCTTAAAACTTTGGAGAAGAAGCTTTTCTGACACTCCACTTCCTTAAGCTGTTTTAGTGCATCACTATATATATGAGTAGAAAGTGTTTATTAAAGTCTATTGACAGAACTAATATATATAGAACACATTAATATATATAAAAATCATTTCTCGTCTTGAAGACAAGCACCACCTGTGCATAAAACCTGCAATAATATTCTAATAGACAGAACATTAAAAAAATGTTAAAATATTTTTACATTCTTCAGTGCTTCAGAAATAGCACAGGGTATAAAGATTCTGCTCTGTCTTTAATCTGTCCCCAGTCTTCCTGAATTTCCTCTCTTATTTGGCTTTATTTTAACATCTCTCATTTGGGATGTGAATTAGCTACCACTTTTGGTTGAGCGCTAGCTCAAGGAGCAACCAAAAGAGACATCAGAAAAGATTAGTAAACCTCAGAGGATGGCGGCCTGGTGATTTTGTCAGTACTGGAAGAGGTAGGAATTGCCTATTTGAGCCTCAGGCTCAATCCTAATTGTTGCTTTGTTGCTATAGAAGAGAGAGCGCTGTGCTGGGTGAAAACCGCTGCTGTGCGTGGGTAACAACTTTTTTCAACCTGATTTGGGGAACTGATGAGGCCAACAGGAGTAACTCAAAGGATGGGTTATGTGAAAAGGTATAAGCATAACCACCCAGCTCAGTGGAGGAAAAGAGAGTCTTGTTCTTAGGGGTCCCTTCTGCTCCTGCCTCTTTTTCTCCCTCAAAATTATGTTTGGAACTGATACTTCAGTTTTATTTCTTATTTGGCAAATGTCTTTTAAGAAACTCTTGAAGGGAAAAAATCTCGATTCCATGTTGAATTATGCTAATTCCAGTTCAGTACTTCTCCAATTGCCCAGCTGTGAGTGATTCTCAGACTGTGATTCATGCATTGACACTAATGGCTCATATTTTTGAGTAACTAGCCAAAAATATTGTATTTGTTTAAAAAACAAGAAATTACTGCAACAGTGTTGTAAATCAACTGAAAAAGATTTTAGTGATCTACCCCCCAACCCCCAAAAAGAGAGAGAGGAAAAAAAAAAAGCAAGCAAAATTAATTCCTGAATGTAACTTTCTAAAAATGTGCATTCTCTCACTTTAGGTTTCCTCCCTCTGAATTTGTGTCCTTGCCCCTGGAGAGATAGACATTCTTCCTTGCTTATGCCATGACTGAATAAGTTAATGAATTAGAAATAAATCCTAACCAAATGTAATAGAAGTATGAGAGTGAGATGTTAGGAGGACAAAATGCCGAGATATGCATTGAGAATGAACAGACTATAATGAATAGAAAGGATTTCACCTCTCCCAAACCTTTCTCCAAAATACAATCCAAGCTTAAACCAATGAAGAAATTTTGAAGTATGAGAAAGCTGGGTTAACTTTCTTCTCTATTTTATATTCTATGCCAGATTTATGCATAAACTGAAGCCAAAGGGCTGTAATATGGTGATGCGTATTTTCTTTTTTTTTTTTTTTAAACTGCATTAGTACATCAAACCTTATTTGTATGATTTAAGGATTGCTTTTATTCTTTACTCAGGTGCTGACTGCATGTTTGGATTCTTGGTTAAAAAGCTCCACATCAGTAATAAATCCTTGCTTCTAATGGAACCTTCTGAAACTAAACTCTTTCAGGAACTTCTCCAACAATTTAATTTAGAAACAAAAACTGTGGTTGCAGATCATTTTGTCCAACCTGCTTCTTGAAGCAAGACCATTGCCAACACCAGCTTAGGCTAGCTGTGACTTTGTCTAGCTTTCTTGAAAGTCTCTAAGGATGGAGAACACACAGCCTCTCTGGGTACCTGTTTCAGGGTTGCACCACTGTCCTACAATCCAGCCTGAACTTTACAGCAGTTAGTTGCCTTTTCATTTAACATTCACTGCTCCTGAGAAGACCTTGGTTACACCCTGTTTGTAATGCGTCTTCAAGCAGTTGTAGGCTGCAGTTTTGTTTGTCCCTTTCACTACATACTTTGCTTCCTTCTCATCAGACTGAACAGATCCAGTCACTCAACCCCTCCTTGTAGGCCATGTGCTGCATGCCTCTGATCATCTCCACAACAGGAGGAGACATTCAACATCCTTCTTGAGCTGAGGGGCCTGAAAGTGGACGCAGGCACAGCCTCAGCAGGACCAAGTAGAGGTGGGGGTAAAATAATTTCTCTTGTTATTCTGGCCACATTCTTCCTAACATAATTTGCATGCAATTTGCCTAATCCACAAAGAGAGAATGCTGTTATCTTATATTTTGTTTGGTTTCCATTTTCCAAGAGGGCTGCTGCTCAGTCCAGTGTTTTTCCAACCCATACTGATGCATGGGTTTATTTGCCCTGGGTGCAGAATTTTGTACTGCCCCATGTTGAACTTTATGAGGTTTCTGTTAGTTCACTCCTCCAAGGTCCCTCTAGCACTGAGGTTGTGCTACGTAGTGTATCAATCTCCCTCCAGCCCTAATTTAGTGTCATCCACAAATCTGAAGATGAACTTTTTAACATAATCCAGATTATTGATAAATATATTAAACAGCATTGGCTCCACAATTAACCTCTGAAGTACTTATTACCTACCACAAGCTACCACAAACTAGGTGTTGAGACATTAGTGTACACTGAGTCTGGTGATCCAGTCTATTTTCCACCCATACATCTGTCTGTACTTCCCTGGCTTAGAGATAAGAATGCTTTAAACCAAAAGCCTTACTACAGTTGAATTATATTGCACTCACCACTTTCCCTTTGATCATTTAACTAACTGTTTCATCATAGAGCAATCAGGTTAATCAACCACAATACGGTTTCCTGTATCCTCCCTGATTTTTTCAAAGTTGAGTTAGCCTTCTATTATTTGTCTGGGACCTCTTTTCATCTCCATGATTTTTTCTAAGTGATGATAGTAGCCTAATAAATACATTGACCAAGTATTTCAGCACTCTGAAATGAACCCTGTTTGGCTTCAAAGACTGGAATTACTCTTCAGAGTAACTACTAATTCTCTAAGCAATTCCCTAATCTATCAATATCCTTCTTTTGGCTTTGCCAGTGAAATCTGACACATGAAAAAGAAAAGCTCTTAACTGTTTCAGTCTCTTCCATGTAGTCAGTCTCCAGGTTTTCTCCCCTAGTTGTCAACCCTTCATTCTCACTGAAATTCTATTTGTTGCTGACAAACTTGTGAAATCCCTTCTTGTCACCCTCTGTGTCACTCACTAGTTTTGGGCATAAATGTTCAAACAGTGCTTTGGTACTTCTCCTTTGCTGCCTGCTTTTATTTCTATTTCTTATTATGTTCTTTTGCATTTTAGTTCATTAAGGGGCTCCTTGCTTAGCCAAGTGGATCTTCTGTTGAAATGCCTGGTCTTCCTCTACTACAGGATGGGCTTGTTCCTGACCCCTCAATAAGTTTTCCTTAAAATATTGTCTAATTCCCTTGACACTTTTCCTCATCATTTCTCCAAGGATATTCTGCCTAGCAATTCACTAAATAAACTGCAGTCTGTTCTTCTGGAACCCAGAGTCATAGTTCTGTTTGTGTTCCCAGCTTACCTCTTAGTCTTGAGCTCAGTCACATCTCATGGTTGCTGCAGCCGAATTTCCTCTCTGTGGCCGTATTCACCAGCAATTTCTCATTGTTTGTGAGGAGTGGATCAATAGAGCATTGCCTTTGGTTGGCCACTGTGCTGTTTGTGTTGGAAGTTATCATCAACACAGTCCAGAAACTCCCTGGATTACTTGCACAATGCTATGTTGACCTTCCAGCCAATGATTGCAGTCTATCCACGTAGAAATCCTCTACCAGACTGTAGACCGGGGATTGGGAGACTTCTATGAGTTATTTATAGAAAGACTTTACACTCTTGGTCAGACAGTTTATAATATTCCCACCGCCTCTCTCCCTGTCATCAGTGTTAATTTCTTCTCTGACCTATACACAGAATCTCCAGACATATGTGGTTCTGGTTTCTTACAGTCTGTGCAGTCAAGGTCTCCCTTTATGTAGAGCTCAAGCTCTTCCCCTCTTCCATATTTGTCCTTCCTAAAGAAGTTGTGCCCATCCATGACCATTCTCCAATTGTATGTGCTATCTGATCTGATCTGTGCACTATCCCACCAAGCCTTGGTGTTTCTAGTCTCATCACAACTGTCTGTCTGGACTTCCAATTCTCTTTCTGTGTTAGAGCACAGGCATTTGAGTTAAGCCTGCGAATACCCCCTCTTCTAACTGGGGATGTGAATGTTGTCCCTGCGGCTTTCTCACAATCATACCTCCCCTGTTTCCTAACCTACCTTTAGGCTTAGGAACACATCTTGTGACCAGCCTTGTTTAGAGGTTCCCTCACCAAGTTACTAAGTCCATTTGTGAAGATTTCCCTCTCCTAGACTGGTGGATCCCATCTGTTCTTGGCAGTCCCTTGTCATCAGATGAAGTACTGTGATCAAAGAAGCCAGAAAGACAACAAATACACAGTCAGGCTTTGGCCTGATGGGTGCATCTGTGCCTACTTGGGCTTTTTCCTTTGAATGGAAAGTTTGATAAGAACATCCCCCGAGTTCCTGTTCCCCTCACCTTTATGCCTTTCACTGTTACTGTTTACTTGTCTGTCACGCGATCCTGTGTTTCTGTGAGAGACATTCCTGATATCTAGAGTTTTTCCAAGACTTAAATGAAATTTAGGTTCTTACTCCTATGTGCTGGGTTCAAGGAGGAGATGACTGAGTTAGTAAAAGAGGAACGAGTCATGAATCTCTTAAGAAGTCTTGTCACATGTAAGTCCATGGAATGGGCTGCATCCAAGAGTGTTGGATGATATCATTGCGAGGCTGATCTTTATCATCTTTGAAAGGCTATGGAGACCAGAAGAGGTCCTCAGTTATTGAAGAAAGGCATATTTTGCACCCATCTCCAAAAGAAGAGAGAGAGACAGTCTGGGAACTACAGGTTGGCCAGTCAGCATGACTTCTATCATGAGGAAAATCGTAGAGCAAGTTCTCTTGGAAGTTGTTTATTTGAACAGAAAGGAGAAGATGGTGAGTGTGAATTAGCATAGATTTAGGGTATATTGTGCTTGACCAACCTGATTGCCTTCTGTGATAAAATGAATAGGTGTCTTGTTAATGGTTCCCACTCTACCTTGATACCAGTTACAGCTGGAGTTCCTCAGGGTTTTATCCTAAGACGTGTCCTGTTAAATGTCTTTGACAATGACCTGGAAGAGGAGATGGAGTGCACTGTCTTCAAATCTGCAAATGACACCAAAGCATGGGGTGCAGTTGATATGCTTGAGGGTAGAGCTGCCCATACAGATGGAACTAGACAGGCTGGAGGAATGGGCTTACAGGAACGTCATGAAATTCAGCCAGGAGAAACGGAAAGTCCTGCACTTGTGATGGACTTAATCCACAGCTACTGTTCAAGGCCTAACTAGCTGGGGAACAGCTCTGCTGGAAAGGGCCTGGGCTGCTGGTGAACAGCAACCTGTGCATGCGCCGGTATTGCAACGTGGCAGCAATGAAGGCCAACAGTATCCAGGGCTGTATCAGTGGTGGTGTAGGCAGCAGAGCAAGGGAAGTGATTATTCTGTTTTTACTTGGCACTCATTAGACCATGTCTGGAAAACCACACCCAGCTTTCCCCCTCTCATTAGAGGAAAGATGTTAATAGACTTCAGTAAACCTAGTGGAGAGACACCAAGGTGGGAGCACGTACCTTATGGCTCTGAGAAGTGGATTTGTTCAGCTTGGAGAAGAGGTGGCTTTTGAGCATGCCTAACCTAAAAATCTACAAGGAGGTTATCAAGGGTCTTTATTAAGATGCCCAATGGGAGACTGAGAAACAGGAGTCATAAACTGAAGCAGAGGAGGTTCTGACTGGATATAGGGGAGAAAAAAACCATGATGATGAAAAAATCAAGCTGAGAGAGGTTGTGCAGTCTCCATCCTTGGCGGTTTTCAAAACCAGACTTGCATAAAGCCTTGAGTGAGCTGACCCTGCTTTGGGTGGGAGGTTGGACTAAAGACATCCTGAGTTGCCTTCCAGCCTGGATGATGCTGTGATTCTGTAGACTTACTAAAGTTAATGCACATAGTACTTTTATGCAGTAACTTAAGAATTTTAATTCACATGCTTTAACTTTCCTAAACGTTTCCCAATAGCCAAGTGTTAAGGATTCTTCTGAGAATACGCTCTGCTGCTCTGCAGTAAACAAGCTTTTATTGGTTTGTTTTCAGTAAGCTGAGAGTACACAAAGACAACAGCATGATGGTGGGATAAGGATAATTTTCAAATTTATTCCTTAATTTGTCCTCCAGGAAAGTTATCTAGGCCTTCCTAGATAGGCCTGCCTATCAACTGGACATATAGCTGTGAAGATGTGATAATACTATCAGCTTATTTTAGAAGGCAATTCAGGAGAATTGGAGATTCCTATTTCAGATAGTTTTTGTTGGTTAACAAAGAAAATCAGTGTTGTAGCCTAGATAATAAAAACATTTGTTTAGAAGCCTACATTTCAAAGATACTAAGCTTCTGCACTTCCCACTAATTTCAGTGGAGCTGTATCTGCTGCCTAACTCTGAAAATAAAGCAGAAATTTCTAAATTGTTTTTTACACATGACTACCTAAAGATAGGTATCTAACTTCATCTAAAGTACTTTACCTAAAGAGATACTCTTTTTTTTTTCTTATGGAATAGCCTGGTATTTCACACACAGCAGATAGCAAAGCAAATGAGATTAGAAAATATTTAAATCTCTTAAATCTACATAATTTTTATTTATCATCTACCATATGAGTTCAGTTGGTGGGAAGTA
Organism: Ibidorhyncha struthersii; assembly: GCA_013398815.1. Classification (NCBI taxonomy): domain Eukaryota; kingdom Metazoa; phylum Chordata; class Aves; order Charadriiformes; family Charadriidae; genus Ibidorhyncha; species Ibidorhyncha struthersii. The sequence goes on along the minus strand of VZSZ01008964.1, from coordinate 496,022 downwards.
GATGCACATGGAGATTTAGGCACATGGACTATGTGTTGGAGGACTAGAGATTTTTGTCCAGAGGTTGTATTTGTCAGCAAGAGGATCTTGATAGGAATATCGATCTTGTAAACTACAGTCCATTGAACTATTTTTGTAAAAATTACCTGGAAATTATTCTTATTTGCTATCAAATGTCTTTTCCATCTTGTGAGTTGCCATAAGGCATTTTAAAAGGTCTCATTTTACAAATATCTTACTATTTCTTTTTAAACTCTGGTCTTGGCTATGCAAATTTTGCAATTTGTTCAGACTGTGTAATAATTTGAATTGTTTGGAATACTGGCTGGCAGTAGTTTGATGTGGTTTAGGAAACCAGTAAACCTCTTAGCCAGAGATGAAGATGTGGGGTTTTTTTTTAATATGGGTCATTTGCCATATGATCCACTGAAACTTTTCCGTTCTGCGTAATCCTGAAATTCAATATTCTTAAACTAACCTTTATTGGGGCATTATGTAAATTAATGCAAAAGTATTAAAAGCTTTTAGACCTCTGAAAATGTACTGAAATCTATATATGCAAAATTTATTTTTCTTTAGTTATAGGCAAAAATATTGTATCAGAAGCAGTGGAACTTGTCCCACTGTAAAAATTCATAGTTGTTTTACATCCATAGGATTTAAAATTTGGCATGCAAAATAGATGTTGAGGCAATAGTAATTGTTCATATTCTCATGCCTTGGTTTGAGTGCCTGATTTTTTTTTTATTTGACAGTAGTGCTGTTAAATAAATCTTTGCCTTTGTTTATTTTATTGATGTCCAAACACAGGAGGAATATACTTGAATCCAACCAGTTCAGTTTTTCAGCATTATTCTGCCTAAACAGGATTCATCAGGGCAGCAAGGGTCTTTGCTGAAGAGCTCTCCACATCCAGCACTGAACAGTGTAACTACCTGGTCATTAAATAATTGAAAACTCCCCATCTGAGTTTAGATTCAGCTTTCAGGCAAAAAAGACAGAACTGTGAATTTCAGTAAAGTTCAGATATACCAGGCTGAGGTCAGTCCTTTAGTACAGCTCTTTGGTCAGGACATTGCAAATTAGGGTGCAAAAAGCATCACACAGTTTACACGGTACATAGCATTGAGTCTACCTGCCTGCTAATCTTGACTTAGACTTTTGTCCACAACCTTTTCCACTGCACTTGTTACCATTGTCTGTGGGAACCTAATATGTGAAATCATCACTGTTGCTGGTCATTCCCGAAAAGCTGCTACAGTTTAACCCACCATTTCTTCAGCAAAATTTTTAAGAGCCAGAAAAGCCCATAAAAGTTGCATTGCCAAAAGCTGCAGCTTGTGACCTCCCATGCAATGGAAACCAAGATCTGAGCTAAGTGCTAGTGAAATGTGGGGGGAGAATTAAGCACTTCTTAGGAGCAAGTGCTCAGCATGCAGCTGTCTGGTAGCCCACAGGGACCCGAGGCAAGAAGGAGCAACCAATCCTCCTTAATAAACATACCTTTCGACTATTTCCATTCCCAAGGCTGGATCATCTCTTGCTCACAGAAAAGTCAGAGAACATGTGCTATTGTAACAGTGATGATTGGAAAAGTTGCTTGGGACCCCACGTTTTCAAATATTACTGTATTTTAACCAACACCCTACTGGTTGCTTTAAGGGAGTACCTCTCACATTATTTTCTTGATATTGTCCTGCTTTGTTTAAATACCTCTGAAACCAAATGAAATAACTTCTGCCATATGCCATAGTCGGTCACTCCTAGGCACCGCTCTGCGATAGGGGAGATGTAGATTTAAGTGCAAGCACCAAATTAAACTGAATTGGGATTTGAACTTGAAAGGAGATTGGTGCACAATGCTCACAGGTACCCCCTCTCCTTCTTTGACTCAGTTTTAGGTTTAGACATGACTGAGAATGTGAAGAATTTTGTCGGGGTGTGGTCAAAAAGGAAGATGACTGCTTTGTCTCCAGGTCTGGTGTCAATTTAGGCATTAACTACAGGGTCTCAACAGCATGGCCATATTAGGACTGAGGCAGGTGTGTCTGTGCTGGTAGTCAGCATTGGTTTTGTCACAATGAGATTAGGAGATGCTTAATCGGTGTTCACGTTACAAATTATAGTGGAATAGCCATCTGATAATTTGAAATTTCTTTTGCATTTTCCTAGAGAAATGATCTTCAAAGTTTTGTTCATAAAAGCTGTATCTAAAAAATAGCATCTTTTTAAGCAGCAGATCTGATCACTCTCTAAGTCTTGCATGTTAAAATTTCACTCAGGAAATCCTAATAAAAGTAAAAGTAGGTAGGTTTTGGTAAAAGGTAGCAATGTAAATGATCTAAAAATCCCTGACCTGAAAACCTGCAGACTAAATTTTCCCAAAAAAATAATTAGAATCCATATTAATTCTTGAACTGCAGGTTGGGTGTGCAAGATGAAAATTAGTCAGTGAGGATACCTAGTATTGTGAGCAGATGGAGGTCGTTAATTGCCATTGTTAATAAACACTTTGAGATTTCCTAAACTTTAGCTTTGTTTAATGCTCTAATGTAAAAAGTTATATGATTTGTGGAATGAAGTGATAGTTTTAATCCGACTCAGTCATACAGAAAAGATTTTTGGCCTCATAGCTCCTTCTTGAGCTCATGAATAAGGTTATTCTTTAAGGAGGCATTATGCAGATATAAAAAACATGGGAGAAGTGTGTTGGAACATTACCGATTGCAAGACCAGGTAGAAACAAGTGAAAAATATTAGAGAGGGAGAAATGCAAAGAACTGGGACTAATTCAGTTAAAGGAAAAAATAAAGAAAGAGGAAACAAAGTAACACAAACAGAACACACACACACACACAAATGAAAAAAGAAATTAAAATGTAGTTTTAAACAAATCTTTTCTTCAGTGTAAAAGTTTGGTTGAGTCAATCTCATATGTTTCAACATAGTAATGCCTTGGTGATAAGTTTATGAAGTCGACATTTTGCTGGGGGGAATATAGTATTTAATTATTTGTTCGTTTTATGTGGTATACTGAGAACTATGCTTTTGTAATCACAAATACACCAAAAGAGCATAGAGTAGGAAGTTACACACTAGCTAGTGAACCGATGAAATCAAATTGGAGGGGAATGATCCAGGGGGATGAAAAGCTGATGCTGCCACCAGGTTAAAGTTGTGAATATGTCCCCCTTGATGGTATTCGCACAGGAATCAAGGAAAATGTGTAGAGGGCATGGTGGAGATCTTTGACATGCTGCTGGCTACTGCTGCTCGGTTTCGCATGATGAACCTTCAAGGGGAGGAATTTGTGTGCCTTAAGTCCATCATCCTGCTCAACTCTGGTAAGTGGTGTGCTTTTCTGTCACTCGGGTAATTATGATTGCTTCTGCATGTGGCTCAACGTTGCTTGCTGTCACCAATGAGGTTTTCATTTTGAGACAACAGCAATCAGAAGGGGGCTGTCAACACAGAGGCAGGCAGAGCCACCAGGCAGGGACGGAAGCGGGCAAACCTGTTCAGTGGTGTAGGCGGGACCCAGCAAATTAATGCAGTAAGGAGCTGATACGCTGTGTACAGCTGATGTGAAGGGCAATCAGAGCCGTGTTTTGAACTAGGTGCCGGCATGTCTTAAAGCTCTGATTACAAGACGCTGAAGTAGCTGGAGCCACACTTAGGGCATTCAAAGGCAATGCTTACTTGTAAACCTTCACCCTCCTTTTCTGGTGATGGCAAACTAAAGGGAAATAATGGCAAAAATGTGGCTGAGTTTATCATCGTTTAGTTATTACTAGTTATATTAAAATACAGGCATATATTTAGTTATTATTAGTTATATTAAATACAGGCATCTGAAACTCATGTCATCACTTTCCACTTCCTTTATAGTTGATGAAATAAATATTTTTTGACTGTAAATCTCATTCTGAAGCACACTTCATAACTGGGTGACTGGATAACAAGTGTAGGTATAAATATGTAAGGTTAACTGACTTGAATTCTGCATGAGAAGATTGAAATGAGCAAATTAAAGTTGAGGCACGTGACAGAAAAATTCTCTTGCACACCAGAGGATCCTTTTCTGTTTGAAATGAGAAAAAACTCTGGGTAATTTATTTTTAAATGCAGAAGTGAGGTCCATGGTGTTCTCGTGGAAAATAATAATGTAGGCACCAAAGTCAAAGTTTTAGACTCAGTTCTCTGCTAAGTTGTTACCTAATGACTAAAGATGCCAGAGTTTCCCAACCCTGAGGATTTACCCACTTGTTCTCCCCTTTTGCTGTTGTATTTGAGCTCACAGATGTTATCAGCCTCTAGAAAAACACGTGTGGAGGGCTGTACGTCCTTTTTATCAGATGGTGTAATGGATCCCTTGCCCAAGTTGCATGAAATACAAATTCAGGTGATTCCCGCCAAAGGTTAACTCTAAACAAAGCAGACTTTGCTTTATCGATCAGACACTTCTTCCTTTATGGAAACTTGGACCTGGTCTACTAAAAAAAATAAAATAAAAATTCAAGCAAAGTTATATATTTATACAGTCAAATAAAAATATATATGAGATATTAATGTGATTCAGGTATTGTTGTGATTGTCACCAATTACCAAAAAGTGACATCTGAGGCAAGCACCTGGCATATTAGGAATGAAGGACTGTTGTTTTTAACTTGGACGCCAGGGTGTGACAATTGTAATTACTGTTTAACATTTTAGTTTCCTTTTATTGTCCTGATAATTATAACAGAATATTTCCTGGAGTTAAATGTTCTTCCTGAAAAGTGATGCTTCTTCAGATTTTTAGCTAATATGTTCAAATGTAATTATGTTCTCAAATAAATCTAGAATATGCAATTGTTTTTTAGAAATATTTAATTATATTTAGAAAAAAAAAAGAAACAGAAGTTTGAATAAAACACATTAGAAGTTCATGTCTTGAACATGAAGACTTCAAGCCATTCTGTTGAGAGTTTTTGTCCCACTGCTGTATTTAATATTGATCCAGAAAACTAAATTTAGATAAAATTCTGCTGGATACCACCAGCTATCCTTCATAAGCACATCTCAGTTAATGGGATTTTTTTAAAGGTTCTTCTGAGGAAAAATTGTAAAAAAAAAGAAAATATAACAAGTGAAGTCAGTGATAATCAGAGGTAAATTTCCTCCTGCATATGAGACAGGACCACTGAATGAGGCCAGGAGATATTAGATCTTAATTTCTTCAAGGTTTGTATTCAGCAGGTTTGAATCAGTGGTGCTTTGTGTGGTAGAAGGTCAGAGTTGATTTGATGATCTGATGAGTGATCTGGTTTTGGGTGTTGTTTTTTTTTTTTAACTTTAAATATCTGCTCAGAAGTCTGGCAATTTTACAGGACTCTTGACAGTGACAGGTCAGAGGGCACAGTTCAGGTTGAGCTGTTACAGATTGATGATGAAAGCAGTTTATATGTATATATGGGCACAGAATGTATATCTGTATTGCTTGTAATTTCCTTTATGTATAAAGGTAGTTAATTTTATATCTCAGTTTCTGCATTCCTATAACCAACTAATTTTATAACTGTCTGAGGACTTAACTACTAGGCAGTGAGAATGTGGACATGAGTTTCTGACTGTCAGGCCCTTTAGATGCCCAAATTAGGAGGGTAAACTGCATTGGAGCGATAAATAGCATAATTTGGGGTATGTGTAATAGCTGTGTAAGTGTTGTTTGGCATAAATACTCTAAAATGTCTTCTGGAGATGATTTTCTTCACAGAATATAGTCAGCCTCCTTAGGTAAAGTGTTGGACACACATGAAATATGTGCTCTGAAGCACACAGCTTACGTGATGGATGAGGAGAGGCTGAGACAGCTGAGTTTGTTCATCCTGGAAAAGGGAAGGCTAAGGAAGGGTCTAACTGCAATCCTCAGGTAGCTGATCAACAGGTTGTGGAGAAGGCAGGGCCGGCTTCTTCTCAGAGGTGCAAGAGGAAAGGACAAGCTGCAGTGGAGATAAACCACAGCAAGGGAGATCCTGGCTGGATGAACAGAACAAAAAATCTTCCCAGTGAGAGACTAAGTACTGGAACAAGTTGATCAGAAAGGTGGTAGGATCTCCATCATCGGAGATACTCAAAATTCAGCTGGACAAAGCTCTGGGCAGCTTGACCTAACCCTGAAGTTACCGCTATTTGAGCAGGAGGTTAAACTAGATGACCTCCAAACCTCTCTTAACCTGTTTTTTTTTCTTTTTCTACAGTTGCACATGTAAATATACACAAGTCTTCTACTAATGAAACAGCAGATAAACACACAATGAATTTTTGGCCTTTACGCTATCTGTATTGTATGTGCATATGATTAAAGCAGCTGATCTCAAAGTGATTTAATCAAGTGGACTAATTAAACAAATTGGACTAATTATGCTACATTTCATATTTAAAAGCAGTCTGCATTTGCATTCTGAACCTTTGTGTGAATTTAATTCACTGAGTGTACACAAACATTTCTTTATTAAATCCTTGGACATCTGTTAGTCTCTTCACATGAGGTAGTGCTGTTTATTGCTTTTATTGGACATTTATTTTCTCTTTTTTTTTGCAACATCTTTCAAGGCTGTTTAATGTCTTTAAACTCCTTTTCTATGTGGTCTTGGGCAAAACGCAAGTGAATTTTTTTCTTTTCTCTCAGTGTGTGTGGAAAAGATGGAAGGTTTTATTTATAAAGCAAAATATACATTTCCGTTACTTCCAAATTTTTCCTGAGATATCAAGGCGACAGCCTGTCTGTAACAACAAGCACAGCATTGTCCTTGCTAAATAACAAACCAGAAGATGCCCCTCTAAAGCTGCAGCAATAAATCTTTTGACTAAAAAGCAAAACTCTATTTTCAAAAAACACGTTCAGCTTAATAACAAAGGGCTGTTTCTTAACACTGGAACACAAGTATTGGAACAATGAAAGGGCAACATGATGCCAGATATTTTAATTTTGAGTGTATCTGAAAAGAGGAGTGGGGCTATGTGGCAAAGCAACAAGCTTTTGTTTTGGAAATGAAGATGTAGGTCACGTCTGCCTTAGCAGCCCATTTGCCTAATTATTTACTTGGTTAGTCCATAGAGGTGGAAAGGTTTAGCTGATTTTATGGATCCTGTAGACCTCCTGATACATCGTTCCATGTGACTGTTTGTTATTCTTTGCTCCTGAATTTCCAGCGCCTGTTAAATTGTGCTTTTTATTTCTTTATTTATTTCGGGGTCTGTATGATTCACGAGTGGATGGTACAGAGCTGAATTTGCTCATAGCTCAGCCCGACTTGCTATGGATCCAGAGCCATGGGGCACGGTGGAAGGGGAAGAAGAGCCTTGGGTATTGCTTTGTGAGCCTGAATGCTGAATATAAAGATGTTTTAAACTGGGGTTTATTGTGACAGAAAAGATGTAGAGGGCGTTCTCCTCTACAGTACTATGCAAAAATATATCACTTTATATGGTGACACATGTAAAATTGTATCACTGTATGCCAACAGCTGACACAGTAGCACTGCAGTCCCCGAGGGACCCTGTTCCATGCAGAGCTTTGTGTCACGGGCACGGACAGACCAATAGACTTTGCTTGTTTGCAGAGCGGTGCTTTCTCTGTTCTTGCTCCGATTATGTTTTACAATACTGACCCACAGAAAGAGCTGGAAAACAACCTGGTAGCTATTCAATTTAGGCTTACTTTCAGCTTGGAAAGACCTTTGAGACTGTTAAATTTCACTTTGCTAAGACAATTTTCTGCACTCTTGTTCCAAACTATGCTCGTGCGTGTATGTGTGTGATGGATAGCTGGCATTTCTTCTGGGGAAATTTCTGGTCACTGGCCTGGGGCAGGAGCAATCACCAGCAGGGACAGAAAGGAAAAACAAATGTCATTTTTCTTGGCAGTTATTGACTGGTAGTTGCCTGAAGTCTCTATATTTTTGGGGGAGTGCTTTTTTTGATTTATACTTTTTAATAGCTTCTGGACTACACCTAGGTGAGAAACAATTCCTCCTAACAGATTTTTTTCTTTTTCTGGTTTCAAAGTTATGAAACTAAGGGGTATTGCTACAAGGGCACAATAGCGTTCTCTGGCTGAAATAAGCTGCTCTGGAGGCACTATTGGTTTATGGGACTAACATTTCCCTCTAATGGACTGTGTTTCGTCAGTAATATTTAAGAATCTTGCCACTACAGGCACCTGCTAAGCTATAAAGCCTGGTATTGTCAGTAGGCTTATGTGAGGGTTGTTAAGAGTCATTCAGCTGAGAGAGCTCCAGGACCCATTTCTCTTTGGTGAATTCATTTCAGTAAAAGTAATAATAATCATAAGAGTCTTTGTGAGAAAAGAGGCCATTGTACTATCTATTCACACCAAATTTGAAGCAATATTCATTACCAAAATTAAGAGCTCCGACTGACGGGTTTCAGAAGTTGTGCTTTGTTTAACATCCTTTTGTTTTTTTAAAGCAGTCTCTCTCACTCTCTCTCTCTCAAAGATACTCACGCTGACATTCACAAACACAAATTTGTATTTCTTTTTAGTACAAAACACCCAAAGTCATAAAACCTACTACAGGTTACAATAGTTCTAGGTGTCAGGCCCTTGAATTACCAAGGTGATGTCAGGAGGTGAGTGAGGAATGCCAAGAAGACGGTAAAAAAACCTCGATTTCCCTGACTGCTCAGAAGCATGGCAAAATATTCTTATCTTCAAATGCAATGGTATAGCCCCCAGGCTACATGCAACACAAAGAAGCTAGAGTATGTGTGTCTGTGTATGTGTGTACTTTAGTGTATGTGTGTCTTTTTTTCTTAATAGCACTAACTTCATTGCATATTGTGCTATATATGATGCTCTAAAGGAAAGCAAAGTGAAAACTAATTCCAGAAACCAATTTTTCCAAAGACAAAATCCAAATTTCTTCTTGGCTTTGCAGGTTGATGCAGAAGGGTTAAGCACAGAATTTGTTAAGTACATTATAGACACAGGATGAAGCCAGTTTGATTCTATTACTGTACATACATCTTAGACTTTTGCTGCCTCAGGACTGGATTATAGTAATACAACCTGTTTAGAGTTATTGGCTCAATCCAGAAGATTAAAAAAAATGGTGCTGAACGCAACAGCTGCCTTTTGGCAGCAAAGTGCTGTTGTGACCTGATTCACATGGGCTGTGTGTTGTCATCCAGAACAAATTCAAGATAAAAACGTGCAAAATAGTTTAAAATTTCTCATTTAGAAAGCTGAAGTGCTTCATGCACCCAAGAATTATTACTGGCAATTACTACTACTACTACTGCCTCTTATGCCTGGGTTACACTGTTTTACAGGAGATGTAGAGGGGCTGTTGGAAGGGGAGTTTGAAGGTGTTTTGATCTCTGGAAATTTTCCTTCTGGTCCAAATCTTCAGGCCGCTCGCTTTCAGCAGTAGGCAATATAAGATGGCTACATTTACACAGGTTGCTTTGGATATGGTTTTTAAAGAAGAGTTGGGTTTGCAGGTGAAGGAGCACACCTTTCAAGGCTCTTGGTTGGGAAGATTTTATTGAGGCAAGTGTGAGTAAACAAACCCACAAACCCTGATTTTGTTTACATGTTTTGTGATAATATACTATTCAGTTCTCGACTGACTAGCAAATCACCAAAAATCAAACATTAAACAGCAGAGAAAATAGCAAAAACTGCCAAAGGCCTGGGCTGGCCAGTAAGTATTGCAGAGCTCTCCAAGGGGCGACAGCGTCTCCTCAAGGTTTCGGAGGCAAGAGACTGGGAAGAGTGCAGCCCGCGGGTAGGTCTAGCTGCAGGCTGCAAGTGTTGCCCACCACCTGGCTCAGACCTTGGGTGGACCCAGGCAGGGAAGAGGCATCGTCTTCCTCCTCCTGCTTTGCCTACAGTGACCAAATCCAAGCTCTGGGGTTATTCAAACCAGTGACCTGCCTGGCAAGCAGGGGGGTTCGCACACAGTCAGCTTCCATGGTTTAACACAGCTGAACTGGTCAGCCACGAGGTGTAACCTTGAGCAAGTCTGACTCCATCAAAGTAATTTTTGTCTGTGGTTTGTTTGTTTTCTTTCTCCTTCCTACTCCAGGTGTGTACACTTTTCTTTCCAGCACCTTGAAATCTCTGGAAGAGAGAGACTACATTCACCGTGTTCTGGACAAAATCACAGACACTCTGATACACTTAATGGCTAAGTCGGGTCTTTCTCTGCAGCAGCAACACCGACGGCTGGCTCAGCTCCTCCTCATCCTCTCTCACATCAGACACATGAGGTGAGGGCAAGCACGCAGTCAGCCCTCCTGCACTGGTTTTGTGCAAGGGAGGTTTCACAAATGCACACACATGCTTTTCCATTACAGGCGGGAGTGCAAACTGTGTGTAGAAATGTTACAAAAAAATAAAAAAAATAGTCTACTTTCCATAAAGATGTATGGAACGTGTGCAAAACACTACGGTGGATTATGGCGGGAAAGGAGTAAACGTTTTCCCCATTTGTTTCTTCTTGTTCCTGTTTCCTTTGCTTCTTGTTTTGATGGTGCTGTAAGCAGTATCTACTTTTAATATTATGTGCACTTGTGTTCTATTTGAAAAGTAACAGAATACTAATGTAGCTGTAGCCTAGTTCTGCAAACTTTAGTCTCCTGTAAGATAAGATTTAATAAAACTATCACTTTTATGTGGCCACTTTTCACAAGTGGCTTGATTGCAAATCACTTTAGAAAAGAGATTAGGATCATTATGTGTATTTCATGGGTGAGATTAAATGCAGATCTACTGAATCCCAATGTAGAGGACTGTGTCCTTTGCTAACTAGAGGTGAGGTGCCTGAGGCACTCTGTCAGTAATCGAAGCAATGTTTCTCCCAAATGTAATTAACTCTTGAGGTAGCTGCTCAGTGGCTAGAGTGTTAACAACATGACAAGTCTATGCAAAGATACAGTATAGATTTTATTTTTATGAAGAAACAATAGATGCAGTTACGCAGAATTTAATTTTCATTATTTCAGTTAATAAAATTAAAATTAGATTACATTAGTTCTAAGGCTGAACCATGCAGATTTTACCTCCTGGGCTGATCTACAGGTCTTCAGGAAAACGTCAAGGCGTGTGTGCATGTGGTTTTTTTACTTGTGTCTTTTTGTGGAGTTTCTTTGTCTTCATGTTAATCATCCTTTTTTTTTTTTCTTAAGAGAATTTGTACAATTAAGGAAGTTCCAGATGTACAGTGAAGTTAATTATTGTTTCCATAGTTTCATAGTTTTGTGAATGGATATTATTACAAGTGAGCATTTGCAAACAAATTGGCTGAGGTTATTTTCTAGGAAAAAACCCTGATATTTTAGGTTTTATCATCGGAAAGCCAAGATTCATCCCATCCACTTAGTCACAGTGCCTAAATTAGGAGTTCATGTGCGCTAGGCTACCTTTTAGGCAAAGGAGAGTGAAAGAGCCACCTTTAGAAGGCAACCTGCTCATGAGCAGTCTGAAATGGTCTTTGAAGGTGCCACCTTCTGCTAACTGTAGCAGGAGCATACACTTAGTTGTTTTGTAAGAGGTGGAATTTATATGAACCTAAGAAATATTTTTAGCTGATAGCTTTTTTTTCCTATAGCATATTTGGAAAGTAACTGTTGTTTCATTACAACCCACAGCAACAAAGGAATGGAGCACCTGTACAATATGAAGTGTAAAAACGTAGTTCCACTCTATGACCTTTTGCTGGAGATGCTGGACGCTCACCGGCTGCATGCCCCAGCAGCTAGGAGTGCTGCACCGATGGAAGAGGAAAACCGGAGCCAGCTGACAACTGCATCAGCTTCATCTCATTCCTTGCAGTCTTTTTATATAAACAGTAAAGAAGAGGAGAATATGCAGAATACAATATAAACAAAAGTCAGCATATATAATGGTATGAGAAACCCAGCAGCGTACTACCTAGCTCATGCTTCATTTTGTCTATAGTGCCACCTATGTAAACACTCCAATGACAACAGTCACCTGCATTTTCCATTTGAGTGTTTGTCAAGCACTTGCCTAAATTGATTTCTTATCCTAAATGGAAGACATTTCATTGCCGTGGACAGCCAGCAAGGATTGTTAGGTTAACTTGATTTGAAATTTGCAGTGTTTCTATTTAATTTTGCATGTAAATTGGGTAAGTCCTAATCTAAACCAAACATCCATTTTGCTATAAATTAATAGGCCGTACCACCCATGGGTATTGGTATCTTCATGAGAGGCAGCCTTTGTTGATATCCACCCCAAATTCTGAGCTTGCTTAATTCTTCACTTGCCTGAAACTTTGCAGCAGTTTGGTAGAGTTTCTGGATTACTTTTTTGGGTGGGTAAATTTGGGTGGGTTGATGGCATCTTAGTGTGCCATAGTGAAACTGCACTGCTAGCAGCTGCCTTGGTAGTTTAGGTAGATTCCCACCTCTCTTCTTCCTACAGCAGAAAGGAACCCCTGTCTGAGAATAATACTGTTTTACCTTGCTGGCTTACATCAGCAGACAACTCCTTCGCAAGGTCATACTGACCAAACTTTTAGGTCCCGTTACCATATCCTCTAGCCGAATTGCATTGAGTGCATCTTATCTTGCCTGATCCTACAAAGCTGATTTGTTCTGTTGCTTGGCAGTGTGTAAATCAAGGGCGACGTGGCAAACAGTGGTAACACAGATGATTACTCTTAGATCAGATGATTACAAAAATCATCAGGTCTTAAAAAAACCAAAAAGGTCTTCACACGCATACATGATCTAGTTTATAAAAATCCTCCCCTCGTCCTTTGCTTTGTGGTGCTACAAACCAAGGGATGAGCATGCCAGTGCAAGACTGGCACAGCAGGGTGGGATGATCCCATCCCACTCAGTAGAGTGTAACATAGCCGTGTATGGGAGGGCTGGCGTCCCAGCCAGAGCAGTAGGCTTTGCATTGCCTTGGCTTTCTTTGGCTCTTGTTGGGGCATGTTCACAAGTCACTGTTAAGAGCCAGCTCACCTGTGACACCAGAACTGGGCAATGAGCCTCAGACATGGTGAAGACGGTGGGACTGCATATGCAGGAAGATCAATCTGGCTTTCTCCGTGCATGTGTGTAACTGTTTTGCATAAGGATTAGTCAGAATCGTCAGACCAACTGTAACTATACAAAAGGTCCACTGACATCAAGAGTTTCAGCAAGACGTGAAGGAGAGAGACTGAAGAAATCCATACTATGTGCTATTCAAAGTAGGAGTCGGTGCTGCTGTTTGACTGCCTCTATGCTAGAACATTAAATGTGTCAGAGAACGTTGCTGGGTACTGGAATGTGATTATTACATATGCCAGGGATATTTTATTAGTCTAATGATAAACTTTGCCTGTGCTATCTGCACTTCTGGTTTACGGTGCAGTTTGGGAGTTAGCACGGACCAGGGACTATTCCAATAGCTGGTTGGAAGCGACCACCCCGCCAGTAATGGACATGTCATAGCACGTGCTTGGGCTGTGACACAGCAGCTCACCACAGTGCTAGAGAAGGGTTCAGGGATGCTTCTTTTACTGCTATAGTTGAAACCTTTATGTTAGCTTATGTTGATTGGAATAGCCTGTAGTAACTAAATATAGGAAATAGTGCAACTAATGCCGTACAGGAGTGCCTATGTCTAATTATGCTCTCTGTTACACAAGCAGAGTCTGTGTGCAGTGAGTTATGTAGCAATTGTGAAGGCAGCAAGGAATAGGACAAGTTTGTGCTCCATATCAAGGATTCGATTCTTTAGTGAATGTACATAATGATGCCTATAACAGTTTCATGTACATATCTGAGGCTCCCCTCAGTTTAGAAGCTAGATGCTACCAACGTCTGAGAAGATTCCTCAGAAACTTTGCAAGCCTAAACATGTGAAGCAGTCACTGTAAGTTAATAGGCCTTTTACTGATGCATATTATAGTGTCATTTTTTTTCTGAATGTGTTGAAGGATTGGTCTTCTTGTGTATTCAGTAAGAGTGTGCGTGTGTATATGTGTGTGCGCAAATTTGGTACCTAAGGGCTTTTGGAGGGCTCCTAAATGCCTTGAAAGAAAATGCACATTTTTTTGTTTAGTAGCTGGTTTTCAAATGTGTTAGAAAAATCATGAATGCCCTGAAATGAGTGCAGGCTAAGATATGAATGGAGCACAGGAATCCCTGTAGTTACATTTATGTGCTTATACCGTCATCATTCACTTGTAGCCGAGTGTGTATTAGAGCTGCTCTTTAAATACTGTACGTGCAACTTGCTGTTCTCTATGACAGAACACACAGATCAAGCTCATGAGCTGCAAGGCAAATTGTTTTAAATGAATGCCTTCCTTCCTTCATCCCAGAACAGTTCATTACATTGATTCAAGAGTAAATTTGGCCTGGAAGGAAAAAAGTAGTTCATGGAGAGCAATTCACAACAGAGGGTCAGATTCTGATGGTACTTACACAGGTCAAGTACCACTACACTCTACAGATTTTCCCGGTGAAGCTGGATAAGCGTGATTTGAAGTGGTATGCAGCAGACAGAAGGGTATCATAATGTCTTGGAACATAAGGAATAATCAGTCAGCTCACAATCTTAATTATGAATGCTTTCCTGGGCTCAGCCCTTGTGAGGAAGTAATTCAGATTCAACCGGTCCTCCCATGTTTGTGGTGACAACAGTGGAGGGCACCCAAGAAAGAAAAGTGATTCCCAGTAACACAGTCATTTACCTTGGGTCAGTCCTAGGATCTGTGTCATTAACTTGTTCGTGAGATTTTAATTGAAGCAGCACCTTAATGAGTATAGTAACCTTCCCATAGTTATCTATAAAGATGATCGTCCACATATCAGACAGCTGAATGTAGCTATTAAATTGATTAAACAAAGTCTATGATACAAAAATGGCAACTTTTTCATATGTAATTCTGAATCATGCTCTCGTGTATGCAAACAATTGTGCCTGACATTTGGTAATTTTTATTTCACAGGATGCTATTTTATGTGTGTGTATGTATATACATATATACTTTATATTTGCAGCTGACAAACCAGTACTACCTGAATATCTGGTGCTGGATGTTAAATAAAAATATATAGCATGTAAAAAAAAATTGAAAGAAAACTATTCAAGGCAGCTAATTATGCTTTTACCAAAACCTTCATAGTGATGTCTCTGGACAGCTAATGAAAGAATTATTTTATAATGTTTATACCTGGATTTTTTAAAAAAAAATAATTAAAAAAAAAAAAACAAAAAACCCCCTAGAAACACAGGCAATGTATTACCAGCACAAGCCAAACAGAAATAGATCAGACGAACTTGCTTTGCTTGAGAATATGGTTGTTACTGCATTATTACAAAAAAGCTTGGGAGACAGGAGAGGAGATGGGGTGATCTGTAGCACTTAGTGGTGTCTGAGTTTCCAACAATATGTGAAAGCTACTCTGGTTTGTAGTGGTCCGAGCCGTGTCTCGATGTTGCAGACTTTGTCTCAGGTAAAACTCCCAGTTGGGGCAGTAGGATTTGTACTGGGGTAAAATAATTTAATTACAGTTTCTTGGTGTTTGTGGTAAATTTACTATTACATTTCAGTGACATCTCTTGATGATTTTTCTCCTGTACACAGAGGGATTTAATAGTTTAAACATATAATTGAAGAAATATCTGAACTGAGATCCCAAGGATATTGCGAGGACTGTCAGCAAGTCACTGGACTTTAAATTGTAAAAAAAGAAAACAAAAGAAAACTCAAACCACTCCCTTCATCCAAGCCAGGCTTTGTATTGGAGCCTCCATCCATTCTGATTGATGCTGACTGATTCCTTAAGAGTTGTGCCAAGTGTTTAAAATGAAACAAACTACCAGCAAAGTAAAAATTCTGCCTCACTATGGCCTTAGTCCTAGCACAGGCTTTGATAGGAACACAGCAAGCCTCTCGTGTGTATAATGTCCTGCTTTAAAATTGGAATGCAACCCAACCTAAAGCTAATGGGATTTTGTATATAAGGTATTCTCAGCTGAACATATGTGAAGTGCATTTCTTACTTTCGATAAAGAGATGGCTACTTTCAATGCTATAGAAATTGAACACATGTAAAAGAAGGGTCATGTTAACGATGGTGTTGTAATACAAACCAGTCTTTGCTGTCACCTGCAACTATAGCATAATCTCAAATTGATCTGAGACTTTTAAATTAATATTTCCCTAATATTAATGTCCTACCCTTTCTACTCACAGTTCTCTTTCATCTTTCAAATGTAGATAGCCTTATATCCCGAAAGTTGTTTTCAAAGTGATTGTTTGTCATAAGGGTATTTGGTTTTGCATGGTCTGAAAAAAAAAACCTAAAAAAAATAATAAAATCTTTTGCATTCAAATGTGCCTAAAGAAACAAACAAACAAAAAATTAAAAAAAAATGTATATGCTGCCATCTTGCAAATTCGTATGCTCTGTACTCCTGTGTGCCTATAACTAGAAGTCTGTTTCTTCAGAAAGTGCCCATCGGAAAATGAAGGGATAGACTGCTGGTCATGAGACTCGCATTAACAAGCCACTTTATGTATCACCTTATTGTATATACTATAAAACGAATGCTTTTGTGTGCACTATATAGTCTGTCAATGGAAAGTCCTTTCTTTGGTATAGGTTCAGCTGCCATAATGTATTTGTGAAGTATTCTGTTCTTTCACTGATGCATATGAAATTATTGATGTCTTTGTTTTAGTGAGTTTTTTTTCTTTGTTTTGCACCTTAAAATGTTCTAAAAAAGTCTAAATGAAAAATCCAGTAGGCTACCTGACTGGTGCAAGATTTTTATCAATGTATTTGATGTT
This sequence comes from Ibidorhyncha struthersii, assembly GCA_013398815.1. Classification (NCBI taxonomy): domain Eukaryota; kingdom Metazoa; phylum Chordata; class Aves; order Charadriiformes; family Charadriidae; genus Ibidorhyncha; species Ibidorhyncha struthersii. The sequence goes on along the minus strand of VZSZ01008964.1, from coordinate 479,190 downwards.
GAAAATAAAGAGCTAATTAAGCACTTTGTTTCATTAGTTATCTTTTGCTTAGTTTTAAAAAAACCACTTCTCTGCTTATTATTTTGCAGTAGCCAGCAAAATGGTAAACTATTTTTTACAGAAACGGCATGTGTCTGTTTCCATGCATCTAAATGAAAACTGTTTCTTAATTAGTTTCTTCACATTTCCCAAAAAGCGTCAGAGGGTGGCCATATCTAGAGTTGACAGTCTCTAGTGTTCCTAGTGACACCAGGGAAGTCACCTAAGTACTTAGTATTTTATATCCTTTAATGTGCTTAGTATTTTATATGCTTTAAGTTTCCTATTTTGGCTTGTGAAACAGATTATGGTGGAAGAGACAAACTGCGTGAATTTAGTCTTCTGTAGCTGACTTTCTCTTACTTTTTTACCAAGTAAAATAGCACTTCTTTCCCAAGTGAAAGCTCGTCTTGACTAAGCTGTCAGGAAGGGGATTAAAAGAAATGAAAGATACTTTTATTGATATAAAAACACTTTGAATGTAACCCTATCCTGTAAAATACTCTTAAAATTATATTTGGTCTTTGCAAAGAATCAAATCAGTAATCTATAGCATTTACAGACATATGTAGATATTTCAATACTCGTAGATATATATCTATCAGTAATATAGAGAGAATAGAGTCCCTATATTGATTTTTTTCATCTATTTTCTGTTCTGGGCTGGTTCTGAGTGGGACTATCGGCTTATAGGTTCTCATCTTTTTCTACATGAATATGTACATAAAAGCTCTTTGGTTTTATGTGATGTTTCCCTGTACATAACTTATAAGGAAAAAATGGTAATATTACTACTTTGATTCTAATCATCATCTGAATGATTAAGACAAGACAGGTCACATACTTTGTCCATGTGAAACCTCACCCTATACCTTGTGAAACGTGAAAACAAATAGCCTATTCAAACTCCAAAAGAAAGCTGGGGACTGTTGGGATTTGTAAGGGATGAGTAGAACTGAGCAATAGTGCCACATCATATGAGTGTTTCGCAACATGCTTTCATGGCAAAGAGCTTGACTGAGAGTTGCTACTTTGGCCACAAAGGGTGGACCAGAGTAATATGAACTAATTGCACATGTACATGTGCTCAAAAATAATAAAATTGTTTTCAATGCTGACTCAAAATCTGACAACATTCAATGGCTTTATACAATTTTTTTGTCCACAGGACCAAATGATCATGAGGCCAAATGCTCTTATGATTCATGGAGAACTGGCTGAAGATGACAGCTGCTACATGATACTGAACTCACAGCCTTAATCGAAAAAAGCAGCTATGCAGCAGAATACTCCTGCAAAAACCAAAGACCTGACACTCCTAAATTAAAAACCAAACAGCTAAAGTCTGAGCATACTTATGTCTGCAAAAATTGTAACAATTTGAATGGGCAAAGGATTGCACAATACCAGTGATTACGCAGTCTTTCGCCCATCTCTTTCTGGAGCACAATGTGACCATGCAGTATCACAGTACGGCTAAGCTGGGAAAGCAGCTCTGGAGATTGTCTACTCCAATTCCAGCTCAGAGCTGGGTCACCTACAGAACATTGCTCAGGGCCATGTCCAATCGAGTTTTGAATAGCCACAAAAGGAGACTCTACTACGTTGAGCAACGTGTTCCAGTGCTCAACCACTCTCACATTAAAAAAAAATAAAAAAATTCCTGTGTTCAGATGGAATTTCCTGTGGTTTAATTTGTACGCATTGCCTCTTGCCCTGTCAGTGGGCACAACTGAAAAGAGGTGAGAGGGTGAGGTAAAAAGGGTGCCACCTTGCTCAGACCCCCCCCCCCCCCGCCAAGAGGAGGAACCCACCAGGAAAAGAGCTTCTGCAGCCAGGCACTGGGCACCTTTCCACAGCCAGGAACCATCTGGGGCTCCAGCTTCGCTCCCGATTCCTTATGTCTGTTGGCTGAAGTAATTTGAGAAATCATACAGCAAGGACATGTCACTGCAGAGCTCTTGCAGCTGAAACTCACCTTTACTGGGCCCATCACTTTCGCTTCCCCCACTACATACACAAAACCTTGCAGAGCAGCTGCCTACTCCCTTGAGGGGGTCCATATACATGCACGCAGCCATATGCTTTGGGCTCCCCCCACCCCCCTGCTTTTCTCTCTTTCCTAACGTGTAAGTGATGTGTGTCTTGTTCCAGTGCATTTTATTCTATTTAACTAATTAGAAAGTTATGACATAGTTAAGGCATCATTGAAGAACATATCTGACTGCTTTTACTTTTCTGTTAATTAAGGCAATCCCCTTGTTATACAATGACAACAGCTTCTTCACGGGCTAAAACTTGGTATTTGCAGGCAGCGGGGCACCCACCCCCTTTAAAAGCCTTGTGGCCATGCTTAGTCTTCAAAATTAAATGATGATTTGTTGGTGTTTTTTTCATCCAGATACCGCCACATTAAAAGCTCCATGAAGCAGCCATTTCTTAGGCTGGAAAAGTCTTACATCTCTTTCCTCTGCATTACACTGCATGTCTCTACCACTCAGGCAGTGAAGAGAAGAGGAAAATCCAAACATGTAAAGTAACACTCATCAGCGTGCTCAAAAAGAACGAGTGCCCACCGAAGGGCGCTGCATTCATGTTTTTTCTCATGCCCAGCCAGGCTCCAATTGCTACCATTCACCATGGCAACCTGCAGATGCAGAGGCTCAAGTGTAAAAAATGTTCATGAAGTCTTCAGGAAAATTGACCATCAAAATCATAACATTCACACTTATCTCAGCAGAAGCAAGGCTAACTAGCTCTCATGTCCCTGTGAGATCTGTGTGTTGCATTATTTAGGTATCACTCTGCTAATGTCTTCATTTCTGTAGGCATACAGGTGATATAAAATTTATCTCCCGTTGTTTTCCATTCCTACACATTTGCGCGCCACTCCAGTATCTTACCATTTTAAACATCTGAAAAATGTGCATGTGAGGAAAGGCTGTGCTTTCAGGAAATTTCTTTTAGCTAGATTTTGCAACACATGCTTGGGACTGTAAGATATTTAGCTCCCTTACACACAAAGACTGAGTGCTCCTTTCTAAGAGAGATTTGCTTCTTGTCAGATGTCTTTTTTTATTTCCCACTCACCTCTTGAGAACCTGTGCCATCCATGGAAAGGTGAAACAAGTATGTTATACCACAGACACAAGCAAAAAGTGCTGCCCACTTTGCAGTGAGGGTCATCATAGGGCACACAAAAGCTTAAAAGTTTAGGTATGCGTATGAAAGCAGAAAAGTTTGAGTTCCAGTCTGCCTTTGCAGGATTATCTTTTGCTTATGTTAAATCTGAAAATTGGAAAAGAAACTTCAGCTCCAAAATGTCTTCTTTGTATCTACCTATCTCAACAAAAATGCTACAGCATCATGCTGTACGCCAGTACTTTTTTCCCCTCTTGCCCCCATGCTCTGCACAGCTGGCTGCACAACGCTTCAAGTTTAGCAACGGAGTCAAAATTGCAACCACGTGTTTTAACCTGCAGCTCAATGGTCAGGAGAGCCTCTCAGACAATGTTTGAGTTATTTATAAAGAGAACACTGCTGACATAACATCCCACTTGGATAGGTTGTAAGTACTTACATAAAAAAGCGGACTCTGGTACCTTTCCTTCCAGCTGTTTTTTAAAACATCTTTTCTAAAAACGATAGAATGACACCCCTCCCCCCCGCCCCAATTGCAACATCAATAATAGCAGTCTCCCAGGAATTACAACGTGCCTGAAAATGCAAAGAGCCTGACCTGAGAAACCTTTGTGCAAACTCCATCCACATCTGCACCATCCCTGACACAGAAGGGCTCAGTGGCTTACCTCTCCTCCCCCAAGGCCACCTCTGATACAAGAAAGGGACAGTACTTTCCTAAAGCTTCCTCTCTCTTCCAAAAATTAAATACACTATTGTTTTATTCAGACCTTATCGTGGTAAAATCCATTTGGTACGTCGCAGGTCTTTAAATACATTCTTACTGAACCAAGCAGCTTTGACCGGTTCATTTTTTGAACGATACATTAAGTGGCACTAAACAATAGATTTCACAGCTTTCCGTTACTGTCTGTTTTTAAAGCAACAATTTAATATAATTCAGATTTCTATCATTTAACCAGGCCTTAGTCTATGACAAGTCTTCAGTGCTTAAGCTTGTAGTTACTCATTTCCTTTTATCTCGTTTCACGGATTCTTATCTACTGCTTTTTGGGAAGAAAAATTACTTCTCTAAATCATTCCTATTTATTTCTTTATTGTGGAATATTATTAGACTCTTCCAATGTTCTTAATATTGTTAAAACAAGCATAACTGCTCCCAAATATAGGTTTCACATCTATGTCCCTTTAGGTCTAACTATGGCCAAATAGTGCAACAACAATAGAATTCAGCTGTCTGTAGTGCATTTCACAACATTGCTGCCAAGGTAAAAAAACAGCCAGCCAGTACCTCGACTAGTTCTCTTGCATTAGGAACTCTGTGAATATAAGACACACATTCCTCCCCCAAAGCCAGAAGACAAATGACTTCCTCCAACTTCCCCCCACCCTCAACTTAGGCACACACTGGTTTAGATGAATTCTGCAACTGACTGCTGCAAGAGCTGAACAATTTTATAGCCAGACCACCCATCTTAAACGCAAACCTCACTAAGGCATTTCCTGCTCTTTTCTTCTACAATCCATTGCTTTAAACACCAAAGAAAATACTGGAAGTGCAAGTAATTGAGAAGATCAACGCTCTCTTCTCTTGCTTAAAAAACTGCATTTCTTCTCCTGACTCTGCTTTTATTTCCCAGAATCCTCCTACATTTGCTAAATCCTGATAGCATCTGTAGTTTGAAGACTGTGAGCAATCAGTTTCTGTTATGCCTTTGAACACGCACACAAATGCACTCAGATGCACATGATGATGAGGAGCATGTTGAGAGATGCTATCAGTTGTAAACAGATTTCTCAACCACAAATAGCACAAGACTCTGAGGGGCAGGGATGACTGTTCCTAAGAAAAACCCAGCAGCTTTGTCCCCGTTGAATAACCAGCTGTAGGAGAAAGTTCTAGGGAAGGAGGAAGCAAGACCGCAGGCATTCACAGAATTTACAGCCAAGCTGGAAGGGTGGTAAACCACTGACGAGAAACTATCGATCTGTTGGAGAATGAAGCTGTTATCGCTGCTGGAACAGGGTGGGGGATAGGCGGTGGGTATCATCATGCTCACAGCTGTGAGGAATAATGGCATACTATTTGTACTCCTAACACTGTCAGACGTCTCTAAATATCACTTTTCAGTCTGCCTTCAGATTTTGTAAGACACGCTTCACAAACGAAACTCCACAAACAGATGCAGTAAATTCAGGTGTTCACTATTTTGCACTATTATCATTATAAGCATAATGATAGTGCCTTGATATTACTGCATGACCTGGAGTCGCCCAACAACCAGTTTCCACCATGCCTTTGAACACCCACTAGTTATGAGATGACTACAGGCCAGTAAGCAGGGTTTAAAGTTGCAAGATGCATCAAGCTGTGGGGATGATTACACTGCTACAGCAGCTACTGCGTCTATCTACAGTAGAAAATGGGGACAAATATAATGCAGTAATGACTGGAGTTCCCCAAGATGCAGAATCTACTGTCTCTAGGCTTAGCACAGTGACAGGGCATCTCAGACTCTAACTTGTGCATTTCTTCAAAACTTTGTCCACATCCAAGTCCTCTGTAACAGTGTTCCAATGAGACAGAGGCAGGCAGAGAGAGTAGCTTGGCATTATCAGGATGAGAAAGATGCCCAGGCTGCAAAACTGGGTGCAATGCTTGACAGCTTTCTGGGTGTGTTTTTTTTCCCCCTACTTTTGTCCCCTTTACCCTGGTTCATGCTATGGCAATTAATGCATGTCGCACTGGGGTTTGCACCTCAAGCTAGACCTTCAAGTCACTGGTGTTCCTGGGATGGAGCTTGCTTAAACAGGATCCTGTGAAGTGCCTGGCCCTTTGTTTCTGTTTTAACTTCTTTGTGCCAGGTTTTAGGATGAAGATCCAGTTCTGCAAAATCACATTTGAAGTCATAATGGAATTGGTTCAGGACGAGGAAATTGCTTTTGGAGGAGTCTATTGCTCAAACCACTTTAACTGGTCAGATGTTGATTTTGTCCAGAATTAAGACTGAACATCCCAAAAGTAAGAAGTCTGAAGTGGCACTCAAGGGATCCTCTAACCTGCTGGCACAAACTGCCTGCAATTCCCTTGAGATGTCAGCTTACAGACTGACATTCCTATCCCTGAAGGTACAGGAGATTTAGGATTTACAAACTGGCATTTTTCCTGTCTGACATTTTCCTAATGTGTGTCTATCACTGTCTGCGACTGCCTCATTCACAGGCATTGTAGAGAGCTTGCTGTTTACTGGGAGCATTGCTCTGCGTGAACAGATCACTTGGCATCAAAAGAAAGTTCTTTATACCTAACTTCTCTTTGAAATTATCAGTAACTATAGTTAGCTCTATGGGTAGAGCTCAGAGCTTGAGCTATGAACAGAAGCAGCTTTGCTTTGAAATACCTGAAAGGAAGCAAGGCATAGCAGGTACACTCTGCCCTCCGGTTCATCAGCAAGGCAGAGGTGAGACGGTGCACGTATGCCCTGCGGGTAATCATCAGCCAAAAATGTGCTGAACTCAAAAGGGCTACTGACACTTGATGATGTGACCTTCCAGAGTCTTTACTTCCTTTAATTATCATCACTTCTTTTTCCCCCTTAGTCCTAACTCTATTTAAGGAATTAATGATGAAAAGTTCCTCTGATTTCACATCCACTCCCCTGGCAGTTTATCACTTTCTCATACTCCCTAGACTGAACATTTCAAGAGGTGAGAGAAAATAAAAGGGCATGACCATCATGAAGAAGATGGAACCCTTCCCCGCCTCCCCCCACTTCATTTTAGTGACTAATCCCCAAAACTCCACTGGGAGCTTGAGTGAGGTGCACAAATTCTGCTTTCCTTCTGCAGAAGACAGGCCATTCTTCCCTAGGCATCAGGAAAGTGGGGAAGGCACTCAACCAACCAAGGGAAGCAGGGGCTACAGAGTGGCCAAATAGCTGGCAAAATTCAAATGCCGGGTTGCAATTCAAAGTATGCCAGGTGCTACCCTGTGTACTTTTGATAAAGTACTTTATTACTTGTGTCTGACATCATTCAAACTGAACTCTCTTCCTTGCACTCCCCTCTCCCTCCTAACCAACTCCTTTCAAACCTCCCTGCCTCTCCCTCAGTGTTTAAATACTGTAAGAAATGAACATAGGTCTCACCTGTGACCTTTTCTCTCCTTCCTTCAACACTCTGCACTTCCATAGGTTGAAACTCACAGGCTATCTGTTACCTTTTAGATAACATCTGCTTCCATGAGATCACCAGTATTTGGCTGGAAAACAGGAGACAGTCTGGCTGAGATCCTTATTTCACACTAAGTTAGTCTTTTTATTCTTTATGATGTTTTCTCTTAAAAGAAAACAAAAATACCTTTCAACAAAAAATTAACCACCAAAACCAGGGACTGGCTGATGAAGGAATGTCTAAAGCACACAAAGATCTGGACTAACAGGTCTGAGCAAACTACCAAATTATTTACATAGGTGCACTGATTGCCATTGACTGCCGTTGTCACCAGAATGAGAAAAGAGAGGAGGGGTCAATTTTATGGAATCTGTCAGGCACGTTGCAAGTAACAGCTCATCCTTGTACCCCAAAAGTGTGTTCCTTATCTTTGTCTTCTCAGAATCAGGATTATGGATACTCATCTAGCTGAGCATAACTTCTGAATACCAGTGAAAGAAATTAAGCCTTGCAAAGAATACATAGTTGTGTCAGTCCAAGTCTGGGTCTCAGACATTGGAGATATTCCGTTGGCACACAAAATCCTTTTCAGGAAAATGTTAACGTTACACTTACCTGGAAAGGAAGCTTTGTTTTGGCTCCTCCAAATGCTGGAGTTGAGCCTGTGGTACTCTACCTCTGACCACTCTCCCCTCATACCAGCTCAAATGATGACATCCCAGAAAAGTAGTCCTACATAACAGCAATTAATGTGCTTGTATTTTCTTTTAGCTTTTTTATTTCTGTTACGTAGGCAAATATATTCTAAGTAAAAACATTTAACTCACAGGAAAAATTCACATTGTGTCTCATGGCTTAAAAAATCCCAAACTTATTAAAGAGCAGTAACTTAGAGCCATGCTCTGTATTTTTTCAAAATTGAAAAGAATCCTGTTTCGGTTGAGTTGTGACTGATAAGCTGGGCAAAGTGTCTGCCACTGCTCAGACTACAAGTTTTCTGCAATATTTCTGGAAAATTTATGAGTTTTCAATTTGTTCTTTTTCTTTTTTTTTTCTTCCTGTTATTTATGCTTATGTTTTGGGCATATTTCACTAGACTAACTATTGGGAAAGCATAAACATCTATCTTGGTATTAAGCTGCTATGGAGAATATGAAGAAGTTTCCAGTACACCCACAGGAAAAAATCTGCTTCAGTGTGGACTAGTACAATCTCAATTGCCAAAGGCTGCACATGAGTGCATACATAAACACACACACACAAAAACCAATACATGGGTGAGAATGAACTTCAAGAAGCAGCTTGAGAAAAAAAAACCTGAAATGACCAATCATTAATTCAAAATACGGCCAGCTTTCAATAGCAGCACAACTTCTAATGTGATACTTTCCTAAGTATTTTATCATTTGTCAAGTTTTCCAGACCTTCTCATTCAAACATATACCTAATGCCATTAATTTGTTACAGCATTTTTTAATTCTTTTTAGAAGTGCAGCATATGTTCGTCTTCTAATTTTTTATACCATACATATCTCATTCTAAAACTTAGAGGTTTCCATAGTTGTCATTAAAAAGCACGTAGACAAAATATTTTATGGTATCTATAATAAATGCAAAGAAATCAATACAAACAAAACTTGGCTTAGCAAACTGTACATACATAAATATGTCCTCTGTTTTTCAACTTGACATTCAACATTTTTCCTCATAAAACCTTTTATGATCTTATTTATTACATCCATTTTTTTAAACCTTAAAAAAGTGCTTCTCAGATTTACACCTTGTGCATCCAAAGCAAAAATTAGAACACCATGCCCAAAACAGAAACCATGAGGAATAATACATTGCCATACAAGATCCTTGAAAATTGTATGTTACAAATGCTCTAAAATTTCCTTAGCATTGGTTATTTTTGTATACTGTAGATACTGAGAGGGTTTATAACAAAGACTGGCTAATGGCTCATTTAGAGCAGCACACAGGAAGGGATCTACAGTATCAAGTCCTTGGCTATGCATAGTACAGGGCAATGACCTGGATATAAAGTGGCTAAAAGATCCAGAATGCTGGACAGAAGGACATCTCCCTCATACGCACCACATCCTCCTTAGTACCCAGGACGCGAGTATAGAAACGATGCTACTCAGGTAATACACTGTGCAATTTGATACTGATATACCGATGCGTTACTAGCTGGGTGCCAGCAGAGAATGATACGGACACAGCAGTGGTTACAGCAGGTAGGTAAAGCTGCCACACTGAATTCTGACACCCTTCAAAACCATCCAGCCTCCCAGCTAGCACTCCAGCAAGGTCACCCACTGTCTCACGAGCCTCCTTCATAATGGAGGTGGACCATTCACGTATTTTAGCATGGGGTGGAAAGAACGGGCAAAGTTGTTGGCCATAGCACAGCTGTAGTCCTCCTTGGTCATTGGCACCAGGCAAGCCAGACCGATCAGGAGCAGCAAGAGGAGCTGAAGTGGCAGAGCAGCTCTGAGGACTCTGAGGAAGAAAGACGGGCGCTGCCACGCTGGCCCGGCCTCAGAAGGGCAGGAACCTGAGCCACCTCTTGTGGACCTGAGAAGAGAGGATGGACAGGTGAACACACGAAAACATTACTGCAGCATTAGTTGCCTTTGGGCACTCAGCCTTCCCTGAAGGCTGGTTTACAATTTGTATAGACTTTGATCAACAACAGCAGAGGTATTTTTCAGTGAACATGCTATTTCCCTAACACCCTTAACAGACCCCATATTTCTAGACTGGGTAGGAAAACACCAAATGATCACAACAGAACGAGCTTTCTGACCTCACAGCCCCTTCATCAATTATGGGGAAGACTCTCCACTCAAAGCACTGTGCTCTAGAGAAGGGGAAAATAAAAGGTGGGCCATACCTGTCACATGTGTTCAATGCCTCCTCATTTAAAATGGCAGTTGCATTCGGTTTGCAGAAGTTTCTACATTCATTTCTGTATACAGTATCCGCAAGGGTATAATGCATTAAGATTCAGCTACATCAATCTTCAATTAATTAATACCCCAACATACAGGTAACAGGGACTCATTTTCTACAAAGTACATAGTATTTTGAATCTTGCACTGAATCAGCAGTTAAAATCTATTTGCTGAACTGACTTGACACCATCACCTTTTGAGTGATCTTATCCCTTGTGTCTATGGTTCTGACTTGAAATGGCACATACCTCTCACATATGGGAGAGGTGAGACCTAACTCCAGCATTTCCAAAGGGACACTTCAAATTAAGCACAAAAATCCAATCTATTTTTAATGAAGGATAAAGACATAGATTTCACATTTTCCTTTTTGAATGAAACTGACAGAGCTCTAACATAGAGACAATAGGTTTTGAGATAAGTGGATGACTGAAAAGGGCGATCATGCAAGTTAAAATCTGAAGGTCTCAGTGTGCTAACTAAATGGCATGGGAAAAATTGTAAAAAAAATGTATTTAGCACTAGCCAAAAATGGAAGAACTTAAAGCCTTCAAATAATTTGCTACAAGAACTCTTCCATTAAGACATTAGGTCATGAATTTTGTCTCAGACGTCTTGCTATAAAACATGTTTGTTGCTGCTATGATTATGAAGCCCCAGAAAATCTATGGTTTGTTAGGGTTCAAGAGAAAAATGCTCATAAGGATGGATTTAGTCTCAGCTTGAAGGTGTGGGAGATCAAGCTTGTTGGCTGAGGTCAAGTGCTCCCCAGTAAAGCAAGTATGGGGCGACGGTTCCTTAGTGTCTCTTTGCCTTCCCCTTGTCCTTTTGATCCTGTCTCCCAGACAAATCTGAATCTGTATGAGAAAGCATGCAAAACCCCAAATACCATCTTCAACACTATGCCACGCTTGGCAAGGATCCCCTTCCCACATGTTCAGAAAAGAAGCCTCTCTACACTGGAGATTATTTCTATTGTCTTGTTCATATATATGTATCATCCCACTATGAAGACTTCAAGAAATCCAGACAGATTTGGTAAAGTTTAGATGACCAACAGATACATAAACATTCAGGTATGCTAAATGATTAACTTGACCTAAATATCCCAGGAAGGAGTGATGATCAAAACATCAAGATCGCATGTTGTTTAAATCCATATTATTGCAGCCCAGATGGCAAGCTGCTTATCACGTAATGTAAGATCACATATTATAAAGAACATATTGAAAGGATATGGCACATTTAACAGCATCAGAGCATTCCATATTAAATTTCAATTAGATCAGGGCTTCTACTGTCTGAGAATGCCAAGACAGAAAGTTAATGGACTGAGGTAGGAACAAAGGGAACAAGGAGTGCTTAATTACCTTCCAAGCATTTGATTGCACAGTCTACCTATTTACAAGGCTCTCATTGTACAAATGTTAATCCCAATCAAAAAAAGCCACATTTCTGCAGTTGGTAACTACTGTTTGATAATGAGCAAAGTCTGAATTTTCTTCATTGACTCAAGAGTTACTCTGGGGCAACGGCTGGGTGTCAGAAGTGGAATTTCCAAAAAGCAGAATCAAAAGGGAGCAGGCAAAGTTAACACCTAATTTTTCTTTTCTTTTCCTATGGCTTTAGTAGCATAATCCAGCACTTTTTGCTTTGTGTTTTACCAAAAAAGAGAAGAAAAATAGTGGTATGTGTAAGCTGCATGGCTGACCTTAACAAGGAACATAAACTTTCTTTCAAAAAACAGTTCATGGCAAAGTTTTTCAAAACACTTTTTCTGCAGTGAAAAAGGGTGTTGAGGAATAGTTTCTAATAATGCATGGAAACAATTCAACAATCAAATAATGAAACATAAAAACATCTTCAGAGGGGATGTTCGAAAAAGTTTGAGTGTTGTACTGCCTGGGTTTACTGCAGGTAAACCTCTATAATTTACATAATTGCCTGCAAAATGGAATGTCTCAGCTTAGAGTGTTGGTAAGGAGAGATGGTTAAAAATATACATTGTTAATAAAAAAGGCTCACTGTTCCTAAGGGCCAGAACTCCTATATACTCCAGCAGAAGGGAAATCTGAAGTACTGGATGCCACTTTGGAGAAAAATGTAATGTCTTTTTCTTGAGCTTGCATCTTTAGCTGTCTCTCTTCTGACTGCTCCACTACGTGTCATGCTGGCCCCTATTTGAGGAGGGAAGGAAGTAAGGCCATCTGCTACTCGCTCCTTACAAAATTCCTACTAACTAGATAAAAGGGAGAAGCACAGCTGCAGACCTGGCCAACAGTAAGATTCTTCACATCAAGTTTTCTCATAAATTAACCTAAGAAGTGCAAGCAATAGTTACCCTTACTTTGGGAGTTTGTAATGTCAGTGAAATTGGAACTCTTTCCTGAGCATTTCAAGAGAGGAGAAGCTAATTTACCAGACTATAGAGCAGACAGGCAAAGTGAACTTTAATTTCAGCTCAGACGACTACCTTCTTTAAAAGATGACCTTTTTTTTTTTTCTCTTCAAGGAAAATATGGTTAAGTAATCTATCTGTATTGCAGTAAACATCTGAAAGATTGTAACAGAAGAATTTATCATTCAACTGAAGCTGGTAGAAATAAATAAAGTGAGTTGAATGGGGAAGCGACTAATGGAATGCACACAACAGGCTTACATTGGAAGAGACACTGCTGGACTAGTAGGATGTTATTACTGGAGTTAATTAAGGATGAGTCTTGATTTAGTATCTTTATGAAATGACTATGGCACAAAGTATAAGAACAGCAAATTTCATCTGTATGATGTCAGAAGTTGGGAAGTCTTTGCAAATACAAAATAGGATTGGCTCCTTGCACAGAAAAAAGTGGGTGAATCCAATGGGTTCAAGAAGTAGTTCAAGGAGTTTAAGATTATAGTACATAAGGTAGCAATAAAAACTTCTATAAATTTGGAAGTTCACACTCTGAAGATAATGAAGAGAATCTAAAGCTGTTTGACACACGATAGCCACAAACCAATAATGTGGCTTGTGAATAGCTGTGAAAAGGGACAAAAGAAATTTTAAAGTATATTTCATTTCAAGATTTCCAGAAGAGAAAAGGGGTTGTTTTAATGATGTTCTATAAAGCCCTAGTCAGATCTTACTTGGAGCAGTTTGTTTAATTTTAGTTAACATCATTCTGAAAGATGAATTCGAACTGACACAAGCTTAAAGGAGCATTTCTCCTATGAAGGAAATAAAGAGCTCAGCTTACCAATATAAAACCTGACCGATACTAAAATTACTTTATAAAATAGTGCAGAACAGACAGAAAGAAGGGTGAACACTTGTTAAAGGAAGGGATAATGTTTGCACAAACCCAGATGATTACATCTAACTGGATATATTCAAAGTGGAACTTATTGTACTTCTGGATAATCAGATAAATTAAATTTGATAATGACCTTCTAACAGCCTTTTTGTTCCCACTGATTCTAATTTTTTAAGATGGAGATCGCTACAGTTATGAAGGAGAAGGTATGATGCTCTACCCAGAAGAGCAGGCAACAACTCCTCTTGGTGGCCTAAGACTCACTAGGGGCGACCTTGCTTGGTTGCGTTCTGACTTCGATTCTCTCCCTAGCTCTCAGCATCACATCACCCCAACCTCAGATTTGGCTTACCCTGTAAAGAAGATTAGTATGTCCATTTCAAAGGCAGTTAAATATGAAGTTTAACTAACAAGCTTTAAGTAAGAGTGCAGGAGATAACTGGGAGAAGAACCACAGCAAGCGAAGCCCGAACCTCATGCTACTGGCAATGACTGCCATTTTGTGGCTAAAGGCACAGAGAGTGCTGTGGCCTAGTCTGCTCCAGGAACAACAAGTGACCTTTAAAGATCCGCTAGTCATTTGGGGAGGGCTGGAGAGAGCAGGAAATGGAGCTTGGCACTGTGGCACCAAGACTTGAATAGAATTGCTCAAGAGAGACAATATAAACAACCTTGAGCAAATTGAACCACTATTTTAATCTTTTTAACATTTTAATCACTTCAAAAAAATCCACAGGCACAGATCCAGGTGTGCATTTACAACAGCTCTATTAAACTGACGAAGAAAGAAGAGTTGCTTCGTGGATTTGCTTCTCCCACTTAGCAGGCGATTACTAACACCTCTTGAATAAGCCTTTAGTTAAATCCACAGTGTGACATCTAGTTTAAGGTTGTACCTTGCCGAGCATCACACTATGTATGCTTGTCTTTTTGCTGTGAAATGGTTAAGGCAAAATGATATCACACTTGTTATACACAAAACACGGCCCCTCTAATTTTAAAATGAACTTTCCTTCACAACGTCCTATGTGACAAACCTTTTAAAATTGACTTTAGTTCTCCTGTATAATAAACTTTAACAGGGTTTGCTGATCCAGTGCAAGATCAAACAGAAAGTACTCTGATCAGAGGCATGTCAAAATATTGAAGAACACAGTGACAGCTTGTACTGCTTTATCAGTTAAAACCATATTATACATCAACCACAACCTGTCTGGCTTGCGCATTTGATTAAGTTTCCTATTCAGCAGTGACTCATTCGTATTCCATGCTTGTCTGAATGACAAATTGAACATTGTGTTGTACTGCTACAAGATGTGTTAATAAACAGTGCTGGAAAGACTTGATCTGAAAGGTGCCGCACCAATGCCACTGCTAGAATAGAGGTTGATCTCAAAGCTGCAAAGCATTGCTAGCTGCGTTTTGAGCCAGCGGCTCGCACCTACAACCAGAAACCTTCTCAAAAGATTGGCAGAAGTGGTCTGACTATAAAGGAGAGTGGAAGGGTGCACACAATACGTTTCTTGAGTACAACAGTGCTACTGCAAGCATGCTGATCTGCTGAAGACATCCTCCATTCCTCCTAGCTGTTACGGGCTGCAGAGTAAAGCCCCACTCCTCCCTTTTCCCACTCCCTATAAGAAACAAAATGCCAAGCTTCATAGCAGACTGGAGTTGGAAAAATTAATTCTCTTTCTCCATCAGAGAGAAAGATGAAGTCACCTCCATAGGTGACATATGTCACCTATTTTCTGTGTGGTTTCCTTATGTTTCAAAGAAAAAAATAATCCCTACAAATGAGACTGCTTTTTAGTGCCAGTGGAAGCAGTGAAAGAGACTCCACCTGTTCTATCTGCTATGCTATGCGGTTTTGCAGCTAGGCCACTTTACTCACAGTCACTAACTATACACATAAAGCAAACTTTTTTTTAAAGTGTTTATGTAAATATCTATGTGGTAAGTAGTTTTATTCTTTATTTCATTTATTTTTGAGAATAATTTTGCTGAACAAAGCCTTGGTTTTTCTCATGAAAAAAATTAATACTCTTAAGGTATTTTTTTTCTGCTTGGTTATTGCTCAATCGCTGTATTCAGTCTAGTTTTGCCTTCTTTCCAACATCAAATCTTTCACTTTAACAGGAATTATTTTGAAAATGAATTAGTCAATTTCAGATATATAGAGCATAAATGAGATTTAGGACTTAACTGTAAGAACAAATATATTTTCATATTTTCTGATTATTTTAGGTGTTGCAACACATAAGATGCTTAAATAGCAAAAATGTCCTCATTATACATATTAGCCTGCTCACATAGGGTTTGTTTGTTTTTTTTTTTAACTTCATAACGCTAGAGGCTAGTGAACTGATCAGTGAAAGAGTGAAGGTAGACACATCACACTGACAACAACAAAGAATGCAGAAGCACTGTTAGCTGCAGAGATGACAGGTTGCTGGAGACAAGGTGGAAAGCAAAAAGCTGTAGCTGCAAGCCTGCTCTCTACTGGTCAGATGGAGATGGGGCAGTGCTGCTCCCAGAGCAATACATGGATGCAAGCACTTGGCAAGAGTCATGGCAATGTTAGCGCATTATATTGCAGTTGTCTAAGGAGGGGAAAGTGATTGCAAGTCTCAAAACCCTCAAATCCTGACTTTTAATTTTGAGTCTGAAGTACTGAAAACCCACAAACTGAACAAAACATTTCAGGGCAGGGAAAAAAAGAAAGAAAGAAAGAAAAGGATGTTAGTGTGTCTCATCCAGATCTGTGGGTTTTGTGAATTCTAGAATATGGTATTGGCCTATCACCTGCCTTAATTTAATATCTAGAGGTAAAGAGGATGATAAAAAGTGTTTGCCATGAACCTACTGGCATTTCTGTTAAATCATGCCAAAAGAAAATAATCATTAAATATCATGAGCGTAAACACACACTCATCCTGATCGGACATATGAAAAATAAATGTTGATTACGTGGCATTCCTGGGAAGCAAAAGCTGAAGATGTTGAAGGATTAGCTGGTATTGCTATTTAACAAAGCATCTGAAGTAATTGAGAGCCCCTTTTGCCAAACTATTAACAAAAGGGAAGTTTTGACTTGTCTTAAGTCCTGGCCACCTGACCGAGTCGGTGTGGACAGAGAGGAATCACGGCCAATTTCCATCATCCTCTTGGGTTCTAGAACAGAGTGCGGAAACCAGGAGAATAAGGTACCTGCTATGTGGACTGCTGACAGAGGGTCCAGGCTGTGAGAGACTACATTTGCCCCGTGGCTGTTTGCAATGAACAGGGGGTAAAGAAAGAAGAATGTTCAGTCCAGGCAAATAAAGACAAGCTACTGATGAAACTAAATTAAAAGTGCAGCAAAGGAAACATAAAAAAAATTAAAATAATCAAATGAAGTGACCAATATCCATGAACCAAGGAAACTGGCTTTTCTTTGTGCCTAGCTGAGTATGGAAATGATTGGAACAAACACAGTGAACTTGAAAATAACAGTTTCATCATTACATTTATGAACAGTAGCTCTGGATTTTTTTTTAAAAAATCACTAGAAATTTAGCTCAAATAATTTGTAATACAAAATAGAAAGAAATTAATTGAGTTGAATATGGGCAAATATAGGTATTTCAAAATGCAAATGCAGCAAAATTAATATTCTCAAGGAAAAAAAGGTCCAAGGGCCTCCTTTGATGAGTCTGGCCTCTTCTACACCCCCACTCCCCCCACAATTTTGAAGGCCAAATAACTGTAGGTGCATTCCTGCACTCACAACTATTTGCTGGAATATTTAATGCCATTAGGTGATTATAATTCTGATTTTATTTTTGGTATTAGTATTTATTTATTTAGCATCAGTATATTTGGCACCAAAATTCTAAAGAACATCACTTCAGTCTCCAAAATTGTGGGTGCAAAACCCCAAAGTTTGAAAACCAGACCCAAGGAGTCATATAACTTATCTATACATTATGGGTAAAAATGAAAAAAAGTAGTCACGTACATAAACCTTAATAAATTAGAGATAGACAAATGCTTATCAAAATGTTAAGATGAAACCTATTATAATTCTACATATTCTTTAGACAAAGATTTTATGGTAAAATACTTCTCAATTTCCTGTAACGGCCAGGCATCCTCCAGTTACATCTGTGATATCAGAGCTTTTATTAGTTATTTAAGTTTAAATTTAAAAGATAAAAGCATTGAACTCTGAAATAAAATGTTAAGGTTTATATTCTTTCTCTTTTTGAAAAGCCAGTATTCCTTTACATTCTCATACTAGCATCTAAAAGGAAACTAGTGAATGTAAAAAAAAAAAAAATCAATTTCAAGAGCCATAAAATTTATGAAGACAGAACTCAGAGTCTTTACAAAAAGTGCAAATGGAAAAAAAAAACACCAAAACCAACCTGATTGTTTTAAGAACTAAGGAAAAAAAGCAAAGTAATTAACCAACAGAATTGCAGAAAAAGACAAAATAATTGCAGTTCCATTTTGGGCTCAGAGTATGGAAGTGTTAAGTACTAGGCATGTATTGCTACATTTCTTGAATTTTGTGCCAGCGATGTAAATAGACAACTCCAGAGTTGCCATCATAGCCATTGATTAGGTCCTGTGCAACTAGCTGTTTTGAATAATGTTTTATGCCCTTCAGCTCTACTTAGCCATTCATCCAAAGTCTCAGTAAGACCATCTGCAACCTTCATCAGAAATGACAGACAAACCTTACTGAGATTCTGGATGAAGCAGCTCTGAAGAGAAGGCCAAACAGAAATGGAAGACTGATTATACCAGACAAGACCAGACTTTGGGGTGCTGCCATCACTAGAGCAAAATACAAGAGACACGACATGCCATACCATGGTAAACCAACCACACTGACAGCCCTGGTTTTAAATAGTATTTACCACTTCTGATTTCATGCAGGATGGGATATGCAGCAGGGTTGGGGAAAGCAGCCGTGTTTTGTTCTTGGTTTATGCCATTTCCTTTCCTATTATGTGAGAAGGGGGGCCTTCCAGCTGGCTAGAGCTACGGTAGACATCTACAGTTCCCACCCAGGAGGTGGCAGAAAATATGACATGAAATTACCGTTCTCTGTCTGCTTGGAGTGCTTCTTCCAGATACAGGACTCACTGAGCCTGATGTGTCTAATTCATCAGCAGAGGACCATGAGGACAATTCCTAAAGTTCAGAAGGAATGGAGCTCAGAAATACAACAACTAGCTGTTCAGGTAAGCAAACTAAAAAAAAAAATCCTGAGTGAAATCCCTGCAGAGTTATTTCCAAAGCAAATAAAATAAACCAGTTAAATTTTGTTACCAAATTTTTAAGACTAAGGCATTACATGTTTTCTCTGCACGCCCTGAATAAAAAGAAAAGCAAACAGGTAGTTAAAACTTAATTGCTTTAGGTGACACTTTTTCTGCCAAAGTCAATAACAGGGGAAAAAAACACTTGCCCTTTATTGGCCTTTAACTACAATAAGAGGTTGGTACCTCCAAGATTTTACTTAAACAGGCAGCAACTCACTAGAAGGAGAGAAGAGCCGAGTTCTCATGCCTTATGCACTCTGATAATCCAAGACTTTAAAAAAAGTTAACTAAAGGAGAACCTTGAAATCTTTACTTTATACCTGCCACTGTTGGTTAAGATGTATGCATAACTCCCTCTCAAATACCTGGGAATACATGATAATTTGAAAAGATTTGGAGTACAGCTCAAAGCTTAGAGGGCACTATGACAGATTTGTTAGCCTATCAGAATTTATTTTATGCCTTTTTTTTTTCCTCCTCTTCGACAGAGTGAGCATTATCTTCCTTTCCAGTGACAGCTGACACACTGTAATTTTCAGTACTGCAAGTGGAATAATTATCTCATATGCTTTGCCAGTTGACTGAATCAGTAATGGCAGGATAAACAAACCAAGATGTTCAACACTTATTGCAACACCAAATAGCAAGAAATTGCAAGAAATTACTGGATTAAAAAAGCTACCATATCACAAAATAGATGTTTACATTATGAAGTGTAAGATTACTTTATGATAGTCAATATTACACGTGTTCCATCTTGGTAAGTATTGCAAACAACAGAAACGGTGCAGCCAATGGCACTGATCAGAGAAAGACAGTCAAAACAGTGGGAAATGCGTGCCCAGCAAACAGCGAGGAATAAAAAGACATGACTTACCAGTTGACTACTTGAAATGTCTAGAATTTTCTCTAGATCTTTAATATGACGTGTGACCTCTTTCAAGAGGACCTTCAGTCTGTTTCCAATGACATGCACCTTTTCTTTTGCTTCAAGACAGTCCTTCCCTTCAGCATTGACTAGCAATTGGCAGGACATATCTTGCAGTGATGCCACCTTCAGCTGAGACTCCAGCAGTTCACGTCTGATTTGCTGTTGCCAAGGCAAGCACCAGATTATTTTAATGGAAGTTAAACAAAAAAAACCCAAAAAAAACCAACAAAAAAAGGAAAAAAGCTAGAACTCACAAAGCTGGACATTTGAAATTAATGAAATGGAAAGAAAAGAGAAGCAATACAAATTTCTAATCTGACAGGAAGATAGACAGCAGCCTAGCAGTTGCCTGAGATTTTAAACCACAAGTTATGCTACTAATGGAAGTGAGTAGTGTTCCCCACCAAAGTATAGTTACTGACATTGCTCCCACAGTTGTGGCAATGTACAATGCTAACCCTCAGGAGAAAGGTAAATCTGATGAGATGTTTTTCTGATGATGCATTTTGGGAGAGAAAAAGGTGATTACAGCCCTACCATTAGAAGTCTGTGATGATCCTGCAGTGTTTCTGAGTCCAGGTTTGGATTGATAGGCACAATCTCATTTTTTCTTCTGTCAATATTCTCTAACCAAAGCAGCAAACCATGGCTCATTTCATGGAAATCCTGCAAGTGATGAGTGATTATTTTAATAACGTAGCAGAAAGTTCCAGTCAAATCCAGATTTTTTAGTTTATCCTATGATAGGTCCTACTGGCTAAATAAAATGACTTAGAAAGAAGAGTAGGATAGTGTATTAGAATACTATTCCAGAGATGACCAATTTAGAAAATCTTGGGCTGGAAATATAGGCCTCAGGTAGTGCAGGTGTGTCTTTCAGAAAACATGCTGAAGCTGTATTTTGTCTTGCTTGGGCAAGTTTCAGACTGGATAATGAGCACACCAGATAATGATACAGTGTACATTTTTGATATGTGGGATGCTGACAATTTAAAATGAGTGCGACACAGACCTGGCACTGCATTAACGCATCCTGCAATGAGCAGCGCCACTCTTCGATCATGCTGCATACATGGTCCCAGCGCACATTCATCTGAGACAAGCGCTCTTGAAGCTTCTTGCTCTCTTCACTGTCAGACTGAGTAAACTCTGAGCTGCACAGATTGATGGATAAGATGATCGCTTTGCGGTTATCAATTGCTTTCTGCAGATCCTTGATGATAAGAGAAAATGGGACAGGAGAAGAAAGGATGGAAGTCGATGAAACATGACTTTCAGAAGAACCAAGTAAAGAAGGCACCATGAGAATGCAATGATTTCCCATCAGCAACTACCTTACTGTAACAGTCTCTTTACTCTGGATATGAGATTTCTGTACTCACACTGTGACTCTGCAGATGTTCACTCTTTAACATCTACTAAAATTTTACTGTGAGCATAACTAGAACAAGCCAATTAAACTTGTAAAGTCTTAAAAACTTGAAGTCATAGCTGAGTTTTAAAGATCTGGCTCATGTTACAGATATTTTAAAGACAGGGCAGGCCCAACAAAATTTAAAGATACGTAAGACAATTGTACTTTAGCTCACAATAAAACTTTTGCCCTTACTTCTCAGTTTTGCTGATAAACATAAAACCCAACATGTTTTCAAGTGGAAACTGCTGTCAACAGTATTTTAAAATAAAAGCTTTTACTGAGGGAAAAGAAAACATACAAAGAGTATAAACAACTTACTCCAATTTATAGAAGCAGGACGTGTATAAAATCTCTGATTTGTTTACATTGCAAGCCACTAAAGAAACCCCACCTCTTTTGGTTTGGAGGGCACTAATGGGCTTTCCAAGAGTGGGTGAGATAAGAACAGGATTCTTATGAAATGCCCCCTTTTCCACCTACTTTACAGCATTTACTTAAAAGCCCCATGTCACAGTGACCTTTGTAGTGCTTATGGCAGCTATATTTGGATTCCAGTGAAGATCAGCATTAACATGCTTTAGATGGATCGCTGCCGGAAACAGCCTTTACTATCTGTCCACCTCATTCCTAGCATGGAGCACAGTGCATTTTGACATTGGCTCCCACATTTTTGTGCCCAAGCTTATAAGACACTAGTAACTGAATGTGAAGTTGCGGACCATAACAGTTGGAGATCTTTAAAGCTGTAAAATATCCAGAAGAGACCACAAAGGCAGCATTCAGATGCTGATGCATCTGAGATGACAGAAGAAGAAACAGGAATGTTGCAGAGTGATACCAAATTTTTCCTATGTTGTACTGGTGACAGCAGTGGGTAGGCTACAGTCCCTTTGGGCACTCTCTTCTTCCTCCACACAAAGTACGTCCCAGTGAGGCATTTCTTTTAAAGTAGCTATCTTGTTACCACTTTGACTAGAGATTGCATTTAATTTGGCTTTTTTTTTTTTTTTTAATTTATTTCATCAGCTTGGCTGACATCAGGAATTATCTGTACTTTCTGGAATTACAGAATTGACACAGAATTACTATTTCAAAAAAATCATTTGGATTATATAAGTAAATGCCATTGGTACACTTTTCTGCCAAAAGGTGATTCATAAAATCACTTTCCCAGTTACTTCAGTTATCAGCAGTAGCCTGCTATGTGTGGAATGGTGCAAACCAGCTGCAACTATTGGCAACCTCTTCAACATACCTGTTGCACTCAGGTCTGTTTCCAAGGTAACTCATGGAAAAGAGAAATAAAACTCACTTTCAGTTTTTTAATTCTGAGTTCAATAGTTTGTATGTCAGTGCTGAGATCAAGGCGGCGGAGCTTCTCCAGTTCCTCTTCAGTTTCTCCCAACCAAGCCAAAATGCTATTAAGGTCAGAGTTAAATTGCTGCCATTGCTGAAGGTTCTGCTTCATCCTCAGCTCCTTGCTTAGAGCCTGAGCCTGGATTAATTCCCATCGATCAATTACACCTGGAATGATAAACACCAAATTCAACAAAAGCAAAAAACAGTAGCCATACACACCACTGCATCAGTTGAATCCTGTGCAGGAAAAAAAAAGTTCAATAAAAACCAAAAAACCCTAACCCACAAACCACCACACTGAAAACAAAGTTAGATTGAACAATGTGATGTTGGAGAGAAAGAATGAAGAATCTGGATGATTCTAGGCAGCAGGCAATTTTACCACTTTCTAATGTCAGAATTCTGTGAACAGAATTAAGTTGATACTCACAGGTCTCTAAAACAGGTTACGCTGGTATAAAGACATAATAAATTAGCATAAATGCAAACCAGACAAGGAATTTGAATATGTCTAACTAGCCACATATATATTATTATTTTCATTGGTATTTATACCTATAGCAATTTAATATACCTCACTACATTTGCCTAAGCTACTGCTGATGCATTGGATAAATACCTGCACTAAAATAAATTAGGGGCTATTTCTTCTTGTTAGTTATCTTGAAACGCTGTTGCAGAAGGACAAGTTGTATCATTCCATCAACTTAAAATTAAAAAAAAACAACCAAACAAAAACCCCCAAATAAAACAGACTGCATGGGTAGCATATCTTGCCAAGCTAAGACCAGAGATGTTGCCTTTATACTCTCTGGAACAAATCCGTGTTTTTACAATGCAATGCCTTCTGTTTTACAGCCGGTGCTTAAAATTAGTCAGGTGAATACTTCTACCAGGTGAATATAGATTTCTGTACTGTAGACAGATAACATTAGAAGTGAAAGCTAATATTAGAAGAAATGAATGCTGATTTATGTGTTTATTACAGCAATATAAGCAACCTGTTTTCATCAGAAAACATTCAACAAAAATGCATTGCATCCACAGAGACTTCTGAAAGGCTTAGGGTCATGTCTCATGACATGAAGGAGTTCTTAAAATGCACTTGTATGCCAAATCTCTTTACAGGGCGTATACAAGGAATGCTTAGTATTCCTTACTGTTCCTATGAAGAGATGTTAAACTGGACACGGTAACAGCCACAGACACATAAATACATGACGGTAAATAATACCAAGTGTTTATTCAGAAAAACTTGGCACGTTTCCTACTTTTCATAATTACTTTCCATCAAAGAACTAAACGTTACTTACCAGCTGTTTGTGTTTCAGTACTGTTCAGGTTAATAAGTCCAGATAATTTTTCTTCTTCCTCCTTCAGTTTATATCCAAGCCTTTTTACCGAGTCTATGCTTCCACTGCACTCACCTAGTAGCTTCATCTGTGTTAACAAAAAAATCCCATCTCAATATGCACTGTACAGGACTAATTGCATGGAAAATGCAAACTGCAACGCAGCTTCCAAAATTTTCCAAAAGTAGGTCTGAGTGTGAAGATAAAAATGTATTACTTTAAAATCTGTCCTAATGCTAGCAAAGAAATGTATATGGAGACAACAAGGGCTTAAAGCATAAGTTCAGACTAAATAGAAATAACTCAGTGCTGCTGTGCCAAACTGTGCTGGATGACTTCAGGTGCCATCTGTTCTAAATGTTAAGACACTATGGCAAAGACACTAGAAGATGTGATAAATGACATAAACATAAGTGTGGAAATATTACTATGCATCCGAGCAGCTAATCTTTCAATTCTGTCAGGAATAAAATTTTTTGAATGATTTAGAGAGAGATTTTTCCTCCAGAAAACCTCTCTGAGAAAGCTTTTTAATCATGGATTCCATATATGCAACCTTGCTTACATGATGTGTGTTTATAATTCATCAGCAAGATAAATACTGTGCATGAAGCTATAAAACCTGCTTTTAAAAGCAGAGGAATTTTAAACAAGGATCATTAGATGGATAAAAACAAATGTGAGAAAGTACTTTTGGACATCTGCAAAAATGTAATAGCAAAATGAATTCCTTCGAGTCATGTTCCTGTAATCTTATGCTATTGTAAACACACTAATAACATAAACAACAATAGTGCATGTTTAAGGGTAGCCACCATTTGAGTGAGTAAGTCTGAGAAGCAAAATACACGCACATATCCTTTGTAACTGGAATCCAGCTCCGGTCCTGTAGGTGTTCTGCTGCGGATGATGTTTTCTGTTTGCTGTATTTGGAAACGACTGGTGTCTAAGGCCTTGTCCAGCTGTCGGATATGTGCTTCCAGGGCACCAGGTTCTCCTATAGCAAAACCAAAAAAGTGTCTGTCCCCCAAGTTTTCCCAAAGGTGGTTTTTTTTTTTTTTTTTTTTAATCTTTTGCCCAGGCAGAATAAATATCAGGAATACTATCTAGATTAGACAGTGAAGGAGAAGTGTGACTGCAGCAGTATGAGTGGTACAATGCTAAAGCAAACGGATAACTAGTTAGATTAGAGGGTGTTAGTAACCTTCAGAGGACAGATGACTATTTCCATGAACATGCTTGCCATAATCATACCATCAAAAAGCCCACAGTTTAAAGCAGGCTTGCAAATTATTCTGAAGTGACTTTTTCCCTCAGAGAATTCCTCACATCTCTGAAGGGGAAAGTTCTTGGCAAAGTGCACTCTAACTGCCCTGATTTTGGAGAACACCTTGTTCAGTTTTACAAACACTCTGAAATAAAACCTTTTATCCTAAACTCCTGATCCAAATCTCTGTTAAAATTTGATTTCTCCTCATTTCTCTTTGTATTACTTCTCTCCACTAAAAGACAGTAGAATTTCAATCTACATGAAAGGATCCCATTTGTATACAATTTTGAAGATTAAAAGCGGTATACAAATGCTAAGCAATACTGTTAGAAATTGTATTTTCAAGGTCCACAGACTGGATGTCTTGAAGGCCCACAGCAAGTCATCCATGACTGATTTAGGCAACCACACTAAACAGTAAAATTTATAGTATTTTTCCAATTAGGTGTTTGACAAAAATTATGCTTAACAAGTCTGCAAGATGGTATTATTCATCCAAGCCATTCGGAACTCATACCAACATTTTTGAAGCAGGACTAACTTGAATTTTCCTTATAGAGGTCAGCTGAACTCTGTGATATGAATTAGCTAGAGTCAGTTCTAATCTGAAGCAGGATGCAGCCTAGAGGACCACATGAGATCCCTCTTATCCATATTCTATCACCATGCCTGATTTCCATCTGTTTACAAAGACAGTTTGAATTTATTCATAAAGACACAATTAAAAACATGCATAGAGAAGGGGAGCCTTCTGTCCACCTAATTACAGAAAATGAAGCCTCTTGGATATTAATCTTTTTTCGTACAAAACACAGCTTCATCCCAAATGGACAGAACAAAGTGCTCAATATGCTTTTCCCTCACTACTTTCAAAAATTTCACAGGTTAGAAAACTACACACATTTTTTCTATATTTACTGCTATTATTTATACTCATAATATTTTTTCACTAATTTGGGGAAAAAATAAAAATGGATGGTGAACCTGAGGTCTGTGCCACAGATGCTGAGATTTTAAATGTTTGTTACTTCAAATTTGCAAGGAATTCATTATTTCAAAAGAGGAGAACTGTGAAATCATGAGAGAAGGTATTTGTAAGTGCATCTAATCCCTCTGAGAGATTAATCTAACAAATGAAACATAGGTTTAATATTGTATAAAAATGCAACATGAAAAAAGAATTCATCTTCCAATATAACAGACTAAGATAAAGACATCGGACTACAGTACCTCACCTTAGCATTGTTATCAAATGAAACAACTAACCTAAAAGTTTATATCTAAGTAATAATCAAAGCTGTGGCTGTGTTAAAAAAAAAAAACAACAGTGCAAAACCGAACAATTAGGTTTTGCTCTATGTCTTTTCCTTCTGCCTTAATCTTTGTAGAAACCACCCTTTTCTCAGAGCTGTAATAAAGTATTAAGTCTTGTTGAGGAACTCCAGAGAATTGAGACCAGAGTAGCCCACTGATCAGTTTAGTCTAGTTAGCTGAGGTGGGAGGGCCAATACTTCAAACATCTTTTCATCCATGCACCTAATAATACCTTTAAGCACAGTAGTAAAGCAGGATACTTCTAATTAACATGCCAATGCTGCCATGTAAGAAATATTTATCTTGTGTAAGTTGCGAAAAGTATAGCAGATGCTAAGAGAAGAGAAAGAAGTTATGCTTGCGTACTGTGGTATTTGCATCTGGCTATGCTTAGTCTTTTTTGATGCCTACCAGAGATATTTTTGAGTGCGTTTTCTGTGAGTGTTACATAGGCCTCAAGAGTTTCAGGGATCTCTACATCTGAAAAAATAAAAGCACAGTCTAAATTGACAGCTCAGCCATGGCTGTCTCCTTACAACAGGAGTCCTTTTCATGGGATGGAATATATAAACAGTTCCAATAACAAACGCCCTTTCTGGAGAAGGAAGAAGACGACTGAAACACAGGGAGCCTGCTACAAAGTCTCTTAATATCCAGGCAAACCTGACTCTCTTCAGAGCACTGACCTGGAAAGCAAAAGACAGCCACAAAATCAGAGTATAATATAGCAGTACGTCTTCCCCTACAACTGGCTGCATTTGGATGCTTTCACTAATAAAGATTTATTACACGAAGCACACACACTTAGAAAGGTTTTCCAACTTCACTGGAGAGCAAGACCCAAGATCAAACCTCAGGCTGAACACTCATTTGCTGGAGTCTTGCCTGGGTAAGGGCTGAGTTAAGATTTACTTAAGCACTTGGTGATTTTGTCTGCAGATCTCTCCCACAGCATTTCTTCATCAGTTTGTTCTGCACTTCTTGCCATATCCAGTATAGTTTATTCTAGTCAGAATAACTTAGGATGCATTGCTGTTACAGATGACATATCCCATCTGGCAGGCCACAAGCATAGAGACACAGCCAATTCCCTGTCATATCACATATGCCTTTGAGATTTTCCAAGGCTGTAGTCATCCAGGAATCTCCATTGCTGTGTCTAAGGCCAAGAGGCCACTGGGATCACTTAGGGAAAGCTATTTAAAATCTTCAGGGGCTATTTAAAATACTGTTCCATGAGCTTCTTGGCCAAGCAATCACACGTGTAACATTTGCTTCTTTTTACTAGAAGAGAACAGGACACACAATTTGCCCCCATACCTGCTATACCAGCTGCTCCTCTCAGATAGAAGTCCTTCTCTTGTCCTCCGTCTTCTTCCTCAGAGTGCAGTGCTCGTGAAACGGCTGTCTCTAGGTCTCTGCTAAGGTCGTAGTCATGATCCCACTCCAGGGGAATGGAGTCCACGCTCGCAGGGGTATCTCGCCCCGATCGCTCGCTTCTCACCGGCTGGGAAAGAGGCAGCGAAAGGTTGGAAGAGGGGTGCGGGGAGAGAATGCTGTCCGTAGATTTGTCATGCCAGTGTATGTCAGAAAGATCTGCTGATTCATCCAGATCCACCTCTCTGTCAGAGAGGTCGTGTTCGTCATCTGTCAGCTAGAAGCATAATGCAAACAGAACCAGTCAATGAAACATGCAGAGGCACTGCATGGTCAGTCTGGGTCAGTGAAATAAGGCAGCATTAGGCAACAGTCACACTGGTGGGCTTTCCATTTTGCATTCTTTTGCACTTCCCCTTCATTATTGTAAGGTGCATTAAAAAAACAAAGTGACAAAAAGTTCATAATGCCAACTCATTTTAATTACTCAAGGCACCACAAAGTCTCACATCAAGCAAATGTCTTCAGACTTTTTACTGATGCCACTGCAATTCAGACACCAAGTTAAAGAAAACTCTGGAATCAAGTCATAGGAAGCATAAGTGACCTTTATCTTGATTACTGCTCTCATTATATTCTTTCATATTTTGAAAACTCTGGGTTTTGTTCCTTTCCTTCAGTAGGACTCGAGCTACCAGAAATCATTTCGCTCTCACTTATTCAGCTGTGTGTTCAGTTCTGGAGGCAAATTTCTGTCTCTTCTGATGGGGACAATCATTTTATCACTGTTTTTTAAACAAAACAGAACTCAATAAGCTGCCAATAAAACTATCTGACAGAGCAGGGAGATGTTCTTATTAGCAGTATCACACTGCTACCTCCATTAATAAAGTTTGATAAATATCCAATTTCCATGGATTTTCATGATGATTTACAAATAGTCCAGATCTGGTGAGTTTGCTCTCTGGACATGACATGTTTAGTCATATACTATTTAGTATACAATGAAGGGAGGCAGATGGTCAGGGTTATAACAAAATTAAACTAGAGGGTTTTTGGAAAGTTACAGAAGTTTCATGTTGGTTCATTTCAACATCTTTCTCTCTCCTCATTCTCACACTTGCAAAATGGCAACAAACCAAACAAGTATGTATCTATGTAAGTACACACAGGAAGGCGGATAAGTTTCTTGTGATAGCGTTCCACACGTCCAAAGACCTCTTGACAGTAACGACGCAGCTCATCTAGTTCTTCTTCAATGACAGCTGCATCCATGGGCTCACTTTTCTCAATGAGTTGCTCACCCTGCACAATTATCTGCTCAATTTTGTTGTTGTTCAGTGAAATTTCTTGCTGGAAAGCCTGTATGAAAAAAAAAAAAAGCAGCCCATGCATTATCAATGAAATCAACATTACAACAAATTAAATTATGAAGGATGCAAGTCTTAGAGTTTTTCAACAAGAATGGTCTGGGTAACAAACAGGGATCGTTCCAAATATTCTGGCATGAGCAACAACGAGCAATTAAATTTAGCATTCCGCAGTCTTTCTAGCCAAAAACAGTGATACTTCATGGTTTACCATCTCATTCCTCACTTGTTTAGAGAAGAGCTTTCTTTCCAAATACAACAAGCCATGCCCATGACCAAATGTCTAGAATGAACACAGATGCTAAAGCTAACACAGTGGAATTTTGGATAACATGACATTTGATATTTTTCCGTCCAGATAATGATTTTTTTTTGGATGCAGAAATGTTTGACAATTGTAGTAATTCTTAGGTGTCAGCAGTAATGGCGACTTGACATTAACATTTTTTATCGACATTTCCTCTTTTGATCGGGGAATGCAGACTATCAGCCTTGTTTTTTTGAAAAATTTTCACAGTGCACAGATATTCCACTCTGGCAGAAAAGTACATATTGAAACCTGATGTGGCCCTTAACTTCTGAGGTTGAAGTCTCAGCCTGCGAGTAAGGCACTGTATCAGGCTGCATTTTTGCATAAGGTTTCTCAAATTCTTTTCCCACCATGAATGTTTTTATCCCTTCTCTCATCCCTCTTCCTGTTACCATTCAATCACTATTTACCTTAAGTTGCTTTATCTTTGCTTGGACATCACACTCTGAGAAATGCTCAATGTTGGTCAGCTGCAGGTCCATCTCTGTTAGCCATACCAGGATGCTATCACGTGCTGTCTCAAACTCCTCACGCTGGCCAATAAAATGCTGGGGGGTAGAAAACGCAGTGGCATGATATG
The DNA here is from genome assembly GCA_013398815.1 of Ibidorhyncha struthersii. Taxonomy (NCBI): domain Eukaryota; kingdom Metazoa; phylum Chordata; class Aves; order Charadriiformes; family Charadriidae; genus Ibidorhyncha; species Ibidorhyncha struthersii. The sequence continues at coordinate 448,986 of VZSZ01008964.1, read as the reverse complement.
ACCGAACCACCCAAAACCCCCTGGCAATAGTGGTTCTCCAAAGAAACAGCTTTTGTGCCCTTCAAACCTAACCTAAACTCAGTACACCTTCTTTCATTTCCTATATGCTTTCTAAGGTTCCCTTTTCAGTAACATCATCTACAGCTGCAATTAGCTGACCTATGAAAGTTATCTTCTATGAAGGAGGTGGTGTCTGAGGTCACCAAGCATCTCCCTACAGACTTCACGCTTTGGTTACCTCAGACAAAGTGAGCTGATAAGCTCCCTTCCTCTTCCAAAAGGTAGAAATCACCTCAAAAACACCGTGCAAATGCATTAAACTGGAAGCTTCTGGAGTACCTCTGGTTCATAAGTATAGTAAAGAAACTGAAGGGCTTAAGAATGGAAAAATACTTTTAGCCTGCGGAGGATGGAGGTAACTCGCTTTTGTAAGTTGTCCCATCTCTGGTTCCCTTCATGAACCATCTGCTTGAGGCTGCAGTCAGAGTCAGTGCGGTTCTCTCGGGCCAGGCGGCGATACTGTTTATTGATCAGCTCCAGCTGAGTCAGGCTTTCATGCACTTGTCTCTGGAAGGCCTAAAGTAATACGAACAAAAGATACCATCAGATTTTTAATTACAGAAATCAGGATAAGTCTCTCCCTTTATTTTGACCCTACTTCTACACTCTGACCTGTGCTAGCTGATAAATTTCACTACGGATGCAGGCATCTCCTGAGGGCTACCTCCTATTGAGAGACTGCCTTCTGATTAAAATGAGCAAAAAGAACAGAAAAAGTTTAAAAAACTGACATTGTTCACCGAATGAGAAATTGCAACATGAATACATGTTACAATGGCAAATTCGGCACCAAAAAATAGACTCCCCTTTTTACTCTATCATATTCCTTTGTATCTGAGAACAGAAACAATGAACATGAAACTTTTTTTTTTTAAAAATGAACAGAAATCCAAGATTCCTGTGGCTTCATTGGGTTTCCTAACATATACTGAATTTGCTGAAGTGCAAACACTGAAGAGATTTGAACAATTATTTATTCTGAGTTTTACCAAAAATAGTGAAAAATGGTACTGAAGGAATTGTCTCTTTGTCTTCAGTATACTGGTATACAAGTAAGTTTTGCCTTTAAAATTTTAATGGGAAGAAAATTTCATGAACATCCATACCAACATGTCTGCACCATGTACTTTCAGTGCTTCCTATACTGTCACAAAAGCCTCAGTCATGCAGCAGAAACAGTAGGCATCTTAGCCCATGAGTTTCATGTTGTGACTGGCAATCACAAAGCAAGTTGGAGAAAGCACCTTGTAAGGAGCTGACTGAATTAATCCCTTCAAAAATTAAAAAAGAAAAAAAAGAAAAAAAAAATCAAAAAACTGCTCATTTTTATGTTGTCACAGAAACAGAAAAGCAACCAAAGGAAGACTTAAAAACATATTCTACACTAGCTCTCTTTTGAATAGAAGTAGGTTTTGGCTCCCATTGTAGTTCTACAAACCTGCTCTTTGATATTCCTCACAATGCAAATAAACAATCTCTGCCCAAACTAGACACCACCCTTTCTAAGGACTGGAGAAGCGTGATAGGTAATGCACTTCTGTACAGAACTTTTCATTAAAATCAGCTAACACATGAGATTTCATAAGCAGTATGTACTCTTCATACTGTACCAGTCTAAGCTAAAAATGAAATAAGCACATTTCTGCTGTAATACTAGAGGCAAAATGAAAGAAGTTGGTTTGAAAAAAGACCAAAGTCTGTAGAGTCCTTTCAATATAACTATTCCCTTCATTGAATAGCCATCAAATTGGGTAGGGGACAACCAACAAAGAACATATGGGCTTGCAACAGGAGTGAAATGCTCAGTAGAGCAGAATTCACTTAAAATGGCACAAGGAAGCAATTCTCTCATCAGAGGCACAAATCTGACTGTATTTACTAGGATGATGAAATCTAAAAGCGTGCAGTTGTTGCTTCACCTGTTACCAAGCCTTGTCCGTCAAAAGAACAGCTGTGTATTTGTCTTCCAGTTTTTCAGCTCAGCTACACAAGAATTCATCTGTTGTGTTCCTTCCTGTAACCCCTTTTCATTTCTCAATAAATTAATGGAGAGGAATGAGTTTGATTTTGTACAGTGAAGTCAGTGAGAGTCATCTCTGACCTCTGTGCTCAGGAACTCAAAAGTTCTTTACATGGGCTGCTGGGCTCTTTCTTTTTGGTTTGGTTGATTTATTTTTTTTTATTTTTTTTAAATTCAACTGCAGATATGGAGGGGAAAATAAAATTAGAAAAGTTAGTTAAAGCAGAAACCTGCTTCACTTAGTACGTATATGTGGCTGACTTTATACTGACTTCACAATGAAGTTGCTGAATTCCGCTGAATTTGAACACCACAACATTTGTTTTCATTCCTGCTTTTTGGTAGGTGTAGAAAGTAGGTGCTCAGAAAAAAAAGAAGAAAAAGAAAAAGAGAACGAACAAAACAGTAGGGAAAGCAGGCTTCTGGAGAGGCTGCTAAACTGTTCTGTTCACAGCTAGTTCCTGCTGACACTCTGTATACAGTAAAAATTCCACAAGTCTGCAGGAGAGGGAAGGTCATCATAAGGGCTGAGGTTCAATGAAACTGATTTTTACAGCTGATCTGACTTTGCCCAAAGTCTAAGACAGCCAAGATATTTTTGGTACTGTTTCTCATTCAGAGACTTGCTAAACAAGAGATTTAGATCCTGATCACCGAATAAAGGGACAATGGGAAGCAGGTCTGAGACACAGTCCTTGCGTCCAGGAGGCAAACATCTTCATACTGTGGCAACCTACCTCACCATAATGAAGTCCGGAGGTGTTTAATAACAAAATCTGGCCAGTACATTCAGAAACATGAATGTCAATTATAATACTTGAATCAGCACTTCACAGTTTATGTTTTTGAATTAATTGTTAAACCAAAAATTATTAACTGATCTTAGACATAGTTGAAAATTTGCATTTCTTCTTCGCAGCAAATACTTTACAGCACCTGAGTGTTTACAGAATTGCCTAAACAATTTCTTCAGAATTATTTTTCTCTCTCTTCTTGATATACTCCTTGCAGGTACGAAACCAAGCAAAAGGTTTTCACCTGTGACTAGCCACACGACATGTGTGTGTGCTTTACACACAGGTATACACTCCATTGTAATTATGAGACATACTCATCACATTGTAGTGGATACAACAGAGTTATGTAACAAGCTCTTAAGCATCGACTGAAGTGACAGCTTGTCAGTTTTGAAGCATGCACTTAACTTTTAAGTCTCCGGGGACACCATGTGGACATATAACAATACTTACATGAACATGAATTTCAGGTACAAGGATCTAAAATGGGGATATTGTACGTACAATGTACGAAACAGGAAAAGAGGTCAGAGGGCTGGTTTCAGAGAGTTTCAGAAAGGAGGGATAAAAATCAAAGCAAAAGCTAAAACATGCAGCACGCATTTGAAGAAGTCCCTGGTGAAGGAAGATTTATGAATGCTCTGGAGCACCTACTGACTGGACATATTAAAAAGTCACAGAAATAAAAAGGGTGAGAAATCTAACTTTGGTGAACAAAGAGCAAGTGAGAGTGGATCGATTTATTAGCATTTTCAGTTGCCACCTTTCATTGTTTATTCATCCTAGAAACCTGCCACTGAAGGAAGCTACAAAATCATCAACTCCACTATATTAATACAGTGTCTCTGCTGAGTGACTTGTGTATGGGAAGGAAGAACACCAGCTGGCTGCTGTAATACAATCAGTAGATATTAAATTTCAACAATTATAAATCACCTCAAATTTCTTCAGTTCTTCCTTAGCAACCGTGTAAAGCACACCAGAGGAGCTTGGAAAAGCAGCTGTCCTCTCAGAAATTTTTAGCCAGTCTTCAAATCTAGAGTAGTCATCCAAAAACTTTTGCCATAGCCGCCATGTCTCTTCAATTCTGTAATAGATAACTGAAAATTAGGGAATGCTCAGAATGAAGGCCAGCTGATCTACAGAACTTTCACTAATCATCTACAACAGCAAACTAGCATTGCAGCAGACAATAACTGGCTAATCTACCTCAGAGAGCCAGGCTGATAAACACAGCACAGGGAAGGCTGGCTCATTCCAGACTGAGCTAGAATAAGATGATGGCAATTTTTTTTTAATGCATCTAATTTTGGAATCAGTATAAAAAGAAAGTTATAAGTATGCAATAGGAGCTCTAAAAATCTGAGCGCATGCTAAATAACTTCTGAAATACAGTCTCAGTGTTGGTACCTCTGCCAGTATTTTAGAGCTTAGAAATTCCACACTACCTTCAACGGCAGAACTTTTTCTTACAGAATGCTAAAGATGTTTCTGCATATATTTCAAGGTTCTCAGTCATTATTCTGCATTGCAAAAGGACATGAATTTTTTTATTTTTATTTTTTACACAGCAACAAGTGGTAAAATTCTAACTCTCAATATACACTGTAAACATATTTTTATTTAAAAAAAAAGTTAAAAGTTATTCTAACATTTTAAAAAAACAATTTGACTTCAATTGCATATGTAAAAATAGTGGCTGACTCTTGATCCTAAAATCAAATTGTCTCAATGCTGAGACTATAAAATCCCCAAAAGTTCAACACCACTTGATTCAAAATAACAAGATCTTTTTTTTGGGACAGGTTGTATTACAGCAGAACTTTGTTTGCTTTTACATACAGACTGCATATTTCCCAAATCTTAGATATGCAGGTCTGAAAAGGACCTGGTCCATGTAAAATTTACGCTTTGTTGATGATATGTTGTTTAACCTGAAGTTTGACATCTGGAAAGTTGCTTTTTAATAGGAATAACTGTTTCTGGTACAATAAAGATCCTAAATACTGATCGTTCAGTTAACTTACTGGTACAAATCTACTAATAGCATAATGTATACATTGCAAGAAAGAAAAATAGAGTTCAATGCATTGTTCCACATTAACTTAAAATAGTTCTGAATTAATTTGCTGGACACAAAGGTATGAAGAGCCTGTATCTTTTCTAAGTTCTATCTTTGACACAGTCTGTCTTGAAGCCGTATTTTTATATATATATATATACACACACACACACTACAAGAATTACCATGTCAATAGTATAAAATTACTTAAAGACAGAAATCTGTGGATATAGAGCAGCGCAACTTAAAAGCAGCAATTTTTTTCAATAAAATAAAGAAAACCCTTACTAATTACATTAAGAATATCCCACAACACCAAAGATCATATAAAGTTCAATTCAGCATTTTGAAAAGTCATAAACTTTACCTAGAGTTCTTGATATGACTGTGTAAACATCACAGAAATCAGATTCATAACTTAAAAAAAATACAGAAAAGGTCTTCCTAAATAACTGGAGGTCAAGCAAATAAACATGTATTATTACTGGTCAGCACAGAGTGTATAGCATTGGCCCAATCTAGCCTACATCATTATGGCTATCCAAATCACACATGCTCTCCTAGATGGGAATAGAAAACAATGAATCTTCTGGATATCATGGGCATGCAGTGTACAGATGGTCTAAGCACGTGCAGTAAACCAGATCACACCCAAGATGCACAGGCACTACGGCCCACGCTTGCTCAGCAACGCTAAGGTGGGCAGATGAGGAAATTCCAGGTGTGCTGAGTCCTAGAATTCTACCAAATCAATAAAATCATACATAAGAGAAAACATTGAGGGACATTAGGTGCATGAAAACCCTAACACCTGGAAAAACATTCCACCCAGTCGATAACTAGTTTCCCCATCGGTGTCTGTAGTTCTAGGGTAAAATTAAGTGTTACAAATCTCCCTTTTAGGTCATGTTTTCTAAATCTCCTGAAGTCACTGCTGTCATCTAAGCTTCCTCTAGTTTCTCTCTCATCATTTCTACGAAGCATGGGAAATAAGACATCATTCCACCAAAGGCCTTGTGAGCAAAACTTGGTAATTCATATCTGTACCATGCATAAAGGCACATACTAACACAACCTGAATTTTCTTTTTTTCGCCCACAGCATAACAGCTATTGGCTTCTATTCAGTGTATGATCTTTTTCTGACCCCTACACCCTTTTCTTCAGTAGTGCAACCCAATAACATACATCCCATCCTGTATTTGCGCCTGTGGAAGGAGATAATAATTTGCAGGGATTTTAAACTTACTTAAGTCGCCTTTCCATTGACATTGCACAAATGTTCCTCCACCTTCTGTCCAGATTGCGAGTAGCCTGCTGGATAGAGTCACACTCTGCTTCTGTGGCACAAGCATCGCAGTCATGAAGAAGCACTTCACACAGATTGAGAACAGATGCCACTCCAGTGCTGTGTTTCTCTATGTCCCTCTGAAGTTCCTGCAGGTGAAGAAACTAATTCTTAGGAGAAACTGCAAAACATGCATAAATACAAATGCATTTCTCTTCTACTAATTAAAAAAAATTAATAAGCTTGCAAACAGGAGAAAAACATCCAAGGAACACCTATTAAGAGACTGCACCTGCGCAAGTGGTGTTGCAATGTTATCAATGAGGCCAGGAGAACCTGGCAGCATGCACAGCTCTCCCAGGGACTACAAACACCAAACCATCACCTGGGACAAACTGCCAGAGCTCTGCATGCTCAGCTGAGCATCTTTCACATACATTTAATCAACATCACCAATAAATGGTGGAGTTACTCCCAGCCCTTTCTCATTATTACAGAGAACGTAAAGCAGAAGTTAGTAAAAGAAGTATGACAAGAAAATACGTTCTTATCCACTGCGAAGGTTTGGTGGAGGTACCCTTTGTGAATCTATTCTTCCCCAGGTGAGCTATCTGCAAAGTGGCATGTTTGACATGGATATCGGCAGCAGCACATGTTGAACAGTGCATCTCTAGTAGGAGATTCTTCTTCCTTCAACTTTCCAATTCTATAGCATTTTCATTGGAAATGGAACAGGAAAATTCAGGACAGCTAAAGAAAATGCACTTACACTGTTTTAGTACTCATTATATGTGATCAGTATTATTTTTCTTGTCAGTTTTTGGTTGCAATGGCTTGTTCTACACTGATGATAATGTTTCATCTTGAAGCAATGTTTCAGGTTCAGTTTTGAACTACAGGTTCAAGTTAAGACAAGCCACAGAAGTAATTGGCTATCACTGTTGGATCAGTGCAAGGAAAAGAAACCCTGCTTGACTTCTGCCTACATTTGCAATGAATTGTCAGAATATTAGGTGGAAAAATCAGGATGGACAGTAAAAAAGCCACGACGACATAATTCCAACAGTGACAAAGAAGTACTAATGTGACTACACTAAAGTCATATATTGCATCTAGAATACTAGGTTCACTTCTAATTCAGATGAAGAAAAGAATTATTAGGACAATTAGAGCTGTGGAAGTTTATTTAGGAGCACAAGAACTTGGCAGCTTGAGGATGAGTAGAGATAAACACTTCTTTATAATTTTGCTGTTGAAGTAAACTATAACATGCAACAGGAAATATAGTGTCAACATACTGTGCCTACATACATTTAAGGTCTAGATAGAGGAACTTGTCTTACAATTAGCAATATGATGTTCTGAAAACACCTTCCAGGAGGAAATGATATCTCAATGTAGACTCCAAAAACCTCAGCAAATTCAAAATGAAGCAAGGTCAACTTATATCAACCATCTGATTTAGTTGTTTTGATAACTGGGGTGGGACTCAATGAGGGAATCTATTTTGTCTTCTCATCTGTGAAACAGAAGACTATTCTGTGAACATCTACATGAGACCATCAAGTGGAAAATCACAAAGTTTTCTTCCTCAGCACTGGCCCTTTCACTTTCACCTGCCTGGAAAATACTCTTTCATTGTGATGTCCAAGTACTTATTCTTCTTTCTACCCACCCTGAAATGTTACATAAGGGTGGATACTATAAACAGACGCAATAGTCTGTGAAACACATACTCCAGACAGCTATGAGACTTGAGGTTAAGCAAGTTCAGGTAACACAATCTCGTCTCTGCTGTTTTGGAGCACAGCAGTAACGAGAACTGCCAGTTCGTGGTCCTGAGGATTCCTAAGGTTTAAACATTTTTATTTACCTAAAGAATCTTTCTACAAGCAACGTCTACACTGGTTTTTGTCCATAGCCTTATATTTCTTTGCCAAATTTTAAAATTTTCTATGTTTATTAGAGAACATTTAGCCTTTGGGTTAGTTCACAAAGAAGCATCACTTTTATGCACTGCTGTCACCTACATACAGCTTTTTTTTCCTTTATCAGCCCAAAAGCAAACACCATTTTTATCACATTTCAAGTGGTAGCAGATTGAGAAAGTAAACAATCAAGTAACCCTTGAAATGCAGTTTGTGACCCTAGGAAAATACCACAGTGACATCACCCTACATTCCCCAGGATATCCTGCTTCAATTGTATCTTTAATTTCACTATAGAGACCAGCAATCTGCAAAGCTGACTCTTGACTTAAGTAAATGCTGAATCATAGATAATGGAGGTACAGAGATTGGATTTGGCCCTCCTCTTTCACAGCATAATATTTTTAGTGTAATTTTGTATATGAACAACTGATAACAGTCCAAGCAGGGAAGACAACATGACTTCAGTGGAAGATGAAACATGGAAAACAACATAAGATCACTAACAGAAGAAGAAAGAGGGATGCAAATACTTGAGAAGATGGCCAATGTACTGGCCTTCTGAGATGCAGTGGATAGTGATAGAGCCTCCGACTAATAAAAATGCTGGTTGCTATACATTGAAGGTGGGTGTTTTTTTTTTAAAAAAATCATTATTATAACCATGGCTTGCAGTGTTATCAAATCCAATCGTCATATAGTTTCCAAACATGGCATCCTCCCAGGATAAGATTCACCTCTATTTCTCCCCTTTGGAGTTCAAATTAAGCCACTCATATGTCTACAGAATATCACTGCACGCTGTCACTGCATGGGGATCACCACAAGGAAACAGCAGAAGACAGAGATACACCAGTCTCTGTGCCCAGAATATGCCCCATAAGAAGTGGTTGTAACAAACTGCAGGATGCCGGCATAGAGATGCTAGTAAAAATCTCAAGTATCTACTCTGTTGACAGCAAAGCTTAGCCCTGCTTAGCACTTTGTTGTCTCAGAAACACCACTCATTAGCGACGCTTGTGTGTTATAAATTATTATCCCTATGTAAATTACATATAGAATGTTATCCAGCAATTCTGCACAGCCATGTAGCAAATCAGTTGGGGAGCCGGCAAAAACTCTGAGGAGGTTCTTGGGTCTCAGTCCCACACTCAGATTATAAGAGCAAAATGTCAGTTTGTACACTCCATAAATTAATTACCCCCAAAACATTCTGGCACTCCTTTTCCCATGCATTTATTTCTCCTGGAGACACGAGAGCATCTAACTCCTCTCCAGTGAGGCATGAGAAAGGTATTTTTGCCAATAAATAACCAAGAGGAACACAACAGAACAACAGTCCTCTCCAGCAATGTGCTTCCAGGTAAAACTGCACTGGGCAGTAAAACGGAACAGTAAAGAGAAAGTATGGTAAATCTTCTTAGGAGTAGTATTAGTTTTAATGCCAAAACCTAGTTGATTTAACATTTTTTTCTGTCCGTTCCAGTGTTGACTATTTTGTTCTAGCACTGCATAAAGGCTTTTTGTGCTATAAACCAACTAATTTTAACTTCACATATATAGCTCATGCATTTTTGCGTGCAAAGTGATTCTCAAACAAGCTGCAGAATAAAACTGAGTTAGAAAGGTTGCTAGAAAATAGTCATTTTCAAGCATGTGCAAAAATTGCAAGGTCTAATAGGTGTCAGTTTTCCTCTGGGAACAGACAATTCAAACAAACAAAAATCACAAATCCCAAAGGAAAAACAATTGCAATAACTCCTTCAGGTTACATCTCTTGATGCCTTACCTTTCTTGAAAAGGTCAATCAGCTCCTGGTGGATTCGATGTCAAAGCCAGCAGAAGGCTCTATAAGTGACACAGTAAGTACCACTTGCCTTGATATTTAAACACTTTGCTTCATGCCCTCTCAGCATTGAGCCAGGTACGGGCAGCCCACAGACACTCTACTTTGGTTCTCCCCATGTCATCGCACACCTGATAAGTGTGTTGTATTTTACCTGCTGTTCATTTAGCTTCCTTTGTATCTCCTCAGAGTTACAAGTTTCATAGACGATAGGTTTGGACAGCTCTGACTCAATGTGAGCAAGCCAAGATCTCAGGCTACTCATGTTTTTATCCAGCTGCTGCACTGCAACGAGGGTCTCCTTCAACTTCTTTACCCTGTAAAGAAAAAGAAACAGCAGCATAAGTACACCCCAAAGGAGAATTTCCACAGCATGTGTTTCAGAAAGTTTTCAGAGAAACTTAACTTAGATGGCAAGTTCTGTTCTGAAGAATCTTTATTATGTACCAGAAGTATATTATATGTGGAAGTAGTCCTGCATTCATAGGTTCCAACTAAGAAAAATTAAGAGCTTACTAATGCCAGACAACATTGTCAAAGCTTCTCTACCTTATCCATTTAACCAGTACTAGTGGTGGAGTGCACTGTGAACAGGCCTTTGCACCCCGGTGATTTCTAAACATTTAACTACGTAGCATAGAATGATTTGGGTTGGAAGGGACCTTTAAAGATCATTTAGTCCAACTCCCCTGCAATGAGCAGGGACATCTTGAGCCAGATCAGGATGCTCAGAGCCCCATCCAACCCGACCGTGAATGGTCCCAGGGATGGGGCATCTACCACCTCTCTGGGCAACCTGCTCCGTGAAGACTTGTCCTCGAATAAATGAGTTTTAGAGAGAGAAATCCAGCTGAGAACTTAGTGAGAATTTCTGAATCCCAAGGGCTGCTTTAAGTTGTTTTTGGTCTTAATGGACTACTTCAGATTTAAACAGCTGAAATTGGAATGTAACTGCATAGCAATTTCTAAGTAGTCTTTTTCTTGAGACCCTGACCCTATAACAATGGCCAGGAAAAATTAAATAGTGGGTTTTTTTTATTCAAGGGAACATTAAGGTTAGAGAGTGAGGAAAATTTGACTAAATCGTCATCCCATCTCGATATTTTTTCCTTCAGCCTGTTTCAACTGCAAAAATGTTTGCCAGTAATTCCCTCCTTCCTGTCCCCATGTTACATAACATACGTGAGTGGGTTCTGAAATTGTTTCTAAGCTTGCTTTTTTTTTTTCCATTTATGTAGTACCACAAACAATTTTGAGTAACATTCCCATTTATGCTTCTATTGCTCTTCCACTTTAGTGTTTCAATATCAGAAAGCTTTAAGAGATGAGTGCAGCTGTGAATAGACTGACTAAATCAGGCTGAAAAATACAAGATTGCCAGATTTGTCAAATAAACAAAATGCCACCTGACTACCCTATAATTCAAGCAGACCAATTCACATTCTTTCCATAACACTAACCAGCAAATTTATCAAGTGTTTCCATATTTAAAGCAGCTGAACACTAAGAATCTAATGTGGAGGTCATTTTCTTACCAAAGAGAAATGCAGATATCTTAACGTCAACTTGAAAAACTTAGAAGTTAAATCTTTCAAATTTTTGTCTCTTTCTAGCCCTCTCTTTAGATCACAGATGGTCAAACTGTGGCTCTAGCACCAAACACACTTAAGAACAGTTCGAATGCATCTTCCTTGCCAGAGTTTCATAACCAACAGCTGCAGGGTTGCAATCTGAAAAAACACCTTGGTAATTGGAAAAAATCTGGGTAATTTGAAAAACTGGCTATGAAGAGACTGAAGTCAACACAATCATGCTGAAACACTGCCCCAGTCCCCATCATCAGGTTATCCCGAAACACAGCTATGTGTTTATCCTTGGAGAGATACAGCAGAGCAACCAATGTCTGGGGACGTTACCTCCTCATCACCTATGGTTGTACATACAGTGTTTTGTGGTTTTGGACCAATTGAAACTTGCTCATAGGGCGAGCAAGAAGGTTGGTTATCACTTCTGGAGCTCACATACAACTTTTCAGTCTCTGACATTAATTAAGAGGAGTGAAACCCTGCCCATTTTCTGCTTCGGTTTTCTAGGCTGGATGCCACTGATCCTTTGCAGGCATGCTGGACTGGGAAAGGGAACAATGAGTCATGTCAACCCTGTGCAGAAGCAGTGTCACTATCATTTGCAAGCCCAAGCTGCGGACCAGGCTTTTCATGTTTGCAACTGTATAGTACCCTAACCTCTGCGCTGGATTTTTTTTACATTTTGCCTGCAACACCTGACAAAGGTCCCATCATTTAGTGCCCTCTTTGCCTCAGGCAGACTGCATGGGAATACATCCCTGCCAGAGCAAAAAGCAACCTCGTCCCAAATAGAGTTATTTTCAGTCACGTGACCTAAGTTACTTCAGAGAAAAAGAAAAAAAGCATGACATACTAAAAGAACACTTCAACCACAACCAAAATCTAGTGCTAAACCTGCCCTCCTGCCAAACTGTTGCAATTCTCTGCACCTAAAATCCAGAAGTGGGGGGAAAAAAAAAAAAAAAAAAAAAGAGAGAGAGAGAGAAAAAGACAAGGACAACTCTCTTCCAGCCCCCCACTACATTTACTGTTAACACTGTTCTTTTTTTGTACCGAGTCTAATGTAACAGGTTCCTTGCCCATGGTACAAATAGAAGCAAATAAACAAGTGCTTCTTGGAGTATGCTGGGCTTACTTTTTTTGACTGAACTGCAATACAGTGTGTTGTGCCTCTAGCTACTCTGAAAATATATCTGCAAACAAGTAAGAGATATAATCCATGATGTCTAAGAGTTTTCCTTCTGAATCTTAGCAGGCAAGATGCCTATGCTCTTCATCTCATTGAATACTGTGCCTGCGTACAAATAAGCACATAATGTGCGTGCAAGAAAAAATCTGTCAAAAATGTAAAAGCTCAAAATGCTATCTTTCCATGCTAATGGTGGGACCTGGAAGCTAATAAAACTAAAAGCTCTGCTTAGAGAAAAAGGTTAAATTTATAAACCATTCAAGTACATGGGATCCCCAGCCAACTGTAATTTTGACCTTCTGAGATTTCATTTACAAGATTATGTTTAAGCAGTTAATTATTCCAATAACCATCTCATGATTTTGATGCAGAACTATGCATGTTACCGCAAGAGACTTGAGATAACTCCTCTCCTTGATAATGAAGATTCTGCATTGAAATCAAAGGGCTGGACCCATGACACGATTGTTTTAGAGGCTGTTTTTTATATAACACACACACACACACCGGTCTTATTACGTTTTACAAATACTTAAGACTCTCAGAAAGGAAAATACTGTGGAATTCAATTGTTTGTTCTTATGGTTTACTGACAAAAAACTCATAAGGAACTTTGAATGGGCTTATGATGCTTATGTTTCCGTGTTCCAATTACTTTACCTCAGTTTCCCCAAGAAAGTAGTAACTTTAAAATGTCTATTTCGCATTAAGAAAAGGCAGTGGGAGAACAACTTGGAGCTGAAGTTAAGCACAAATACCTTTAATTCAACTAGTGCTAAATTAGACAGCCTTAGATTCCACTTAAAAAGGAAAACACCTGTAAATACCTAACAATACATTATATAGAACTCATAGCTACTGCATTAGTCATTTAGACAGCTGGTTACTAATATTAAACTTTAAAATCAACATGAAAGAAGTCAGTAAGAGCATGTTCTATGAAACAGTGACAAATTCTACACTGTTAAAATAAGTTTTTAAAAAATCAGTTGAAAAATAATACTTTAATGATTAAAAAAAGCTTTATTGTCCAAAGTACAGTACTACTGCATACGAGGACACTAGTACCACAAGTTATATTTGCTCTTCAGATCACACTTGCCTCTTTCAAAGAGTAAATTTCTAGAACTCTGAGCAACAACAGCAAAACTTCTAGAAAAGATAGTGTGAAGAAGGAAAAAGAGAAGCTGAATCAAAAATCCAAGGTGATGTAGGCTGAGTTCAAGCATTACATGCAGTTACAAAAAAGTCATTAATATGTACAGGACAGACGAGCTTCAAGAAGTTAAGTCTGAAATACTTTCTTTACAGCCTCTCGCTTGTAGCCATGCCCCTTTGATGACACAAACAGTGAGCAGACAAATACAAAGTCTGCTTTCTCTCATGTGCGTACATGCTCTTGTATTTAAAAACAGCAGTAAAACGAGTCTACAGTTTCTTTCAGACAGCTAAGAGATTTTACTAGTTCTAAGTATGCATCAGTAACAAAAAAATATTCTGGGATCAAAAAGTACTAGCTGTAAAACAAAGTATGCTGTTATCACTGTCAACTATTTTTAAACTGATCAGGAAACAGTAATTTCTAGCTAAGGTAGTGATTTCTACATATCAATATTTCAATTAGTTACCCAGCAACCCAAGACTTCAGAAAGAACCGTATCAATCAAAAGCAAACAAAAATAGCTGCCTGCCTTGTGATATCACAATTACAGTCTGGGAGATCTGAATCCACAGTGCCGTCCTCCGCCATCCTCACAGCATGCAAGTCCTCCGCCACCACCATAAAATTTTCCAGCTTTAAAATAAGAACTTCCACTCCAAAAGCCTGCAAACACTATGCTTTAGGCGGGGGGAGGAAAGGGGACACACTTCTCTTTGCTGGTGAGTACTGTACAGAAAATGTCGTACGCCAAACAAATGTTAGCAGCCGTTGCCTGATAACATGAGACTGAATGGTGACAAGTGGTCATGTTTCTAAATAAAACTTGCATTCATCACCATGTGCCAGACTTGATCTCTGGGAATGTGGACCATCAGTGGGGATGGGATGAAAACACATACAACAAAGCCTTCTTTGCAAAGCCTGAGCAGTTGCAGCAATAGCACTGCTTCCTGGCTGTAAACATCTGTAACATTTTTTTCACTGGGCTGACATATCAGAAAAATTCATCTGAAAGGATAAAAATGTTCTAGGAGGACAAAACCAGAAGTCTCCAATGCAGAGACACGGCTACCTTTCTGTAGCTGTCTCTTCTGCAGTTACAGACCTCCTCAGAATTGAGAGGCAATTAAAAAAAAGCGGGTAAGGACACAGAATGTGAGAAAGAAAGAAAGAGGCTTTTACAGGCAAATGTAGAAGTTCCACCGCACAGCATAAAATCAACAGGTAAAGATTCAGACTGGACACATATTACTATTCTATATTACTAAAGCATTTTCATAGAGCATTTTCTATTTGTTCACAGCTGTAGTATACAAACCACTAAGAAAAATGCTCCAGACAAGGGATGACTGTAGCTTTGCAGAAAAGCACGTGGTATCTAATAATTTATTAATGCTGTCAGGGATCCAGAATACGAAAAGATGTGTTTTATTCTCAACACCAGAACAATTAATCTGCAGCAAAATCATGTTAGAGGATGCATTCCAAACTCCAAAAATGTCGTAACAGGAACACACCCCAGTACATAACAACATATTCTAAAGAGCCTCTGGAGCCTTCTAAAAATTATCTTTAAGGATGCAAATCCAGTGTAAATTAGCCATCAATACAAGTACTTTGTACATACATTAATCAACAACTTGGGCTTTAACTGCTATCAGCCTAAAAGCTGCAGCTGAACTAGCAAGATTTCCACAACCAAACATCAGACCTCTCCACCATTTAGTTGGCAACTTCAGCAATGCAATGTTCAAACTTTGCAGAGTTTTTTTTTTTAACTTCAGTAAGCACTGGAATGGAAAGGGTGGTATGTTTAATTGCATACAATAGTGTTTAGCATGCTAATTGAGAAGGCTAAGTTGAAATGATCTGGAAATAAAAGTACTAGGACTTGAGACCCTCCTTCATGATAACAGAATGAGAAAGTTTAAGTGTTTTTGCAGTTTGTATCTTCCCACCCCAAGAATGATACAGAATCCTGAACCCCTACCTGTCTCTACAGGGGACACGAACCTCTAATACTGAATAGACAATACAGATCTTTTAAAGATGTGTTTTGCAGTCTCTGAATGCAACCACTTTTCACTAGAAGCTTCCAGAAGGTATTATTTGAACATTTGTCTGAGTACACGTTTCAAAAGACAAACACAAAAATACGGTAAATATACTTTATGTTCGACAACTGGTGATGCATCACATCCTCTGAAACCAGCAGGCTCCTCGACCGTAACGCACCACTTCCTGATTTAATTATTCTGTAAGAAGTATACAGTGTTCATTACTTGGAAATGAACACTATAAAAGGAGCTGGAGCCACCAGAATAATTCTGCTTACATAAATTTTACTGCTCCCATGCTTACAGATTTCAGAGCAGGAATGCAGTAAAACCATACAAAAAAAGAACGGATGAAAAAAGACGACAAAAGTAAACAAATCCTTTTGCTGCTAACAGGACTAAAGTATTACAAATTCATATGTCCTTACATCACAGAAGTGTAAAATATAAAGTATATGTACATTTTATGAAGTGCAAAATTGGGACTAAATTATTGTCAGTAACGGGAGGGAAGCTGTAGTACAACTCAACAGAAAGTATTTCTTTAAGTTATGCAAATTGTTGTTATTTTTTTGCCCTTAAGTAAAAAGAATTTTTAAGCCCAATGTACATATGTCTACCTGCAGTTACTCTTCTCCATTCATGAAAAAACAGTCAGGCAGAAAAACTAAGACTTAAGTTTTGGAACAGCTCTTCTCGAAAAGCAAAACTACAAATGCACTGTTTCAATTCTTCTGCCATGAATTTTTCAGAGAAACTACATTTGCACCCAGTTTTAAGCACCCATCTGAAGTAAGATGGTACTGGAGCAACACTCACTAAATCTGACTGCAATGGATCCTATGTCATACTAGCAGATAATGCTTTGAATTGACTCTTCTAGACGAAATGATGTCAGGTACTGTAAAGTAAAATAGGAAGGTGAATTTCACAGAAATGTGTTGATGATTAAGAATAAACTCATTTCACAGCTAATGATGAAAAGGCAGACAATAAAAAGATTTTAAATTCATGACATCTAGCAAATTAATCTGTCCCATATAGCACTTAGAAAGAAACAAACTGTTTTACCTGGCTGCAATAAGATCTAGAAGATGTTGCCACCTGTCATTGATCTTGCCCAGTTTGTACTCAATCTCTGACGCCTTACTCTCATGGCTGGCTTTTGCAAGTCGCTCTCCCATTTGCTGGAGCTGGATTTTGTTCTTCTGGGCTACAGCAATTTCCTCTTGATAATCCTGGACAGTAAAGAGCAATCAGAAGTCAGGGTACTTATTCTGAATACACTCTGCTCTACACTAAATGAACCATACAAAAATATAAATGAATGTTGTTTTTTTGGTGATCAGTACAGTGAAGAGACAATCTCTTAAATATTAGATGTACATCCCACGAACAATTTTATCAGAAGAATGAAAAAAAAACACCAAAATGCCTTCTAGACATATATCTGCTATAGTTAAACTCATTACAGGCAATTCTGATTGGACATTTAGTAAACCACTGAGATGCCTTTTACTTTGCATTCAGTTAATTTTCTGGTATCCTGGAAGGTCCTACCTCAAGAGAGGAGGAAAACGCTCCGTAGTGAGAAACACACAGTCTTACTGGAACTTACAAACGTCAGTGTAAGGTAAAATCTCCACTTCAGCTTACTCAATATCTTCTTTGCAACACAAAACAAGTAAGCAGTTAAAGAATAGTAAGTGTACACGCACTGCACTATACCTTTTTAAGTTTCTCAATCATTTCTTCTATGAGGATGTCGCCATTTTGAGAAACCTTACTTTCCATTTGTGTCAGCCACTCACAGAGCTCCTTGTTCTTCTCACTGAAGACAGCCCACTCATTCAGTCTCTCACTAACTTGTTGTCGACGTAAGGAGACCTTAAAACATTTGCAGTAAGTAAATAAAAACAAAATAGTAAACACATTTAAGAGATGCTTGAAACACTTTGTACCTCATTGTGAACTCCTCTGGCCCTGCAAAAGTGTCCCAGCTACTTACTTGCCATTAAAATAAACTAGAGTGTACTACAAAAATCTTTGTGTGACTCTCTGTGAGTTTAGAGGTTTCCTGTTTAGAGGTTTCTTGGGTTTCCTGTTAGCTACATCCTATGCATAGAGAGAGGCATCCAAGTGTTACGCTCAGTAGCCTGTCAATATCTTGTTTTATAATGTCTCTAACCCAAAGATTTCATTAGAAGATGAAAAATGAACTTTCTTACAATTTTTGCTTACTTACAAAATGTTATAAAGTATGATAATACTTT
Source organism: Ibidorhyncha struthersii (assembly GCA_013398815.1). Classification (NCBI taxonomy): domain Eukaryota; kingdom Metazoa; phylum Chordata; class Aves; order Charadriiformes; family Charadriidae; genus Ibidorhyncha; species Ibidorhyncha struthersii. The sequence goes on along the minus strand of VZSZ01008964.1, from coordinate 430,719 downwards.
CTTTTTAGTCTAAAAGATTAAATAAAAGAGGAAGTTATGAATGCTTGACAAAAGCAAGAAAAAAAAAAGATATATACATAGCATAGGCCAAACTCCAAAAGACTGTGTAATTTTTACATGAGCATGATTTATAAGTACAAAGCCAAATCAAAGATATTTTGCATAAGCAATTTTCTACTTGAGTCCAAACACACTCATTCATAGATGACTATTTCTCTTGAATGGGCAGGACACCTTGAGAGATTCCAAAGGACTGAGATGTGCCCTGACAGGAAAGAATAGGCATAAAACATCAAACAGGCTAATGCTGTAGTTAGTACAGGAAGAATGAAAACATTGCTATGTTTACGAAATTTCTATAGCAGTGGTACCACCTCAGACTATGAATAGTAATAGACAGACAAAGACGGACATTGAAATCAAAACAGCAGCAGAGGGCGAGCAGCAAAGTCATCTCTCCAGTTTCAGACATTTGTACAACTACTTACTTCCCCCCCCACTGTAATCTGCATTGTTTCTGACTTTATATCAGCATTTCAGCTGAGAAGACAAAGACTGCATCTGCTTTTTCGTAAACAAAAGTGGTGTGTTCTTTAACTACTGTGTTAGGTTTAACAAGGGTATACACATGATCTCACATTTCCTTTTTGTGGTTCTAAACTTGATGGCAGCTTTCTGGAAACAAGCAACAGTTGAACAAAGTGCTGCACTAGGTTACATCATGAAACATTCAGTACAAACAAAACTAAGATAAAACTTCTTTACTTGACTCCCTCATTTACCACAAACATACATGCAATAACTACACTGTAGTTTAGATGGATCTACATTGGTGCATTCAAATACAACTAACTCATAACAAGATCTGTGCTGTTAACTGTGAAGCATTTTTCCTAATTTGGGGATGTTTTTGAAGCCTTCCCAGGTACCTTAGATGAGGTAACTATTTCAGAGTTAGCCCTGGTATATTTGGGCTGTAACCTCTACTGAACCACAGAAATAACATTAGGATAATCTGAAAAGCTGGGTGAGGGAGACTCCACTACCTGGATTTCTAAGTGCAAAATGGAAGCTAGAAACACACTAATAGCATGATGCGCCTGAAAAATCAAACAATACTCCTCAGCTCATTTTGCAGCCAAACAAATAACCCTCAGACTGAGAGAAATGTAGACATCAAAGTTGAAGAAGCAGATGCTATCAGCAGAACTGAAGGTACAATACAGTAATGCTGAGCGGGGAGGGGACATCCTTTCTGAGCAGGGCTCCTCCACCAAAGCACAGTAAACTGTATTACTTCTATGTTTTTCCCAGCCAGCCATGCCACAGTCCCACAGCGTGACTTAGTTGCTGGTTTTGCAAGGCTGCTTAAACATGACCTCAGGGCCATGACAAAGTTCAAGAGATCTAGAAACACTAACAGTAACTAAAGAAAGCACTTCAACGGATGTTTTCCCTGATTCACTAAGAGTTCAGTTTTGAATCTGAGTGTGCCTACATGCGTCTTTTCTAAAAGCTGTCACTTGCATTCAATTTTTCTCCCAATGCTTTTGTAGCCTGCATGCTCATATGTGTGCTCAGTACTGTACTTGCCTGGTGGCACAGCTCCTCCCACTGCCTGTGCAGAAGCTCTATGCGCTCGCTGAGGATTGAGATGTCATCTGCGCTGATATATATTGACAGGGTCTCCTTCAGCAGAGAGAGGTGTGCAAGGTCATCTGTCCATCCTTCAACAGCATTCTCTAACTCCTTAAAAGAAGTGCACAAGGAAAAAGGACCAGCTTGCTAACAAATAAAAATTTGAATGTGTTGATGAAGCATAAAGACAAGCATTGTTATCCCACTGAATTACAGTCATATCTGAGCAGACCCACCATTTCAAGCAGATTGTTTCAGCCCCGTTTAAAAGAAAAAGAAAACACCAACAAATATGTACCAATATTTTCAGAGTTATGAGAGATGTAACTCCCCAGTAGAGAATGATAGGTCAGCCTTGTAACAAGTACTCACAAACTAATATACTACTCAAATCTCTCTAAAGTTCAAAGGTGTTTGAAAATTCCGAGTATTGGTTTGGACTTCTCTGTATTGAAAATATTTTCAATCTGTAATCCATTTCTAAACTGCAAAGAATATAGCATAAAAGTGTTATCTAATATCCCCCACAGTAATCTCACCTTAAATAAAAAGTACTAAACCAACAGTTTAGATACCATGAGTTTAAATTTGAAGTTAGAATTTCTATAATAAAATCACAGCAGTATTTAGCACTTCTATAGGACTTTTCAGACCCTGTTCTGATCTCACTTTGATCAGCTCTCTATTTACCCTGCAGGATTTGCATTATATATGATGTCCAAATGTTACATGGGTAGTTTCTTGTAACAGGGGCGGCTGACCGGTTTCCACAGTCAGTAATGTGAAGCCTATTAACAATGGAAAAGGTTACTACACAAAGACAGGCAAAGATGAGACAAAAGTCAGCAGAGAACATGTGCTTTACCTTGCAACGAATCTGCTCTGCATGCAACTCATCATGGTGTTCTGGCAAAGGCTGAGAAAGCTTTTTTTTGAATGATCTTAGCTTCTCCAGGGAGTCTCCTATGCCCTTTTCAGATTTTTCCCAGTCCTGAAGGCAGAATGTTTATTAGACTTCAATTCAGATCTGGATTATACTTATGTCAGTTGATTTGCCTAACTAACCACTAAACAATGAAAACTTTTTCATAATAATAACATGCCCTGAAATCCCCCTCTATAGAATACTTATAGTCTCAGAGCCTGAGTCATGTGTACAACTGTGTCAAATTTTTTGTGCGTAGGTCTCTGCTAGTAGAAATGCGCAGGCCAAAGCCTCCTGTTATTACAACGTTGTCTAGATCTAACTCCATCCTTTCAGAAAAGCCTCTCCCTGCCAAAATTATTTTCCACTTCCTTTCTCTATTAAACATGCCACTGTTCTCTGACAGCAACTCCATTCAGGTGCATTAATCTCCAAGAAAAAAAAAAAAGTGGTTGGGGGTACCACAAATTGAGGTCAGATTGAAGTACCTGCAGTATCTCCTCTAAGTTCTAATTCTAGCAGCTACACCCACCTTTAGTGGTTGTATACTTTCCAAAATTTTAAATGTATCCAATGCAATCAAACCATACCAATCGTCTTGTGACAGTATGGTTTTACCTGGCTCACCTGCTTGTTAAAGCCAATTAGAACGGTACTCACAGATAGAAAGATCTCTAATAAGCCAGTCAACCCATAAAGAATGCCAATTGTGTGATACGAAGATGATCAGAGGGCTGGAGCACCTCTCCTATGAAGAGAGGCTGAGAGAGCTGGGGTTGTTCAGCTTGGAGAAGAGAAGGCTCTGGCGAGACCTTATTGTGGCCTTCCAGTACCTAAAGGTGCCCTACAGGAGAGCTGGGGAAGGACTTTTTACAAGGGCATGTAGTGATAGGATGGACTTTTTACAAGGGCATGTAGTGATAGGATGGTGGGGAATGGCTTCAAACTGGAAGAGTGGAGATTTAGATTAAATATTAGGAAGAAATTTTTCACATTAAGGGTGGTGAGGCACTGGAACAGGTTGCCCAGAGAAGTTGTTGAGGCCCCATCCCTGGAGGTGTTCAAGGCCACGCTGGATGGGGCTTTGAGCATCCTGGTCTAGTGGGAGGTGTCCCCACCTATGGCAGCGGGGTTGGAACTCGATGATCTTCAAGGTCCCTTCCAACCTAAACCATTCTATGATACAAGAAAATACGGAACTTGTTTCTCTTAGTCTTCTGTTTCAAGATATTCTGCTTCTACCACTGTCTTTGTATTTCTGTCCCATTTTTTTCCAATCTATGCCAGTATTTCATAATCATCTTCAGGATAGAAAATTACAAACAACAGGTCTTGCAAAAAGCCCCTCTCTTTAGTGTCTTCTTTCTTCTTTCCTTAGTAAGTAATATGACCTTACATGACAATAGTCTGTGATGCTCTTAATGCAACACATAGTCTTCTAGAATATACACTTGTGCTTCCCATTTGGTCAGAAGACCACTAAAAGGTCATGTATTTAAGACCAAGATAGCACAAAGCTTGATATCTATGAGACAATTTATGCAATTTACATGGTAATTTCCCTACTTCCTCACCCTCAAGCATTAGCTTCCATACTTTCAGTGAGACAAAACACCACAGAACTTTTAGGCTCCCTAGATAACACCTTTCATGACTAAGATTTCCTGACATAATTCCCTCACTAGAAGTTGAGGTACGAGGAACAAGTCTTGAAAGAGAAGGAAAAATTTATTTATCTGAACTTTTCCAAAAGAATATTTCCTTTTCTTGCACTGCTTTGCTTCTTGTTATTTACAAACAAAACGAAAGTGTCTGTAATTCTGTAATTCTATTACGCCTCTGAAACTATTCTAAAAGCACTTGCCCTATTCTATTAATACGCTCAAGTTCAATTTTCCTTAACCTCCCTAGAATGAGTAAAAGGGAAAACGAAACAGACCAAATTAAAATTCCAGCCTATCATCTTCAGTATTTAAAGTGAGGTTAGCAGGCATTCCGGACGTTGCTTACATCAAAATAAAGTTCAAGGCTCCCTTCTTCAAGATCACAGAAGTTTATCTAAACTAGCAAATACTCAAGACACTGGAAGGAAACACAGACTACTACGTTGTTAGATAGATCTTGACATTGGCATGCAGAGGGAATAAGGAAGTCCAATTTTCAATATAGTATGCATAAAAATTAACTGGCATTGTGCAAAATAAAACACGTTTTTGCTCTATGTTGAAAATAGGACTGGTAGGAATATCCTTTATTGCCAGTGTTCTGGAAATATCAATTAAAATATATCAACTAACATACAAGCCTACTGTGAAGTAGTACGACTCCTAGTTTCAGAGGTGGTGAAATGAAATCATGAGCTCATGTAGCATATATGCAATTCCTGTATTTGTGCTTATCCCTTGAGGACGCTTTCCTTCAACAGGGCTCGCAGTGAGAAACCATGAACTTGCCAAGAAGTACAGAAGAAATCACATGCTTACTTTCAGTAGTAAAGCGAGTTGTTTCTTTTGTTGCTCCAGTTGGGTGCTAGCTATCTTCCAGCGCTCCTGAATTTCAGTGAGCTCTGTCTGCAGGGCTGCCTCAGCTCCACTGTCAGCAGAGAGCAGCAGTTGCTTCCCAGCTTCCACAGTGAGGATATAACTCCCTTGCTGCCTTAGGAGAACTTTCTCTTTAAGCTGAAAATAGTAACAGTTTTCTGTCAGCTTTGTCTTTTTAATTACAATTAGCAATTCAGTATAATTCATTCTCAAGCCCACACTTTAATTAATTGCATACCTTGGCTTACGCATGAGCTGCCACCACAATCATTTACTGCAGCACACCTTTAGAAAATTTCTCCAAGGAGATGAAGACATGAAAGACTTCTTTCCCCCCATTAATATTAGTTTCTCAATTGCTGTTAAAGAGAAATAGTTCCTCTATAGCCTATTATGCTTCTAGGCTTTATTATTACATGCATCTTCCAGCCAAAAAGCTTGAAGACATCAAGATGTTAAATAGGCACCGTTAACCTCACATGGTTAACTTCATTTCCATCACGCTGCTGCTTCTGGGGCTATGCCAGTTCCAAAGAAGAACTATCATCCAACATTGCTTTCTGCAAAGCAGATAGTCTGAATCAAACACATTTTTAAGAATTTTTTAAATGATGAAGGCTGTAAAAGAGGCGGGATTGTTTTTCCTCTTTGTTCAAACACACTGGACGTACCTGCACTTCATCCAGTAGAGCTCTGGCTTGCTGCAATGGGATAGGAACGTTGCCCAGCCCACTCACTGGCTGACAGGATATTTCCACCAGCCACTTGCGCAGCTTCTCTGCCATCTCCCTATAGCGTTGCCACTGGTGAATCTGGCTGTCAATGATCCCCCTCCTCTGCTGTGCCCGGCGAATTACTCCTTGCCATTGATTACTTAGAAGAGTCAGCTTCAGATTAAATTCATCCCTATTATAAATAGATAAATAAATAAAAATATATATTAATCTTCATACTTTGATCTGTTTGTTTAGTGAAATAAACTGAAGGGAAAGCGAAGAAGTTTTCTGGCTGTCAATTATGAAACACTAGGAGAAAAGCACTGAAGTCTCATGATAGCTGACTGAGGGTGAGAACTTCACACTTGATGTACTGGGAGAATCAAAGGGCTCCGATTATTGAGACATTTAAAAACCCAAACCTTTAACACACAAAACGCTTTTACCTTCTCCCCAGAAATATACAAAGAAAACCCACAGGCTTTGCCAGCTTGGATTAGCCAAACTCATAGTAAATCACAGAGATTTCACAATTCCCCCCCAGATTTACTACTGAGCTCAAAGCAGGCATAAGATATACACAGTATTAACAAAATTCTCACATCCCCAAAAACCATTCACCTTATATTAGGACCATGATACCCTTAGCAAAGTCAATGCATATGCACAAGAGTGAAGCCACTGGTGTTTCACTGATTTGCATTCAGTTGATCACAAGTGTTTAAGATAAAACCTCAGACAGCAATGAATTCCTCTTCCATCACATGTAGGCGGCAGGTGTTCTTAAACAGCAGTAGGGAATCCTCTTGGTAGAGGCAAGTCCCCAGCTGGCATAAATCAAGTGTAACTCACTAAATCTGTCACTGCAGGCTCCTTCGGCAAAAGTGACATTTTGAACGTACATCAAAATAGACAAATATGTAACATGCTTGATAATCCAAGACAAATCTTTGTCAGAGAAGCAGCCTCAAAGCTGTTGTATTCCCAAATGAATTCACACATTCACATAACCCATAGCATCCTAAAGAACACTGTCTTATTTAAGAACTGGCTAATTAATAGCTTAACCATGGCAATAGTAACTTCTGTACTACAGAGCATGATCTGTACACTGACATCTGCTACCTTCTCTTTTTGGAAGTCCCCCACTAGTCTAAGTATTACTTCACATAATCATCATCAGCAGAAACACAGGAATGTCTACCTGTCATCCACCTGTCCTTGTTCGAGGAGGTGCTGCCCATCAGAGATAATTGAATGCAAAATCTGCTGGCGGCTGAACATCTCTGCCTGGAATAGCTGTTGTACAGGAGACAAGGATGTTAAAACAAGATCTTACATTTTAATTCTATCTGTATGCACTAGTAAAAATGAATTTTCATATATTTAATCTCATTTCAAATTAATTCAATAGGAGTTTTGTCATGAACTTAAATAGAAACACATTTAAATATCTCATTGCTGGAGTTACTTGCTGCTTCTAGTAATTATTATTAGTTCTTTGGGATTTTTTTTTAAAAGCTAAATAATATCAACTGGAGTTAGGTTTTATGTCTCTGAGTACAATTGTGTGACTGACACTATAATTTACAGCAAAATCCAGATAGGGTATTTATTGCATTGACAGAAAGGGCACTTTTTATTTTCTGACCTGTTTAAGAATATTATAGTCCTTTGCCTTGTTAAATTGAATTTATGCACAGATTGTGTGTGATAGTGTTACACAAGTTTTTAATACAATTTTACATTGCCAATAGAACTTTAAAAGAAATGGTCAGCCAGGTGTAGCAGCTAGAAATCAATTTTCCACTTTTTCCAATTTTTCCAATTTATTTTCCAATTTTCCCCATCAGTCACAATAAACTCACAATACTTTTAGAACTCCCTTATTCCTTAAAAATTACTAAAGACAAAAAATTACCTAAGAACTACTTAAGCAAAAATGACTTAAATATATACTACTTGAATTTATTTTTAAAAACATCTTTTCTTTTAGTAAAGGATCATGTCTCTAGATAAGGTTGTTCAAGAATATTCTTATGTTGATGAAGGTACACCCAGGCATTGGCTCAGGACTAGACCCCCTCCATAGTCAAAAGGTTTTCAGAGAGATTAAAAGAGAACGTATACTGATATGAAGCTTGAGATTTTTTTTTCTTTTATTAGTGGTGGTGTTTGCAGTTGATAGAAGTTCACCCTTGCCTGAACTGAGCGCCTCTATCCCCCAAACCAAGATTACACCTCTGTCATATGGCTTCCCACCAGCTCAAATTGTGATGTACCTGTCCCTGCATCTGCAACGGCCAGCAAAATACTCACTGGCACCTGCACAATTAAATCTCTCGAGCACATTGTATGTAGCTTAGGACTTCTGGACGATGGACTAATTTTTCAAAATGAGATTTTGTCTCTCTGGATCACTGAGTTAATTTTGAAAATGTTATCCAGGCCATAAATTTTCCCATAGAAAGAAATAGTGTTATCTAATTTCCTTGCAAAATATTTGATAGTGTTCTTTGAATACCTTGGCTCTTACGAATGACTGAGCCTGGACCAGCGGGAAATTAATTGCTTTATTATCTCATGAACAAAAGCAATATACTATGGGGTTGAGAATTTCAGAGAGCTGAGCAAGAAGGCAGAAATTTCACTTTCTGTCACATCTATTTCTGTCAAGTTAGGGGGCATGGATGAACCACAGGAGGCAACAGCATCTATCACCATTGACGACAGATTGAGACTAAACAGAACACAACTGGTTAAAAAAAAAAAAACACCAAAACCAAACCTCTCAAAAGCGACAATTTTAATTTTTTTTTTTTTTTAAGAGGACAGGCGAAACAACAGCTTATCAAGCATGAGGAACTCTGCTTAGAGTGGAGGTATTCAAGCCCTACCCAAAAGCAGAGGGACATTTCTGTCAACATCCACTTGCTCTCCACATGTACACTGTGTCTGTACACAAGAGAAAAACTCTGTTATGTAGGACCATTTGCCACTCCAATTTCTTCTCATACATAGATCACTATGAATCACAGAAAGAGAAATCCAAAGGAGGAGGAAAGGAGGGCAGGTGTTGGAATGCACGATACCAGCACACTGGAAAAATTTCAGTAATTGAGTTGGCAAGGAACTTCCTCTTCCCCTGCCAGCACTTTCTCAAATGCTTGTCTCAGTGCATTCCAACTGTGCAGGAGTCCCAAGCAATGTACCAGGCTTGCAAAGGGTTATCTGGAGAATTGTGCAAGAATGACTACAAGATCGTCCTAACAGACTTGTCTGATGCAGATGCCAGTGTTTGTGCATGGTATTTGGAAAAGATATCACCTTCGCTTTGCTGGTTTGTAAACTTTGGTGGGAAGTTATTTCTAAATAAGGCCACTGAGGTAGCTGCGGTCTGCTTTGAGCAAACACCAGCAAAGTTATGAGTCAGCACTGGAAACCTGATAAGAGAGCTGAAGGCATTTCAATATCCATTCTGGGAATGCATGTGGAAACAGAATATTTTCTCATTATCTTCAAAAATAAAAAGCAAAAAATCTGGAAATTCATCTCAAGAAGTTTATATTTGACCCTTTCAGCTGCAAGGAGTGGAACAAAATTCTTCATGAGTATCAGGAGGCACTGCAAAGAACATTGAGTACTGAATACATTTAGATTATATAAAATGCCCAAAAGCTTTAGGTAAAAAAAAAAAAGATGCTGTTTACAACATTTTCTTAGTATGAATTGCAGTATTTACAAAATCAGATATTAGTTCACTAAATTCTAACAAATGACTTTATAGTTGCAATAAAAAAAAGCTTCAACAGACTGCCTTAGTAACACTCATCTGAGCTAACAGCTCAGATCAAGATTTCAAGAGAGAATTAAGCCGAGATCTCAAGACAATTGGATGCAAGAAGAATGCCATTAACTCCTTTCAAAAAATTATAGCTATGACAGGACACAACAACAGTAAGAAATTATCCACTTAGATAGTAATGATTTCTGGACATTCAAATCTCAACAACCTGAGATGTCTGAACTTACAAAGACACTGTCCAGTTAATGCTGGCAGCACCGAGAGGAAACGAAATAGATGGCATTTGTGAAAGCAAAGGCAGTTAAATGCTAAAGCAAATGTATGCTAAAGCAAGCAAAAATGGTCGTGAATTAGTTTCTGTTATCAGACATTCACCCAAACACTATGCTGTGAGATGTAAAGCAAGAGGAGGGGAAGGACATGATTCTCCCTACAATCTGGCCTGAGTCTATGGGTAGGTCAGCTGAAAAAGTTGTGGGAACTGAAACTACTGTGGCCACATGGGAGATTTGGTATGAAAATTGACTTATCTTACTTGATCTTTACCAGAATTCTTGGCAGTAACAGTATGGGTGGAGAAAAAATGTGCATCGCTTGACTTCACTGAAGAATCATGAAGGAAACCTCTAGTAAAAACTCTGAATCAGTTTTTCCCTGCAGCAAAAGCTGGGCTAGTTCTTGATTTGTTACAAACAAACGACTCCAGGACACAGCGAAGATCAAATCAGTTTGTTCTCCAAGAAATGTTACCAAATGGAGGCCCCATGATGAGTTACGTAACTCAGTATTTGACAGCAAAGTCTTCCTTTAACATGCTGTTCAGATGCTGTATATGTTGGCAATTTAATATCAAAAACCAAAATCAGAATAAACGGAAGGAATAATAGATTTTCTCCAGTTTGGACTGAAGACAAAGGGCCAAATTGCATGAGAATAGTAAGGTCCTACAGGAAGACCAATAAGAACATTGACTTCCTTGGTACAAACCAATCTGAAGTAGATTAAACGTAGGGGACAAGCACTCATAGGCATAGTGACACATTATACACAAATGCAGACAGATACTCAACTCCTCCCCAAACTGGGTATTATTGATATATTTGCACACTTCTTTTTTTTAAGTTAAGATATCCTCAGATGGTGCAGGCAAATGTAATTCAATTCAAGACATATCATTATATTACTCCACAAAAGAATGTGCATTCCATTTATGTATCAATAGTATGTGTTGGAGTCATGCATAAATACACATGATGACTTGCCTCATGTGCCCTCTGTTGTTCCAAAAGGCTCTGGTAGTTTCCTGAAATCTCTGCCGCCAGCTTCTTCTCAGTCTGAACTAATAAATCCATCCAAGTCTCACATTTCTCCAAGAAGGTCTGCTGCTGCAGCAAGAAAGACTGCAGCTTACTGAAAGACAGAAAGATGGATTCAGGTAAGGTCTCCTCCTCTCACACACAGTGTTAAGGGTTTTGCAATAACTTTTCCAGCAGAATTTCAAATCAAATAGCAACATTTTTCCCACTCAGCTGCCTCATTCAATTTATCTAATCAACACTTTGAAAAGTAGTAGTCTTCCTCATTTCAAATTCTGTTCATTTGTAGCGAAACCAACATCTCAGCTCACTGGCTTCACTCTTTATTTATAAGTACACAAAAGAAAAGGAGCTTTGGTTAATGAAATATCTGAAACATTTTCTATATTCTGTAAAAGGTATACTTTCTAGCTGTTGTAATCTAAGAAACCTATACAACAATCTTTAACTGTCCTCACCTGAATCTCTCAGTAGTCTGAGATGAGATCAGAGACCAATGTCTGTTCAGGTTCTGCATCCTTTTGATTTCTTTATCATTCAGAGGAAGCCTGTAACCCAGCTCATTAAGACGGTCCAAATCTGGGGTCAAGCTGCTGAACTTCAACATCTGACTCTGCAACAAACAGTAAAAGCGAAAATTAGTAAGTTCAGTAATTACACTATTATAGACTGTAAAATTATGAACTAGTACTCACTAAATTTGGAACAGCCTCGGTTGCCACCAAGTGGCATGCAATCCCTATGCCAGGGAAAAATTGCATTTCCAGTTTTCAGCTTCTGGTCCCTGACCAGGAGAGGACTTATGTTCATGTTTAAACGTGCACAGAGAAGTAAACTCAAATTGCACTGAAGTGTTTTGCTGAATCGGGGATTTACCACTCAGAGCTGCAAAAGTAGGCTAGTGTTTGAAGCCATATGTTTATATTATCAAAAAAGTGAGCCTTTTTCCTTGTTTCTTTGCGTGAACGCTAGGCTGGCAATTCCCATTGAACTGATTCAACTTTTTATTTTTAGTTTTTTGGTTTGCAGTTCAGAAATACCCAATTCACTACATTAGGAAAATGTCCTGGGTTTTAGCATGTCTAAAGTGCAATTATGTGTATAGTTAATCCTGATAGAAAAATAACGGAATATTAAAATAACAAAACCAGCCTAGATGGTAAAGTTCTTCAAATTCCCGTCAGGGCCTCAGAAAAAAGGGGAAAAAAAGCCCCACAAAAAGAAAGAGTGAAAGAGCTCAAATGGAGATCACATAATACACAGTATAAATGTTTCTTCATTATATCAAGATACCCCAAAAGAATAGATGACTTCATCCCTAAACTAAATACCACCGAGATAGGAATCGCATAAATCCAGAAAAAGTCAAGAGAAAACAAGATGAAGGAAATGTCCAAAACCTGCTAAAATTTCCATTTCCATTTAGATTTGGTATTAATTCTATTCTAAACAGTTTACATGTCCTTTTCTTCTTTACTCAGGGGCAAAGTAACATGGACATTCACTCCTTGACTGCCTTCAAACATCTAAGTTCTCAGTCTGACACTCTGCATGAGTGACAGTCCTTTAATAAGTATAGAATACGTGTATGATATTTGTGCATACCCTGTACAAGAAATAATCAGGCTAACGGAAAAAAAATAAATCAACATTTTCTGTGTTTATCAGTCACCTTGAGTTCCTCCATTCTACTCTGTATTGCTGAGAGATCAGATGAATGACTGGGATCCTGTCCTTTCAATATTTCTTCTGCTTCTGTTATCCAGGCCTCAAGGACTTGCAGGTTCTTGGCAAAGGTTTGATAGTCCAGCACTCCAGCCTTGAACAGAAAAGGACCCACAGTTTAAGAACTTTGGATGCATAACATCCACATTGACATTACACTCCTGTTTATTCTCATTACAGATTTGCAAACAGCTAGGCTAGGAGCAATTGTAACTGCTGCTTTGCTCACAGACTATGGAATTGGATTTTTTTTTTTAGGTTAGAACAGAGGATTTTTGATCATTGCAAAAAGGCGTAACTTCCTTTTATGAAACTAACTCCTCTGCTTAATTTAGTGTCGGCAGAGAGAACCACTAGTTGCTATTAATGCAATTTGAAACGAAAAACTTCTCTTATGTTTTGTCTCCTCACAGCACAGTGATGTTATAAGCGCATTCTAGACAACACTGGACTTCTTGGGTAAATCCTCTTGTCACCCGAACTGAAGCCACTACCTTTGTTGCTTTCTCACCCATATACTCTCCTATATTCTGCCACTCCTTTTTCGCTCTTTAGTCCATGGTGACATAAGCAATTAGCAATATCTACTGAACGGGCTTTGACACAAATGGTAGGCATCAGTCTGGTCACTGATATTAATAGGAACTGTAAAAATCAATTCCACATGATTATTCAGAAACTATCATTTGTTTTACTGCTGAAGAACTAGCTGGGAAGAGAGGTTTCCTTCAGGGGAGCAGTAGCTGCAGATCCAGCTGTTAGCACTATTGCTGACTGCAGAAAGCATGGTGCCCTTGGCATTCTGGATAGACACTTTCCTCCATGAGGTTTGCTATCCTTTTCCAAGAATTTGGACCTTCTTATAAGGTCTCTATACTGGACTTCAGAACATTGTCTACTCTCAGCTTTGACTTTCAGGCAAGTCTAGGAAACGTTGATGAACAGGTAACACCACGCTCTTTTCCCAGGCAGTTTTAGCTGGTTTATATGTTTTCAGGTACCACAGGATGATCAGGTTCAAGGACTGAAAACGCTCTCTGCATACCTGAAGTACAGCCTGTTGCTTGCGGAGAGACTGTTCTAGGGTTGACAGATTCTGGTTCAGAGAAAGATGATCAGACTGTATAGCTGCTGCTGCTGAAGCTTCCACCTGGCTTTTAAGCTCCTCTCCCAGTTCCTGAAGAACAACCAGTGACTCCTGTGCTGTCTTCAGATCCATAAGTACATCCTGTGGCAACACGTTGCGTAAAAATATAAAAACCTTATACTCTGCTGATGTCATCCTCCTCTGATTTAAAGGAGGAATGAAATGACCAAACTCCATCACTATAAGAAAAACTTGTATTTACTATTGTATTTCAATGTCAAGGTGTCCATTCACACTCTGTATGAAAAGGAAATGATGGCCAGAATAGAAAAAAATATGTACCCGTGCACAGAAGAAGAGAAAGAAGGGACTGCTCAGCTACCTTTGAGCAAGTCTGAGTTACTGTTAAGGCAATATGTACTGAAACAAACCTTTTGAATCCACTGACATGCTGGTCCTAAGCAGTGGCAGCCCTCAGTGTAGTTTGATTCAGGTCTGACTAGACTGCCCCTTTTTTCCTGCTATGAATTACCAGGAGGGATGAAAAAGGAACTTCTGTAAAAGGCCTAACATAATGGTTAAAGAATGGGACATTGGTAAATGAAGAAATTATTCAAACTGAACAATTTGAACTGCCAGTCCACATGACTATGGCAGCAAACACTCAAAGAGCTCATTAATGTGTTCATTTTTCTCCTTGCAACTGTTTTGCTTACACTTAATTTTTTTTCTTAATGACATGTAACATTAACTTAAACTCAAAAGAACCAAAATGTAACCACAGGTAGGAGATAAACTATCCTGCTGCCTTGAGATACAGTCTTGAAAAAGGAAGAATCTCAAGGTTTCAGATTGAATGGTGTCCCTCCTTAAGGAAGGATAGAGACATCCCCAGAGCATACACAGTCTCTTTTCACTCAGAAAAACTGAACAGCCTTGATTGGTGGGAATACAGTCAAAGGATCTTGTGTTTCTTTCCGTTATAAGGAACTCAATAGATTTGGTAGAGATATTTTCCTAAGCAAGAATCCCTTCGATAAGCAGGTACTTAAGACTGAATCAAATGATATAATTTATCCACCTTGTCCCGAGAGATGACTTTGGATACAAGCTTCTGAAACACCACTACAAGTAATGGAGTCTGAGAAACTATTGATATTTGGGTACCAGATGTAAAGCTGTCTCTCCTGTGCCTGAGATGCATCAGTAAAAAGAAAGCAAGTTTCCAATGTACCAAGTATAGAGTTTAGTAATGGAGAGCCTCTTGTGATTTTTAGGCCACAGGGCTGTGAAAAACAGCAAAGCTTAATTGAACATACATTGCAGTCCTGAATCCAAGTAGTAACTTCATCATCAGCAATGTCTTTGCTGGTGGCAGTCTTCAGGAGTTCATTGGTCTGGTCTTCCCGCTGACGGACTGTGGAAGAGCACTGCTGGTAACAGTCCTTGTACCTCTGCCACAGCTGTAGGAGGCCCTTACCGGCACGTAGCCGCTCTGCAATCTCCTGCAGAAGGTTGTTCCACCTGGTGAAGAGATTGGATGAATGACTGAAGCCTGGGAGTCCACAAGAACTATCCCTTCCCCTCTTCCTCCCTGCTGTTTCCCATGGTCTTTTGGCTTTTAAGAAATTTGGTAATAATCAAGATCCAGACATTTGTGTGGGGTGAGAAAAAAAGGAATCCAAGAAATATGCTGACAGGCTGTTCTGACCTGTCACAGCCGGTCTGATCTGTGCTACATCTTGGATGCTGTATATTAATGCTTTAGGTCAGAGCTGGAGTGCGCTTTTTGAAGTGAACCTCCTGCAATATCCACTTAGCACACTTCGGTTCATTGCACAGAGCATCCATGACCGACCATGAACTGCTAGTTCCAGACTCCTGCAAGGACCTAAGAGGCCTAAAACAGGTGTAAACAAGAAACCATTTCTTCTGCTGCAATTTCCTCCCAAAACCTGACAGAATATTTAAAGTCATAAAGTGCTGTGTAACTCCCTTTTAAAATAATCCCAGACCTATTAAAACTCTTTATATTTTTATTATTCATGTAACTATCTAATCTTTGAATTCTTGGCTCTAACGGCAACCAGAAATATGCGCTTTCTCAAATGTGCTGGTATTTATCAAATTGCTTCATTATTTCCTTACTAAAGGAAAGCACAATATTTTTCAATTATTATTATATAATAAGAATGGTGAAGTGAAATTTCCATCAGTTATCATTGAAACTGTTAAATCCTACAGCATCTTTTTTAAAATGGAGTGAATAACGCCTCCCTCCACTTCCAGATTTCTAGGACAGGATGGACCACAGATATAAGTAAATTTGGCCTGATGGTGTTTTCAAAAAACCCCCAAACTTTCCACCAAACTAGTTTTTACTTTTGGATCCTGCCTTTTCTGCAGCCTCTCTGAGTAAACCCTTACACTGGTTCTGGCCTGGATTCAAAGTTGGAGAAGCTGTTTGCCAAGCTACTGGTGAAGGCTTAGACCTTCCTGCCTATCATGCCCTTTCGGAAACTAGGAATAGCAACCTAAAACCTGGGGAACCTTCTGCATGCGAAACAAACAAACTTTTCAGACAGGATTCTTAAATTTTAAGCGCAGTATTATTTTCCAGCACTGTATTTGTGAACGTTGGTTGGCAGCCATGCATGGAATAATAAAGTATAACAAAACCAAAAATGATGGAAAACTGAGTCAATGGATAACTGCAAATTTACCACTGAAAGTAAAGTTCAACACACAGACGTTTTCTACCTCATATTCACTTCTTTCAAAGTGTTGGTAAGTGTTTCAGTCACTGGTGGGTGACATTCTTTCAATAATTGATTGGTCACAGAACCAAATTTCTGTAAGGTATTTTCTTGCTTTTCCAGTTCGTCCTGCAGGCTCTGAAACATATAAAAATCATAAAAAAAACCCAAGATACATGAGGTATTACAATTGCATGATGTAGAAACATTTCAAAATAGTATGTATGAATTACATCATACAGGCTACAAAGGCAAAACTTGATTTCATGTATCTTTCATTTAAATAGAAGGTTGTTTAATATAAAGACTGTTGTTAGATTAATTTAATTCAATATCAAGGTGTCACAAAAAGTAATTTTTAACCCAATATTTTCTCCAAATGTAAAAGTCTTGTAAAAGAAATTATTCCTAACAAGTACTGTTGCACAGAACGAGTAAGTGCATGGACTACTTCAAAAATTACAACTTAACTGATGGAAGAAAAGAAATCAAATAACATTTTCCTGTTTAGAACAAGATGAAAAAAGTAAGAGCACAAAAAAAAGCTTTATTCTGAAAATAAAGTTCTTGCTCTTTCATTTTTCAGTCTGAAGTACTGCTGGCAGGGAAAACGCTCCTTTTTTTTTTTAACCTTAAATATTTTTCAGTTTGAACAGACACAGTTCAAACAGAACTACAGTTTGAACAGACCAGCAAATCTCAACCTGATTAAACAGTACAATCAAAATCTTAATAAGCAAAAAAAGAGATTTTCTGGACCTATTGTTTTACTGATGCCTCTTTGACACATAAAAAAATGAAAACATAGAAGAGTGGCTGTAAAGTGCATAAATGGATGCTCTTTAAATCTTGATTTGAAAAGTGCTGTTCATGCTTAGGGCATTTGGCTTTATATCTGTCTGGACTTCAAATCACACAAAATACTGAAATGATAATGTAAACTTAAATTTGCTGGCAAATACTAACAACGCAAGTTCTTGTTACTTTAATCATTTGGAAATGTTTGCATAATTATTTTTGATTCCAAAGACAACAACTTTCTTTGAAAGAAAAGGTTTTTCTATGTAATAGAACAATACTTTTGTACTTTTAATTTAATTATTTAAATTAATTTATTTCAATTAATATTAATTTATATTTTTATTACAGGAGTCTTGTATTTTATACTTTTCTTACAGTGGAAATCCACTTGAACATGTGAGTATATAAAATTTTGGAACATTATTTGCTTTGACCTTCAAGCTACTGCAACCACAGGGTGAAGGGCAGGGGGGGGAGGTTTAAAATGTGATCTCAACATGTACCGGTAGCCCAGAAGCCTGACAAAGCATAGTGAAAATCTCTAGTTTTAATGGTCACCAGCACGATTTAAAAACTGTTAATGATCTGAAAGTACAGCTAAAAATTTAAAGAGCAGCATCAAAAATCTAAAAGAAAACAACTATCACCATTTTTCTGAAAGAAGAAAAATTCAATGGTTATTTGATAATGTGTTCTCGTAATGTCATGGGATTTTAAAGTGCCGGTATTTCTGTACTTCCATTTCTTATGAACCAAAATGTATAGTTGTCTGCATCTGTACAATGAGGACAAAAATTAATCCTTAAGTCCATCCTCAGTATGTCAAGACGCACGGTTTTCTTTTCACCTGAAGTTTATCAACTTGGACTTTCACAGCTTCCAAAGAACCAGTAAGAAGATAAAAACGGGACAAAGAATATCTGGCTTCGGTCAGGTAACTATTCAGTTCTTCATAAGCCACTTTGTAAATGCTCCACTGATCAAGAACAGATTGCAACAATATCTTCAGTTGGCTAACCTAGGAGGAAGGAAGAAAAAAAGTAAATGAAAAGCATTCAAGATATTTGGTTTTGTTTAAATTATTTCCTTCCTTTTGATCTCAAATACTACTTGTTCTACATGCCTAATCTTAAACTTGTTGGAGAATGAAGAATTTGCACAACAATCAGTTGGGTTTACACTGGGTACAGCATAAAGTTCTGCTTGATTTTGTAAAGCTAGGATGGCAGGGACTGAGAAGGTATCAAGTCTGTTCTACTTTGGTCCAAAGCCGGATCAAGAGAAATTGCCAAAGACTGTGAAACACATATCCCTAAGGCAGGCAAGTCACTGTGAAAGTCAGCAGAGAGGCTAGCACTAACCCACTGCATTCCTCCTGAGAAGGCGGACTGATGTTATCGAGCTTTGGATGATGACAATTAATGCTGATGTCTTCCTTACTCTGCGAGACCTGTGTGCTTGGAAAGGTAGTTCCCTACAGATCATTTGGTACCTTTCCATTAAATATCAGGAAGCACCTAAAAAGCTTCAATTACAAGAATTCAAAGCATTCTTGAAATAGGAAATATACCCATTTTATGTGGAGTGTACACACAAACATGGGAGTGGATGGAAACAGGGACACAATTCAGAATCTCTTCCCCTATGGTACAGAAGAATTCGCAAGTTGCAAACTGCTAATTCTCCCTCTCCTCCATGCCCTGTTCCTGGAGCTATAATTTGCCCCTTGATGATTCTTTTACCATGTGATCCAAATTGGCCCAGGAATGGTTAATTTCTTGCAGTGTATTCATAACAACAGAAGAGACTTCTTCCTTCTTGTTCTGTATCAAAGAAAGACCACTCTGTTCTACATTTTCTACTTCTTTTTCCTTTGTTCTTATTGATTCTTCTAATTCCTGAAAAAGAAAAAGAAGATGCCTGAGTATTTTTTTTTTTGTTTAATTGGATAGATAATGTCTTGAGATAGAAAAGATGTACATAAGCTGCTTAGTTTAAAAAACAAGAAAGTCACGCTTGCATACTTTGTTTTTTTATTCTCAAGAGAATCATGAGACATCTGCAATTTTATTTAATATTTTATCTTTCCTTTAAAGCATAGTTGTTTGTCTTTAAATTAAAATAGAAGTGCGTCCTCTGCATTAAAGTTCTGTGTAATTTTCTTGTCCCATGTAAGAGTCCAAAACTCATTAAAAATAGGACAGCAGTTTGAATACGTGGGAAAATTGCTGTGTGTCTTAGTTTGTCCTAGAACACCGAGAGTGCTTTATAACTAGTCCAAAGATGCCTCAAGTCTCTGGAAAAAAAATGAATTTTGCCACCCAAGGAAAAGGACAAAATTACTTGCTAGGGAAAGATGTCAAATTGCCTTGCCTCCCCACACAAAGTGGGCCCCTGCCAGGTCCCACCAAAGCCCCTCGCCCGAGGACAGTGAGCCTTTCCCTAGATGACAAGTTCATTGGAGTCCAGCCAATTTCAAAAAGCAACAGACTGCAAGAATTTTCCTTATTGCCTCCTCAAGGTTGCATGCCATTGGGAAGCATTAATGAGCTCGATAGCATTTTGCTCTGCTCAGCGTTCCCACACACTAACCCAAGAAAATAGGAAGAAAATGAACAGTTGGCGTGAAAACAAGTGAAGAAAACAGGGCTGAGTACAGAAGCACTGAGGCCATGACAACTTGTTACGGGCTTGTTTTGCTGCCTCAGGCAAGTGCTGACTGTGTTGTTGATTTAAAACGACCCTAGGCTGGTCATGGAAATGCTGATTCAAAGTTTGCTGGTTTTATCAATAAGTGAAGTGTAGAAGCTCTGGTATGTAACATTCACTAGTCACAAAGCCTGTGATCTTCCTCATGCCTCAACAGCATGACAATGAAGTTACAAAATGAAGGAGGGAGAAGAAGAAGACTCAGTGAGCAACTGTGAGTCATACAGCATGCTCTCATAAGCTCATTCCTAGCCAGGAAACTTCCTATATAATTTCGTAGTATGGTGCAGGGAGATCCAAGAAAGTCCTGCAGTGCTCTGACTCATACGGAAGCTGTGTAGCTTCAGGTAGTGCAAACACCAAGTCTGAGCAGAGGGGGGAAGTATGGCTGGTAGGCTTCAGGCCAGCATGAATTTGTGTTTACTTGTCTGGAGGTAAAGTAGTCAGTGTGATATGGAAAGCAGACTGTGAAGCGAGAGCAATCTTGGGAAGCCTCTACATTAATAGTACATCTTGTGATCTCAGCTTATATTTTAGTTTCCTGCTAGCCTTTCCTTACTGACAGAGATGGATCATCAGGGAAAAAAAACAATGCAGCAAAACTCTGAGCAAATGGAAAGCCCATGTCTTTCAATAAATTACTCTACCAAACAATCAAAAAAACCCCAAAAGTGAACCATTGCCTTAACAAACTTTACATTTTAGACAGTGGGAAGAGTATTTGGAACCAAATTCTGCCCAGTCTTGCTATTAACAGAAATTATCCCTGCATATATACAACACACTTTTGTTTCTATACACATATGTGAGAGCATTTTTGCTGTACTGTTTATTCTTAGCCTTTTATTCTCTATTATTTCACATTTCTTCAAAGTTCTAGCCATGACCTTGTTTCAGACTACATCCTTGGAGTAATACTTTTTTTTTCCCACCACCTGACACCAAAGCAAACACTTCTAAGTTGTACACAGTAAATTTGACTTTCAAAAAAAGTGGGTTTTGACACTAAGAAAGGCATTTAAGTTTGTACAAGATTGCTCCAAAATTCAGAATGTAAAGTAGGCAAACATTTCAAAAACCAAGAGTAGCAAATATTTCTGGTTCTCTGTGAAAAAAAGGTTTCTTATTCACCATTGTAAACTCATAATTGAATTAAAGACACATTACTGTTTCTGATCTGTGATGGGAAAAAATGCTTGCCTTCACTTATTAATATGACACCAGGTAGCAACTAACACCCGTTAATAAATAAACCACAGCTTTTGTACTAGTTGAACCTGATACCTGGGAGTGTCTGATACAATTATTTCTTAAACAAATTGTTTTTCTGCTGATCAAAGTCTTGCCATTCATAAATGACTCCCTCAAGTGTATTTGCTAAATTCCCTGACCAAAAGGAACCATAAAGGTGATAAATCAGATTCAGCTTTGAACTCCCCAAGCACAGCCTGCCAATTATGTCAGGCTATGCTAAATTACCCTTGCTTCAGTCGTATGGGCTTATTGTGCTGAGACCATAAAGCTACCTGAACTGAAACTAAGCACTGCAACCAGTTTGAAAACTTAGGTCAAGGACTTTGGTGAAAAAAAATGAATTCTAACATATCTGGCCTAAACAACTATTTGCCTTTACAGAAGCAAAGATTCGTTTAATACGCTGGTGGATATCGATTAAATTCTCTTACGCATTTCATTTGAATAGATTTACAGCTGTTCTGTTTGTGATGACCTAAAAGCTAGATCTTATTTGTCCCATTCATTAAATGCATGCAGGAAAGACAGCCACACTAAGATAAACATGCTTCCTTACTCCCTTTTAAGGGGATGAGAACAGGAAGATTTTGGGCATGCAGTTGTCCTGACAGAGTCTGATCTGGTGTGAAATTTATTATTTCATGTGTGGTAGAACAAGATACTTTTGAGCAAAAATTATCTGATGCCTGATACCATGTAGAGGCCTTATAAATGAAAAAAAAAATAAAATCTATTTTGCTTATATACCTATAAGCTCGAACTCTAGCCTGATAGCTCCAGAAGCATGCATCTAACTACTTAAATATGTGCTATTCTGAGCAGGATGTTCAGAGTCAACTGTGATACCCTAATCATTGCTGTGTAGTCCTCATAGGAATTTTGTGTGAAAAACTGAAGTGGTTCTGAACTTATGAGCATTATGTATAGCTGAGCTTTGCCCGTCATAATCATGATTCTCCTTCAGTCTTCTGAAAGCAAAAGGGAATCCAGCATTATTTCCTTCTCTGGATAGTTGAATATTTGACAATATTTGATTCCTAATGCATTTTGAATAAAAGCCTAAACCTTCCTTGGACTCTAGTGTTGCTTCTGTCTATTGGAAAGAGGACATTACCTGACAGTCTTTCAAAGCATTCTGTACTGAAGCCTGGTCTCCAATTTTCTGTTGCTGTTTCAGCTTCTTCTCTTGGGTTTCAAACCAAGTTTTTAGGCAATGCACATTATTTTCATATTCTGTCCAGGATTCCTGCAGACTTTCCAATAGCTGGACCTGCAAGGAAACACAAGTATATACTTTCTCAAAGAATTACTTTTATTGTTGACTCAGTTAAATGAATCAGTAAAGATCAATGCTGACCACTGCCTTCTCGGAATTCAATGCTTTCAGAATTTAAAAATTTATGCATTCAAATTGAAATATATCTGCCATTTTAAAAAGAGTTCATAACAAAAAACCTGCTTTATCAAAAAATAATTATATAGAGATAACATATTAAAATATTATGACATGCTGAAAGAAGCTAATAGTTTAGCAGAACACATTTATGATTCTTTTCAGAGATCAAGGACCTCAGGACTTCCCAAATAAAACTAAGCATACAAACATACATTTCCCATTCCTTGCTTATAACAGTGTAAAGCAGATGAAGATTTATATTACCTCCTTTGTCAACTGACTGCTTTAAAGCTACTTAAATTTTTCTGATTGCTCTAGGTTTTATTCAATGGCAAATGAGATAGCGCTTCTTAAAAAAAAAACCAAAAAAACCAAACCTAAAACAAAACCAGCAAAGCAGGATTTGAAAACAGCAGCATTACCATAAAAAGCATTCACATTACTTGAGACAAACTCCACTCCAGGGAATAAGCCATCTTAATTAGCTGTAATCTTAATTAGAACTGCTCGAGGATGGGATGGTCAATAGCAACCTTGGCCACAGTGACGATGAGACAGTTGTGAGTGAAATAAGGAAAGCAAGTAGCAGATAAAGATCCTTAGAATAGCAGACTTTGGTTTGTTCAGGTAAGCATGATCCCATGGGAAGCTGTACTGAAGGACAAAGGAGTCCAGGAAGCTGGCTGATCTTCAAGGACAACTTCCTCAAGTCACAAAAAGGACAAATCCACAGGAAGTGGATTACAAAGAATGGGCCTAGAAGCATGGCCTGGCCATGCAAGAATTGTTAGGAAAGCAACAATTGTTGGCTGGAACTAACTAGTGAGGGACAGAATCCCTTCTCTTACTCTTCACCAGGACATCAGCAACTAATGGGAAACCACAGAACAGTCTGAGATACACAGTGCCTTCTTTGCTCCGATATTACAGACAAGGTCTCCTCTCATGCCTTGCAGGTCTTCATGCCAATTAGCAAATTTTGGCATACAGAGGTACTAGACATGGTAGAGGAGGGAAGAATTAGGGTCTACTTAAGTAAGCTGGACATATAAAAGTCCACAGAACCAGACAGGATGTACAGGCTTACAACCATTATTATCTTATAGTTCTATACATTTTGAAATTTTGCTACAGAGCAGCTAGTTTTTTTTCTTTACCTTTTCTGTTACCAGGCCTTGCAGAATTTGCCAACGTCTGTTCATTGCTCCAAGCTGTTCTGCAAAATCAGTTTTGTCACTACGTTTACTTTCAACATCCTGGCTGCTAATTTGTAGCACTGATTGGTTCACAAAGTCTACTGTCAGCTGTTTGCAATTTAAATCTATCTTGAAACCCTAGTAGAAAAGAAGGGAATAAAAACCCCAAAACATAAGTACCATAATTTCTTACCTTCCTGTAAAAGAGGAAAAATGTTCACAAATTACAACTTTACCACAATTTAGCTAAAAGGTTTTTTAGCAATTAAACAGAAATTAAAAAACAATGTTACTTTTTCCTCAACAGAGAAATAAACCAGCAATATACTGCCTTTGGAATAAAGAATCATCCTTGCCCCCCTACCTCTGCCAAAGCATTTTTGTGGTTTCAGGTTAAAGACAGATCTAATACAACTTAGTCATGTGCATATTGCTTTGGATTTACCTGGAAATTAAGGTAAGTATATTAAAAATTATATTCCTGCCATAGCTAAACAGGAGAGGAAAAGTAATTTTGGATTTTTTTCCACAGTATCAAATATTAGCCAATTCTAACTTGTGTACAATTCTAACCAACCCACAATTTTTTATTTTTTTTTTTCTTCTTAAATCACTTATACTTTACATATGTATACATATTTAACGGGAATAATTTAAAAGGGAAATCAATAACATTTTCACTTAGTACCTTGTACTTCTTAACATAATCCTGAATGACTTTCTGTCCTACTACATTTTTTATATTCTCTTCATCTTGCTGAATGACATTTTCCATCAGGGAAATCCAGCTCATAACTTCAGTGATAGCATGGCGAGAAGGAATTTTGTCCATCTGGAGCTGTAGAGATAACAGACTTAAAATGCATGTTGTGAAGAAAACAGATAAGAATTCCTTGCTTTGCATTACCATAGTACATTTTCTTTACCTGCTTTTACTATCATGTTATTCTACACCCCTAACATATCCCTGAAGTTTATTTAAAAAAAAGTAAAAAAAAAAAAAAAGCTTTTAATAGGAAATCTATTGTATAATTGCATGCTTCCTAATAAGAAAATATTATATTAAAGGCTTCTTATTTCCATTTTTCATTGTACAAAGAAACTGGAAAAACTCAAAGATTCCATTTCTGACTTCCAAAAGGTTCTGCATTCTAATTCCATGATTTTGTACTGGGCTTATCTAGAAGATCAACTTTAAGCCACGCTTTTCCTGTCCTTGTAAATCCCTAATGAATAGACCCATGGAAAATATTTTATCCAACTCATGAGGGTGATTTTTAATGGGCTGATTTTGAATAGTACCTGTTTTTTTCTTAAAAGACTCACTTTCAACATATGATACAGTAGCGCTTATATTCAGTTACTCAGAAATGTGTTCTATGACATTTTCAGGTAGACATACATATTTTGCATTACAAGACAGTTCAGGGAACTATTGTAATGTCATTATTTTTTTTAATACGATAGACTTACGTAACATTTGTTACCCTTCCTCTCTCACCCTAAATATCAATGATATTACTATCTCTGAAAGCATTCCAAATTATAAACTGAAGAAACTGCTTAGACTGATAACCTCCCAGCAACTAAATACTAAGCCAACTTTTAGACTAGTATAATTTTTTAACTTCAGTATTATAGCATTAAAAAAACAAAACTACATAACCAAAACTCTCCTGCTCCTACGTACACTAGCAGGAACCTTGCACAATGTTTTTAGATTTATTTTGTCTTGCATAGACTTGAATCCAGTCTACTCAATTTGAACAAAACCACCATTCAAATCTGACAGGGCACAGGGATGCGAACTCCCTTTTTTCAAAAAAATACTAACATGTTGAAAATACCCTCATATGTTCTTTGATTAAAATTTAACAAATATAACTGTGAAAATTTGATGTGATGGTGTTAGACAGTATGGGTAGACAGGATCTGGACATGAGTGTAAGCTGTCCCACATCAAAATAGGAGTAACGTTGTTCCTGCCTCATATGGATAAACTGAGGAAGGAAGCAACTGTCTCTCAAAGGCAGTGCCAACCGTATGGTCTGAATTTTCTGGAATATCAAAGGCCACAACTGGCCTTCCTTACCTGGTGCAATTTTTCTTGTACTGCTGGGATTTGTGTGAGCAGCTCTGTCCACTGACTGTCAATGTGGGACAACCCCGCACGCAATGCTGCTGTATCCACCTTCTTCAGCCTGAGGAGCTGGTTCCCAGTACTCAGGACAGAGGATTTCTGTGATGATTTAGCTTCCACCTCTTTTGAAAACTCCTGTAAGCAGAATAATTTTTGTGGAAATAATCAACCACTTGTTTACTGTACTTCAAGCTTTACCTCAGAAGGCTAAGAATACCCTCCCTTCCCTTTAAAAATATGTACTTTCTATTAGTGTTTACCAGCTATATTTCAGACCAAGTGAGAACAAAAATCGTTTTCAGTCATAAAACCATTTTCTGTTTTCAGAATCATCAAGCTTTACAATCATTGCATATAGCAAAAGATTGCTGAATGTGCAAACACACCAGTTTTTTGAAGGACAGATCACCTACAGAAGCAGATCTTTTTTTGTTGCATACTCACTACAGTGATGAGAAAAAGTATAACCTTATGACTGCTCAACTGTTTATTTGTAATTGGAGAGAAAAAGGTGTCCAGCATCCATGAATGACTTACCAAAAAGGAGTTCAGGTGGTCTCGGACTGTTTCCAGTTCCTGAGGAACTGTCAAAGACTGCTGGCTCCAAAACTCAAGTCGCTCCTTTGCAGACTGTAACCAATGTGTCAGTTCACTTGATTCAGTCTGGTATCTGTAAAGTTGTTTAAAGAAAAATAAAGCAGTCATCGCCACTTCTTGCCTCCAACCAAGCAGTCTCTCCTCCACATATTAGAAGATACTCTATGCCAGATTTAAAAGAAAAATATTATCTTTCTTTTATTACTTTCAGAAAAATATGATTTAATTTTGAAGACAGGAGCAGTATCAGGAAGCTCTTGTTTTAGCCATTATACCCACAATCACTAACAGTGCCTTCTTTTTGCCTTTTAGGAAAAACTAAGTTTAATGAAGGACGAGTAACTAGGTTATCAATTTGCTTGGGCAAGCTGCAACAGCGCCACATCCCCCACACAAACATGTTTTTGCTTTCCATTACAAGGCTCAATCTTCCAAAAGCTGTACTACAAGCTATGTCAGAGCAGAAATTATCTCCATATAATTTCATATGCCAAGCAACTAATGAGATGTCAGAATGAGTGTCTCCACATAACCTTTATATATACAATCCCTTTATATATCTCTTGAAAGATTAGTGAGCCAACAAGCCAGGAATATTATGAATAACAGACAAAGCTAAGGGAATTGAGTTCAAAACTAGCATATGAACATTACTAAAGGCAGCTGAAAGCTCCCTTTCACATATGCAATGGCACAGACCCACAAGAACCCAGCAGTGACAATGCCCCTACCAGAACATGCTGAGGCTACTCATGCTACCCAGCAAAGCCCACACTCTTTCTCATCAACCTGTATAGATATGGGTCTTCTAACTTAGTCATCTAAATAAGATATCTTCCGACTTCCTCCCACCAGCTGTTATCTGGAACATGTTTTATTGCAAATGAGAGAGTATGATAGCACTTGTATGGAACAGAAGTCGGATATTGTAGAGTAGTCAGACTATCCCATACACGTCCAAGTACTTTCTTTTAAATGTCAAATCTATTAGTTCTGGGTTAAGAATGACTTTGACCTGAACAGAACAGATGAACAAGTTTATACCGTCCAGTACATCAGCATTACCTTGTCCAGTGCTTCAGTATTGTCTCCAGCCTGTGAAGCTCCTTGGTAACCTTGCTGGAGTTACTTAACCAGTGTTCTCCTAGTTGGTTCAGTTGACTTTCGAGATCTGAGCAGCTAACAGAAAAAAGGAGCCTTTTCCCATCATCTAGCACTTGGTATAATTTAGGTTGGTATTCAGTCAGGTTGGATCTCAGATGCTGTAATGACAGAGGAGACTGTTAGATAGCTCTGCTGGTCTCTGCTGCCACACTTTCTAAACATTTAGTTTCATTTTATTGCATTTTGTAGCATATCAAATGTGACCACAGCACATCACATTTTTTCCCTCTGCTCCAGCTCTAGAAATCCCTGAGAACTATCATGCAGGCAACCTGCTCAAAATCTAAGGTGCTGTCACAAACCCCCTCACTTTAATATGTTTATTGACACACCCTTATGATGAACTCCTCCTTGGTGTAGATATTTTACATGTGAAAAGAAAAATTTCAAAAGAACTTTCGTAGGGCAACACTATTCCTGAGACAAATTGATTAGAATGTCAGAACTTAATATACCATCTGCTGAAAACTCTACTGCAATGAAAGTTAAAGGCGTCCAATATCAAGTTATTAACAGTGGCCACACTTCAGCCCTTTCAATGGCTACCTTAGCTCTCTGGTCATCTAACCTTTTTTTTTAACTGATCTACCCTCCTGCTATCCATGGCTACAAAAAGTGGACATCAGCCCCAACCCATCCAAATCCCTGAACACAGAAGCCAATTGTCATGGCAAAAGAAAGCAAAAAAGGTACTGAAAAAGGAAAGGCTGTTAATACTCTTACCCTTAATCCAACTGGGAGCAGAGACAGATTTCATTTAAATTGTGACTTGTGGATGCGTAAAGAATTTGCATATGTGGGCAAATATACCCGCCAAATTCTGCTATCATTACACAAATAGTACAGCTTTTTAAGTCATCTTTATATCTGACTAAGCTTGAGCACAAAATGTACATGAATTCCCATTTTTCAGTTACGTTGAAACTAATCTGAAGATAAAGTATATAACACTACCAGTCTCATGGTGAGTACATAAACTTTCTGCCACTCTTTTTATTTTCTCTTTCACCTAAATAGAGCTCTAATAACTCAAGCAAATTTTTATATTTATATACATGTGTGTCTGTGTGTGTACTTATATATAACATATACACACAAATAAATGTATAACTTCTAGAGAGTAGCATAAAAATTCCAAGATAGGCATGAATCAATTATGATGGATTTTTAACCTAAACATGGTCACAGGGAGAGAAAAAAAGTTACTAAAAATTATTCCATAGCAGAGCTCCAAGAATCTGGATTTGAATAACCTAATATATGTAACTGACTAGAGAAACAAAATAGGAAAACTAATTTAGGGTCAGGACCAACACAATCAATGCCTAGCATTAAACAAAACCAAAATAAAAGCCACATACAATAGATTGCTTAAGTTCTCCTCATACCATTGCAAAAGCAGAAGCTGTCTAGTAAAAGAACAATATACATAACAAATTCAGACTAGACAAGAAGTCAATTTGCAAGAGAAATTTGCAGACATTTTTCTGTAAAACATAACAAGAAAACAAAAAAAGAACTCAACCAAAGTGTCTGGTGTATAATGAGATACAAAACACAAGATGAGAATTCTCATTTTGAGAACAGATTGAAAAAACAGGATGTGGTAGAAAACTATATTTAAACTACCGGTCCTTGTTGCATCTGAGAAGGAGGAAGGCAACTTGGGGAACTGCAGGCTGTTCAGCCTCACCTTACTCTTGATCATGGAGCACATCCTCTTTCAAGGACAAAAAGGACCAAAAGGTAATCAGGAATATTCAGCTTAGATTCACTAACTTGACAGACTTTTAGGATGAAACTACTGTCTCTGTGGATGAGACTGACTTCAGTATGGCCTTTGACACTCTCTCCCCACAAGACCCTCCTCTGGAAATGGAGAGAACGCGGGCCTGATAAATGGACTGCTTGCTACACAGGCTGAAAACTGGCTGCATTGCCAGTCTCAAACACTAGTGACCGAAGTCTTGACGTCTGGCTGGCAAACTGTAATGGGCAGAGTATTCCAGGGATTGTTCTGTAACGGGCAGAGTATTCCAGGGATTGTTGATATTTGAGCCCAAATATCTTCAAGATCTTTGTTAACGGCATGGATGATGACAGAGAGCGCTTCCTCAGTAAATTTGTGGATGACACTAATGTAGGGACAGTGGGTGACACAAAAAATGGCAGACAGTCCAGGGACACTTTGATAAACTTGAGGTTGGAGGCAACAGAAACCTTAGGAGGCTCAACAAGAAGTGCAAATTCTGTGCCTTGGGCAGCATAACCCTGTTTCTCAGGACAGGCTAGGAAGGAAATGGCTAGTGTGTTTAACCTGGCATCTTCCATAACCAAGACAACATGAATAAGGCAAGGCACAGCACCGGCCTACATTAGAACTGTGAACAACTGAAAAGTTATTTTATTATCCCCATCTACACAGTGCTGATTAGGACACATCTAGCGCACCTGATTCTGCCCTGCCCCCACCTCCCACTGCATTCAAGAAGGAAGCAGTCAGGGTCTGGTGCAGAGCTATTAAATTGTTTAGGGACCTAGAGCACACGTCCTTTATAAAAAGGCTGAGGGAGGTGTGCTTGCTTTAGATTTATAAACAGGAGGCTAAGGGCCAGTCTAACAAAGGCCTACAACTATTTGGAATAGAATCAAAGAGATAATAGAGGCTCCTCAGTAGTGCCACATCACAGAAAAAGGACAATAGTGACCAGTGGAAAGTTCAAGGTTTAGATTGAGCATTATAGAAAACCTTTCCAATAGGAGGTGATGCAGCACTGCAATTGCTCCCCAGCTCAGCTGTGGAGTATCCATCTTTTGAGGTTTCCAGCACCATGGCTGATCCAGCCCATGGCAACTGTCCTGCTTCAAGTGGGAGGCTGGACTAGATGACCTTCAGAGGTCCCTTTCTTCCAAATTTTCCATAAAGAATGTCTAAAAGGCACCAACCTGAAAAAGTGTAATCCGGTCTGTAAGCCTGTCCTCCGTCTCTTCCACCAAACCAACAGTGGGGATGCTACCTTCAACAGATTCCAGCTGTTTGGTAAGTTCCTGGTAATCTTCATCCAGACGCATCCAGGTCTGCAAGCACAAATTACCCAGATCAGTATTCACCATATACATGGATATCTAGAATTTTTATTACTCACTTTCTCAATGTAAAATCCTATAGATGCATGGTTGTGAATGTACAGAAACAACGGTACAAATGTCTGGTGAACCTATAATAAGACACCATCTCTGTGTCAAGCTAAGCTTTCAGTTATAACATAGGGTTAAAGCTGTCATGTTCTCTGTGTCAGCTAAAGCTAAGCAGCTCTTTTAAATTTAGAGGAACACAACTTGTGTCACCTGAGGGACACAACAGTTAAATAGCAAAGACTACAGTAGTCTATCAGTACCTTGTGCACATGACAAAAGGGACAGATGTCCACCAATTCTGTCCAAGCACAGGAAATTAACGTTACCAGATATCCTGGTGATTGATCGCAATGGAAGTACAGAAAAGACCACAGAAATTCTCACCTCTAGAATGTACTCCAGCTCCACGCCTCGTTTATGAGCCAGCTTTAATACAGCGGAAGCTTGTGTCATTAGCTCTGAATGTGATTGAGTTTCCTTCAACAGGGCAAAGCTACTCATCTTTCTGAAGAGCGTTTCTGTCAGGATCATGTGAGACTCCAACCCCTGAAAATATTCCTGAGAAATTTGGGTGTGAGGGAGAGGATAAAGAGAGAATAGAAAAAAAGAAAGTGTGATTGTTACTCAATTCATTACCACTAAACCAAAATTTTAAGACAGTAGCAGTACAATCAAGTAGTTGTAGACATAGAATTAGGTAAAATTTTCACTCCACCACCATTTCACAAAATCCAACACACAACATAAAAAGGACAATGGCCTTTTTAAAGAAAGAAAGAGGTCATCCTTTCCATGAAAATTATATCCCAACTCTCATCTCATAAACAAAAATAGCTTAAATCAGATACACACCACCAAAAAATTCTGCCTAATAAAAAAATGTGGAAAAGTCTTGTTATATTTTGTGGGTGCTATTAGCAAGTGTAACTTTCTGTTGGGAAAAAAATGGAGCGGTGGATGAAATTGCTATGTAGCGTGACAGGACAAGAATAGGTACGTGTTATTAGAAGGAGAAAGAAAATGTGATCTACTTGGGTTCACCTTCAACAGAGCATTTGAAAGTTATTCAGTCAGAACAGTTCATTGATTCCAATTTGAAATACAGTAAGTTTTAATATATCTTGATTTAATACTGGCCCACCATTCTGAGAAGCTCCTGAACCTTTAGGAACAGAAGGTTAGCAATTTTCTGTGTACAGGCTCACAGTCATGATTAGTCCTGAAATACATCACAGTTTCTTACCTTGTGTTTGTCAAGTAGCGATCGCACCTCTTCCTTAGAAGCAACAATCATTTTCTGGTCACCAGCCATCTTTTCTTGGCCTGTTTCTAACAGGTCAGCCAAGTCCTGCAAAGCCCGTTCATACTGCCTCTTAAGAGCCAGATTCTGATTCAGGTCACTCCGTCTGGATCCAATGATCTTCATCAGCTCATCATACATATCCTTGGGAGCAAAGAGTAGCAATGGTGATTCTTATTTCACATCTTTCATATGTCTTCCTACAAGCAACCTTTCTGTCTCTGTGAATACTAGCAGAATAACATCTATTTCCAGTTCAAAAAGACTGTGCAGATATACTGACTTAATTGATAAAATTAACAACTCACCATTTAAAGAGAGAAAAAATAAGCAAGTCCTGCAACTCTTTCAAGTGCATGCATTTGGGAACAAAGTTAGCAGAATCCCAAAGGCTTCCTTTAAGTAGCAAAGGAGTAGGGTGACTGGGCTTAAGCCATCAAAAACCAGACTACTGTGTGGCTACTGCACACTGCAGATGGTTTACATTTTGCTTCTTATAATGCAGGGTGTTGGATAGACTCCATCATGGCTACAGACTATAGCCATCTCAAAGCCAAATTTGTCTCCCTTTCCTGCCCCAGCAGCTTACTGGTAGCAATCAAGATAATGTACAACCTGTGGTAAAAACCACACCAGGTTCAAAATAGCAATATAATCTATATAGAACAGTAAACTGTAGAAAAAGGGCACTGTGTATTTCACAGTGTGCACATACTGCCAAATTACAAAATGAGCCAAGAGGAAGAATTTCATCAGTTCCCATGTGTTATTGTTATTGTATACCTCAACCATAAAAAGTGAGAACAAACTACAGATGCTTTTCTTCACCTGAACAAGATTACTTTCTTGGTTTGGTTTTCAGAATTGTATTCTCAGAACATATGTCTGACTGTGAGGGTAAGCCCATACTTTTGATCAGGACAAGACATCCAGAAACTAATGAACAAAAATATCTCCATGACCATCCAATACTACAGCAAAGTACCCACCCTCAGACTGCAGCTGGCTCCCCTAGATTTAAAGAGACAATTGTGAGAAGCACAACTGTCAAAAAAGCAAAGGGAAGGCTTTTCTAAAAACCAAAATTAATGGGAGCGGGATATCTACACACAATCTTATAGGGAGGGGGAAAAAAAAAAAAAAAAAAGAAAAAGGCAGGAGGCTCTGTGACCAAAAGGATAAAGAACTGGGCAAAAGACACATTTGCACAAGCTTGTCGTCATTCATTTTTAATTGAGATCATTGTTTCGTTGGCTTAAAAAGCTTATGGTCTGGTTTCAGCTGTTTTCTTTGCTTCCAATTTGTTATGCCATAATTGCCAAAATTTAGCTGTAAACCTCCTCCTTGATCTTTTCTTAAGCATTCCCCTGCCTCAGCACCAAACTGCTCACAAAGGAATTTCAACAGCTGTATAAAAGTTCTGGATCAATTGCCCACACATATCTACTTCAGAGAGCCTTAAGATGAGAGTCCTACTACTTAGGTGTGTTCAAATCCAAGTCTAACTGAAAGTATGCAGGAACATGAAAGGTGTTCTAGTAAAAGCAGAACATTTCCAGTTTCAGGTCACATTAGCTATCTATAATCCTACATCCCCCTCCTTTTTTTTTTTATTTATAAATGATGCATGTGAGAGAGAACTAAACCCCAGATCATGAGACACTGGTGAGAACAGGGCTCAGCCTTCAGCAGACATTTATGTTTACATGCTGAACTTTATCCATCTGAACAAGGACTCAACAAGAGCTGAAAGAAAAACATAGTTTTATCAGCTTTTATGACTAATACTAGTAATAACAGAGATGTTAGAAAATCTGAAAATGCAAAAGTAGAAAAACTAGGAGAATCACAGAGAAAATAATCTTTTATACACCCTGAAAATGCTTTTAAATATGCTTTCCTAAACTGCCTCATGAACAATAAAAAGGAGCATACTAATACCTTTGATATCATTGAGCTTATGAACCGTACCTGGATCTTAGACAGCTCTTGCACAGAAGGTTGGTCAATTTGTAGCTTGTCTACATGCTTCTTTAATTCATTGATTCCAGTATCTAGTTCCTTCAAGCTTTCTTCTGCCTGCAGTATGACCTGTATTTGAAAATTACTTCATTTAGTTTGAAGGCTTAATAACAGTACTGTAGCTGCCATATGGTAATATTCTTTTCTGTTTTCTGCCTGAAGTATTAATCAGTCCTTCAGTTTGCTGAAATTTTAAATGATACTATATAGAAAAGGTATTAATTCAAAGTTCAAAGCCCAGGTTGTTTCTTAAAGTTAAATACAATATGGTATTATTATTTTTTAATAACAAACTGTTTTAGTATCATACACTATTTTATACAAAACCTTGCTGTCAAGTTCCACACTTAATTTTTTGGTACAGGCAAAAAAGGACTATTAGTTTTTCTAACACCTTCTAACACCCCCGCCTAAGTAATACACCTTTGGTAATACCTGCATTTGTTCTGTTTCTGGTCTCTCAGCTGCCTCTGCTAGTTTCTGTAGAACTAAATATTTGTTATCAGCCACAGATGTAAATAGAAGCTTCAAGTCATTCTAGAGGAGACAAGAGCAATGACAGATTACAGCCAATCACAGCACAAAGCAACTGAAAAATATTTTATGTTCCAAAAAGTTTAAAGCGTTACAATGTCAGCACTAAGGCATAAAACTATTCAGCATTGGAAGCACCATAATTTTCCAACGTAAAACATGCAACATTGTTGAAAATCCATAACTAGATATATAGTAGCAAAAAGCTAAATCAAATCCTATTCAAAACCTAACCTGTGAACACACTTCTGCTTTTGCCTTCCAATTAGATACTTATTTAGCAAGGGTCAATTAGGTTCATTTAACAAAAAAGCACTATTCCTGTGTAGTTTATTCAGTCACATATGCTCATAAACAAGCTAGGTTTTACTTTTTAAGGCAAGCTTTTTTTCACTACAACTTGAGCAAAAAAGTCTTCAACACATTACAGGGCTAACTACACGTTACAACTTCTAGAGTACCTTATCAGACTAGACATACACATACTATTTACTACAATTTACAATCCATTTTTTTCAGGCATTCATCCCAACAGAACTAATATTGGTAAAATAAAAAGTAATCAGCACATTTCTCTAAGACTTTAAGTATTATACAGGAGTGTGTTTCTGATTCTGGATTTTTTTTAATGATAAATTCTTTTAAATATTAAATATCTCTAGTATAACAATAAGACACAGGATTCTAACCAGCTTGTCTCCTTTCTTCAGCAAAGAAAGGACTTTTATTGAAAATTGTTGGAATTATTTTTTTCCTATCTCCTGCAGAGGAAAGGCTACAGAGTTTGGAAAGCAACAACCTATGAAAGGATGATCCTAATCTAAAGCCACCAGCAATCTGTTTTCCATTTTTTGCTGGATTTTTTTTTTTTTTTCATTAAAGCTAAACCATACTGGAGGCTTTATATGATAAGAATAGGAGAGAAGGTGGAGACTTCTAAAAGCAAACATTTCTCCACTTCATTTTTTTCTGCTTTGCTCAATACAGACAGCTTGAGATACAAGCTGTTATAGAATAATAGGATGGGTAAAATTGCAGAATGGTCAGGGTTGGCAGGGACGTCTGGAGACCATCTAGTCCAACCCCCCCGCCAGAGCAGGGTCACCTACAGCAGGTTGCACAGGATGGCATCCAGGCGGGTTTTGAATGTCTCCAGAGTGGGAGACTCCACTACCTCTCTGGGCAGCCTGTTCCAGTGCTCTGCCACCCTCACAGGAAAGAAGTTCCTCCTCATGTTTAGCTGGAACTTCCTATACTCAAGTTTGTGCCCATTACCTCTTGTTCTATCGCTGGGCACCACTGAAAAAAGACTGTTCCCATCTACCTGGCACCCTCCATTTAAGTATTTATAAGTATTGATAAGATCCTCCCTCAGTCTTCTTTTTTCTAGACTAAAAAGACCCGAGTGCCTCCTCATAAGAAAGATCCTCCAATCCCCTAATCATCTTAGTAGCCCTTTGCTGGACCCTCTCCAGCAGTTCCCTGTCTTTCTTGAACCAGGGAGCCCAGAACTGGACACAGTACTCCAGATGTGGCCTCACCAGGGCAGAGTAGAGGGGGAGGATAACCTCCCTTGAGGTGACCAGAAAGGTGGGAATCAGTATTATGTTTTCTATTTTATCACCAGTGTACTCTGTCATTTATGAAATTATAAAATGTGTAGAGTGGAACTCTAAAGCTGCTTTTTCTCCTTTGAGAACAGTAGTCACCAACTTCCATTTATTGCAATGCCAGGAGGGTCAGAAAGTGTGGGATGAGTGAGCACTTCTACAATAATTCCATGAGTTGCAGAAGGATTCTAGCAGAAAGTTTAAATTTTGGATCATGATCTGGGTATAAAGTTTTGCATAGCCCAAGAAGAAATTTGATTTTCAGTAAAAACCTATGAAAACCTGTTCTCTTGATTTGGTAACAGTGATTCTCATTGCTTTGAGAATCAAATCCTTCATATCCCCATTTGACAGGTACCCTTGTTAATTCCTTCAGATGGGCATCATACCTTGAAAGACACTATTTGCTGGAGTCTTGCTTTCATCTGATGGCATCGCTGGTTTACTACTGACTCTAGCAAGGTCAGTCTTCTCAGGAGACAATCCAAAGTGTCTTCTATAATATCCCTATTATCACCATTCTCGGGAAATATCTGAGCAAATAAATTCTTGTTCTTATCCATTTCTTCTGTTATATCTTTGATTTCTTTGGCAAGAGACTGATTTTGTAGAGAAAAAAACAAAGTGACAATTAGACATTCTGGAAAGTGGATAAACATATTACCATTACCATTGCCAATTTTGCAGTGATGCAGTGACTTTTTTACATTGTTAATATATGCACACAAGACAAAGTTATGCAGCTATAGTATTTCTGATAGTAAAAAAAAACCCCAGACTGCTCTGATGAAAACAAGTGCTGAAACAAAATGAACCTCCCCAACTAAGGGCTTCATGAAGCAGAAATCCATGTAGCTGCTGCAAAAGTCTTTTTCCCTCCCTCTCCCCTTCCTCCCTCCCTCTTCCTCTCCATTTCATGTTTGTGAATTTGTACTGTTTCCATATCCCAGAGCATTCCTCCCTCTTTTTCATTTCATTTCAATTTCAAGACTGTGGTGTTTGCTAATACTTAGCAAAGAAATTAAATAGAAGAAAGACTCTATGTCTATTTCTCTTCTGACCAGGCAACATTCATGTCAGATGCTGCTTTCTGCAACATTCTAGCATTGGATTTGTGCAGCAAGGCTTTGGTAGCAGAGGGGGGGCTACAGGGGTGGCTTCTGTGAGAAGCTGCTAGAACCTTCTCCTATGTCCAATAGAGCCAATGCCAGACAGCTCTAAGATGGTCTTGCCGCTGGCCAAGGCCGAGCTCATCAGCAACGACAATAGCACCTTTGGGATAATGTATTTAAGAAGGGGTAAAAACACCTGCACAATTGCAGCCAGTGAGAGGAGTGGGAATATATGAGAGAAACAACTCTGCAGACACCAAGGTCAGTGAAGAAGGAGGGAGAGGAGGTGCTTCAGTCACCAGAGCAGAGATTCCCCTGCAGCCCGTGCTGAAGACTGTGGTGAGGAAGGATGGCCCCCTGCACCCCATGGAGGTTAATGGTGGAGCAGACATCCACCTGCATCCCCACACCAGAGCAGGTGGATGCTCGAAGGCAGCTGTGACCCTGTGGAAGGGGTCCCCTTGGAAGCTCCTGGCAGGACCTGTGGACCCATGGAGAGAAGAGCCCATGCTGGAGCAGGTTTGCTGGTAGGACTTGTGGCCCTGTGGGGGACTCATGCTGGAGCAGTCTGTTCCTGAAGGACTGCACACCATGGAAGGGACCCATGCCGGAGCAGTTCATGAAGAACTGTCTCCTGTGGGAAGGACTCACATTGCAGATGTTCGTGGAGGACTGTCTTCCATGGGAGGGACCCCATGCTGGACGAGGGGAAGACTGTGAAGAGTCCTCCCCCTGAAGAGGATGGAGTGGCAAAGATAATATGTGATGAACTGACTGCAACCCCCATTCTGTCCCTCTGTGCCAATAACAGGGAGGAGGTAGAGAAATCGGGAGTGAAGTTGAGCCCAGGAAGAAGGGAGGGGTGGGGGAAGGTGTTTTAGGATTTAGTTTTTATTTCTCATTATCCTACTCCAATTTTGATTCGTAATAAAATTAAGCTAATTTCCCCCAAGTCAAGTCTGGTTTGCCCATGTGCCAAGTGAGAAGTACTGATTAGGAGTGCTTCTGCCACACATATATGCCACAACACCATGACAGTAGTTGGTGAGTGATCTCTTCCTCTCTTACCTCAACCCAGGAACCTTTTGTTATATTTTCTGTCCCCTGTCCAGCTTAGGAGGGGGAGTGACAGAGTGGCTTTGATGGGCACCTGGCATCCAGCCAGGTTCAACCCACCACAATTATTTACACAGTGAATAAACTTCTGAACAGTAGCAGAATACTGCAATTACATAAAGATTATGACATGTCACTTATCTAGGATTCCAATATTTTCTTTCCAAACACTACATAAAATGCACCCTTATGGGCAATTTAAAGAAAATCCTATTCATGGCTTCCTTACCTCTTGCTTGCAGAGATACGTTTCTGTTTCTTCCTCTGGCAACAGAGCTGTATCAACAAAAACCTGCTCTTCCACACCATCTAGCCACAAGGAGGTGGCTGCAACACCGTCATACAGCTTCTGTTCAAGATGCAGGCTCTCCTCCACCCGTCCAGCCTGGGCAAAAGGAACCAGAGAAGTCGAGAGCATAAGTACAAGATACTCTTTCTAACATCTAGCATTTGCGAAAGGGCTGGATTTCAAGGTGGGAGCTAGAGGAGTTATCATTCTAAATGTGGCTCTGCTGGAAGATAATTGTAAAGACAATCGAAATGTTACCTCAGATGACATGTCTTCCAAGGCCTGATTCAATTCAGCCAATACTGGTGACACTGAGGCTTTATCCTCATCCTGCCCTTCCTCGTTATACAAAGGCATTCCAGCTAGCAGTCTGTTTGGTCTGCTATACAGCTGCCAAGAGAGAAGTAGTGATTAGGAGTGCTTCTACCACACAAATAGGGCACAAAATTCAGCTACACAGATTCTACTGCTGACTGAGGATATCACCAAGTAACGCTCATGGCTCTTTCCACGACTGTTCAGTCATGAATATCTTGAATAAAAGATGGCTCAACAGGAGGTTCACCAGAAGTGCAGAATAAATACTTGTGGCCAGAATTAGCAATGGCTTGCTTTCACCAAATAAATAATTAATTACTGTCAAATACAAGATATTTAGAACTTTGGAAGCTGATTTTACTGTAGTATTATATAAAGAATAGTGGACCTGGGTCTATTAAAAATAAAATGAAGGATGTACATTAATATACATCTTGGACCGTTCCCAATTTAGTTGATTAACCTTTGCTTCTTCTAGTAAAAATTCTGTGGCTGAAATCACTTGCTGCTTTGTCACACAGTCATTAAGACCACAAATTGAATGTAAGAAATAAATTCAAACTAAAAATACCAGTTTTTCCTCTAAGTTGTCACTGGAGTACTGGTCAATTTCAGAGGGATGATTTGTTACAGAATTATCCTGGGTTAGAGAAGTAAATCAAAATTTTATTCCTTCCTTCCTTCCTGAATGGTAGCACAATTCAAATCACTTTGAACAAGAGCAATGCTAGTGCCAATATTTCATAGTTTTTAAAGATGTCACAAAAATAAATTGTTCCACATTCTTTGCCTTAACTACATCACCTTAATGCATCTGCTATGCACATACTGTACCTCATGTTGTGACAACTGCTTTCTCAGAGAAAATGCAAAGAGAAATTAAAAATAGGTACCAGCTGTTCTTGTTCCAAAGCTTTCTGGAGCAGCCTCTGCTTGGTATTAAATTCCTGGTTCAGGCTTTCCCATTTCATCTTCATCTGCTCTTCAGACGATGGCTTCTCACCTTCCAAGCCTAATTCCTCAGAGAGATTATCAGGCTTCT
Organism: Ibidorhyncha struthersii; assembly: GCA_013398815.1. Lineage (NCBI taxonomy): Eukaryota > Metazoa > Chordata > Aves > Charadriiformes > Charadriidae > Ibidorhyncha > Ibidorhyncha struthersii. The sequence continues at coordinate 390,473 of VZSZ01008964.1, read as the reverse complement.
CACTGAGTAGCAAGATGCACAAAGGTTTAACAAATACAAAAGTTATAAAAGATAAGATGTTTATTTCCTCTTTCAGTTAGGAAATTCTATATTTAAATTGTTAGTTTTTAAAGCTTTTACTTGGTTTTTTTTACTTTGTTTTTTGGGGGTTGGGGTTTTTTTGTTGTTTTTTTTTTTTTTTTTCAGACAGTAAGACAAAGACTGGTTTGTAACTGCAAGAAGTTCTTGACCGATGGGATAAAATGTACTTTCTAAGAAACTGTTTAGACTTGCAAGTACCCATACTAAGAACCCCCCAAATAGACTGACTATACACTACATTGAAATGTAACCTTTAAATAAGCTATACTTCAGAGCATTAAATAAAAAAGAATATTTTATCTGACTCCTTCCTCACCTCCCCTCTCAAAATGCCAGACATATCCTGATATTTTAACGCAGGAGAAGCACATGAGTTTAGCTTTGATAAACAGTGAATGAAGTTCAGCATTTTCTGTTTGATTTTTTTGTTTGTTTCTACAGTGTAACACGTTGTGACAGAAGGAAGCCTCAAAAAGAAGGAGATACAGTAAGTTCTTTCTGGCATTGTAATAAAAAAACACACTGAATTAACACAAATGCTGAGGAAAAGAACTTACTGAGTACAGCTTACATTCCCTATCCGTAAATCTTGGTTCTGCTGCCTCATGAATCACCTTCATGTTCTAGACTTTGGCAGGCTGGAGAAGCCACAAAGGTGCTCACGTCTACTAAGATACATCAACAAAGTATTTTAACCAAAGGATTGACTGCTCCTTGATTCTCAAGCTGATAATGTTCACCCTGGTTTCCTCTTGTCAAGACCTGGCTCTTCCTACTCCCCCAAGGTCCACATCGACCATAGGCAGTTATTTTCTTCTGCCTTTGCTAGGGCAGAAGTCTCTCCCAGCCAGAGCCAAGGCTTTTAGCGGTATCTACTCCCCTCAAATAGGCAACTGTGCAAGAAAATATAGACCAGAGATGAAATTCAAAATACACAAGTCTTCAAAAAGAAAAGTATTCACTAACTGCAGGAAAAATAAAATTAAGCAATGAGTATTTCATCTGGAAAGATCTGGTTACAATGGCAGACTACGATGTTTTAGAGATCAGCTATGATTCACATACCATAAAGCTATAGTAACCGATCCACTGCTTGTGTAATGAATCCTACTAGTTTGTAAATTTAATGCTAGATAATAAGAATAAAAAGAATTTCTAAATGCTAAAGGTGATCTATTGGCACAAATCAGTTTGTGTAACTATATTATCAGACTCCTGAATTATAAACTAGGACTCCAGTATCCTAGGTGCTGTATAAAAATGGCAAAACTAAAATTAGTGGATTAAATGCAGAAGAAGGGTGGAAACATAAGGATGACAAAGCACAGAGTCATAGAAATTTCCTTTGCAGAAGAACACATGAATGCACACCTTATAAATAGGCCTTCTGGAGCACTGTGCTGTGTTAGGATTTCTTCTCCACGGCATGCTACTGACCGAAGCAGATTCTTCTGCTCTTCCAGCTCTTGTTCCAGCTCCTGGGATAGCAAGTTACATAAAACAAAACAAATCTCAAAGAGATTGTTTTTGCCTTGGAAGGATATGCCTACATTGCATAACTGTGATGAGAATATTGCTGAGCTATTTCTGATACAGCTTGCTTGAGCACCAAAAGCAGTGCAAAGTCTCCACCCAGGGACACAGAAATATTTGGTACATAAACTGGATTGTTGAACTAATTGAGTAATGCAGTGCAGTTTCTGGAACCCAACCCAGTGAGGATGTCTGTGTATCATGCAACACAATATACCTTGTAATGCGTGTATCTCTGCTTCTATAAAGACAATGTTGATTACTATTTTGAACAAATAACATCATCTCCTTCCAGTAACTTTAAGGGTTAATTCAATTTAATGTTACTAATGGAAAATGAATGTACAGAGTGATTAAGCGAGTTGACCATGGCCACCCAGGAAGTCTGGTCTGCCTGGCTGTTACAGATACAAAATAGTGAGCTCAGGTGCATCATTACAAGAGCACTGAGTAAGAAACAGTGTAAAAATGAAGATTTCTGTGGAAATGTTAACAGAATGGCTTAGCTACAGCGTCAAGCGAAATCTAAAGATGAGAGTCAAAGAAATACAAAACACCAACTTTCTGTTGCTGCAGGGTGCTCTGCTGCTGCTGTGAACGAGTGGTTCTTGCTTGTGCCAGCCATTCTTGGACACTGGGGCTTTGTGAGGTAATGACGCTCAGATCACTCTCCTCCTTTTCTTGTAACGATCCCTGCTTTAAGAGAAAGAAATAAAGATTTTACAAACTCTCTTATATTGCTAGAGAGCTGGCAGGTCCAGCTCATCAGCTCAAAACCACATGTAGTACCACCTTCCACCTGTCAAGCTGCTGGCTCACATAAATTCTGAAGTGAGCAATGACTTCAGATTTTTGACGTCTACTGGTTATTGGTTGCTAACAAGAAAGCATCTGTAAAAATAAACATGCACCACTGCACATAGCAGAATCAGACACCAGAGATCAGAGACCATGGACTTATATGTTTCTGAAGACTGTTCTGTGTCTCCTAAAAAAACAGCATTGGTCTGTAATGGAGGGTGCAGCTCTAACTGGCAATGCAGGGAATCAACGGATTGTTTCTGCCAGGTTTTTAGTATGATTAAAGCCAATTCTTTGCCTAACTAAAAATGAGAGAATACTAGTTGTCATTCTGGTCAAAATTTATTTATCAATAAGTACGTAACTCTACCCATGGTTGGCAGAAACACAGTCAGTTAACAGCAGATTATATGATACGAACAGTAAAGACAGTATGAGAGACCAAACCACAGAATGTTATAATAGAACAGCAAAAGCAACAGTCCCTTCACTTCATACTTCTATCAGTATGTTTTTCCAACATGAGCGACTGAACAGGCCTTCTGTGTAAGCAAAGCAAAAACAAGAAAATGTCTTAATAGTTCCAAAAACTGCTTTATCAACTTCTTGTCTTCTGAAATCCATGTTGGCTGTAAATTTAAATTATTTGAGCAGCCTATGTATTCAAATGCAGGGATTTTAAGGGCACTTGTAGGTCTGGCTACTTAGATCTATACAACTCTCTGGATTTATTTAATGTTACCTGCATGCACACGATGACTGTAGAGTTTGCACTTTGGTTTTTTTTTTTTTTTAAGCTTCAAGAGCTAAAGCCGGGGCTTAATTCCACTCCCGTTTTGTTTATATACCTCATTTTTGCAGGATTCATATTTTGCCCACAATTCAGCTCTTATTCTAAATAGAGTAAGAGTGCCAAATGGTTCAGACTTTACAACAGGGTCTCCAAAATGAAAACACATTCCACCTTTCAGAGAGCCTTTGTCTCAAATCAGGAGGCAGGGACCAGCAGGGCTGAAGGTGGCTGAGGAAATCCCTCTTGCCTCACCTGGTACTCCTTATGCTAACAACTGGGATGGACCTCTGCCATCAGCGTCCCTGGCATTAGGCACTGAAACAGCAGAGTTTTGCTAAATAGTAGAAGTTAGGTGTAAAATTTCAGTTTTGGAGGATGATGAATACACTGGAGTTGAAAGGACTGATTAGTGTTAGAGGATATAAACTGTAAGAGGAGCAAAACAAGAAAGCAGGTATCTAGAGCTTCAGAGAACCATTAGCCCTTGCTCTGTGAAATAGCTTTGTTTCCCTAAGGATTCAGTTTGCAGGTAAACTGTGATACCTTGTAGGAACAAGTTCCTAGAAATGATGACATGGTTGGAGTATGAAAAATGTCATTATAGGATATCAGATTAGGCAAAGAAAATATTATGTGAGAGATAAGAAGGTTTAGAATTTTAATTTTCTATTAAAAATTAGAAAAAAAAAGACAATATTTCTTTAAATTATATAAAAAAAATCTGCTTCATTTTATATGCTCCAGGGACAATAGCTGTTCAACTTGTAAATTCTGTTACAGAATAGTATCTAGTTCTTCATTTTGCATGTGGGCAGGCTGATTTCAGTTAGATTTTGTCTACTCTTCTCTGGGAAGAAGGTTAAGGAGCTACAATTTTGGAGTTATACTAAGACAAATAAATAGTAGTCCCACAGTTCCTGCAATAGCAAGGAGTGTAAAAGGGACTGTGGCATGTATGGATGCAAATGTGCTATTGTGCGTATTTTTTCGATCAAAATTATTTGTGAATCAGATTTTATCATTCTCAAATCATAGAATATAACTTTGAAAACATGCTTGTATTTTCATTTGAATTTTTTCTGAAGGAACTGTATTGCATTTCCTTTAAATAGCCAGGGAAACAAAAGCTTGAAGGTGTCATTCCTGGGAACTATCCAGTCCAGCACAGAAATAATTGGAAAATCCCTGAAGAAAATGGTGATAAAATTGATCTTTCAAAGGAGTTCAGAAACGTACAAACTTGTATCAGGCATATTTGTCTTGTGGAACTGAAATCATCCCTCACACACACACACTTTGAAATAAAAAGTAAAAAAAAAAAAATCTGTTTTTTTTTCACTGCAGAACCCATTCTACTTCTTTGTTTTATAAGGGTTCTATTTATTTTTATTGCTCTTATGTCACAGAAGCTAGTAGGCAACAGTAATAAGGCACCATTTTGTATATCTTTCAAGGTGCTTGAAAAATGCTACATTTGGAATCAATGTAGTCTGGAACTCTCCTGATCCAGCATGTTTCTGATGAGTTTCACTGCTTTATTTTATGAATAAAGGAGCTGGTCTCCAAACCACTTTTTCCGTATCATTAGCAACATTAATTAATTAAAATTAGAAGGAAAACTGAAACTGCTGCAAGAAGTCACAGCATCTCACACTGGCTCCTAAAATGCTTTGTGTCGCAGGAGTAACAAATATGCTGAAATATCGCTGTAAGGAAAATATAGCTCAGTCTTTATAACGCTCTTGGTCTTGCAGTGCTATTTGGGACGATCCTTCCTTTTCTGAGTGCAGGCTGCTCTGTCTGTGCCTCTGGGCTATTACAAGGTTATGAGTACATCTAGAGACATGTATAAGTCCAAGTTTCTTACATGCATGAGCAACAGTGCTGTTAGCATGTAATATTTCTCAGGGTTAATAATGGTAGAAGATAAGAGTTAGTACATTTTTAGGCATCTGATGCTCTGAGCCTCAGTCCAAAAGAAATACTTTATGCCTGATTATTTGGAAAAAGACATTATAGGATCTCTCATTTGAAAAAAACTACTCATTGAAAATTTGAAGATATTATACAGCCTATACTTATTTTCTTCCGCAATCCATAAGTGTAATCTAAAAAAAGTTTGCAATTTACAAAGGAAGTGAAGTCTTGCATGCATGTAGCAGCTTAAATGATTCTTATTCTATATCTGGAAATTATTTTGTTGTTATTTTCTATATTAGAAAAGCATCCAAAAAATCTGTTTTAAAAGTTTAAATAACCTAAATCACACCACTGCATTTTAAAATGCAGCATGCATATTTTAAAATGAAGCAACAAAGTCTGTAATGCCTTTTCACTTCACAAGTAATATATCAGGATATAGTGGCATATGACTACACACCGTTGATAACATTTTTCATTTGCCTAATCATGAGGTTTAATATGCAAAAATAACATTAAAGTTACTTCACCTTAGAGGCAATAGAAAGAAATATCTGGGGTTTTTTCTTCCTTTTTTTTTTGTGTTTGTTTCTTGGGGTTTTTTTTTGTGAAGCTACGTTAGGTTTTATAGTTATCCAGTTGCTTTGGACTAAAAATAGTTCTTAGCACGTCAAGTGACTTTTCAAGCTAACCTCTCAGTAGACTTTAATCTGCATTACAAGCCAGAAATCTTTGAAGCTTATCATGTTTAATTTGCACTGCAAAGCCCAGAAAAGAAGTAAAAGAAAAGGCGGGGGGAGGGAGTCACAGCAGGGCAAGCAAATTCAAAACCAGTCAGTCACATTACGTGGTTGGGTTTCTTGCATGTATTCGGTTCTCCACATGCTAGTTTAACCTAAAGAATGACGAAAACCAACTGTTAAATAAAATGAACTAGTGGCAATAAGCTGACCAATGCTGCTAGGAACAGAAACCTAGGACAAGACAGAGGTTAAACATTTCTTTGTTTATACAATGTTTTGTTTGGTGTAATGATGCCACTAAGTATTAGCCATATTTTAAAATGTTTAATTATCTTAATGTTATCTGCTTATTGTGTTGTGCATACTGTATGGAGGAAAGCATACATTTAGAGCTGTTCTTTTGTTGGGGGAGGGATCCTGTCCCAGAGCACATGCAATCTAAAGTGATTGGGAACAGGCATAGAGCATATCCGGACCAAGCTAATGATCTATCTACTCTACTATTGTCCTTTCACTGAAGACAGGTTAAGATAGTTTCACCATGAAATGGTGCTGTTAACTTGAAAATGACAAGCTAAAGCTTTCTAGGCAGTTCTGTATTTTGGAGTATAATTCCATTTACCAACCAAAGATGAATAGCTCAAACTAAATCAGTAAAATATTTTCACTCCTTTCCCCAGTTGCATAAAACTTTTATGAAATCTCCCAACCTTCTGCCCACTGTGAAGACAGCTGGAAAGAGCCACTTACCCGAATGTTGATCTGTTTGTCGTGGAGCACTCTCTGCAGCTCCAGAAGGCTGCCCTTCAGTGTCCTGAGCTTCACAGCCAGCTGCTCTGCCTCGTCCTTGGTGTGAGCCTTCCCCTCCATAACCAAGTTCTCGTTGTGCACAGACAACTCTGACAAGGCTACCACCTTCTGCTCTATTTCAACCAACATGTTCTGCAGCAGCAAAAACAAAGAACCAAATTCATACATTTTCCAGCATCTGTCACGCTTTTGGCAAGACAACCTGTGGCCTACCTCACCCGTCGTCAAGCTAAGGACAAGCCAGACTATCATTGCTTTGGCTTCCAGTCCCTTTCAGAGTCCTTAGAAATATGCTTGCAAATGTTTGCATTTGCCATTTCTGTTTGCAACCTTTTTCAAAATAGGAAATTAAAAAGTTAATTGAAAAAAAAAAAAAGGATTTGTTGTAGAGGAGATGCTCTTTATTTGCACATTAAAGGTAAGGGTGGCTAAGATGCTAGACTGACATCCATAATGACAAGAAACAGAGCATGCAGCTAGAGTTACTTCTTTCCTCTTCTTTCATGTACATTTAGTGAAATGCTTTCTGCCTCCTCCTATGTGTTGCTCTGGCTGCGTTGATAAGCTTCTCTTCTCGCTATTTGCTCTTTCTGATTGGTGCATGATGGACTTAAGGATTTCTGTATAATCCTCTTTAGTCTAAAGAGAGACTTAAAGTGACAAATCTCTGGCATGTTGATTCTCAAAAGCTACTTCCCTGACATTCCATTAACCATTCATGTATTACAGACATAGTGCATATTTTGGTCTTCCAAACTCAAAGCTCATACAATTCTTGCTCAAAAACCTAGCCTGACATCAAATGTTTTTCTTTCCATTGCAACTGTCAAGTATACGCTTACAAATATTGCTCCTGAAGGAATGTGTGCAGGGTAGGATGGGGAGAGTCTCTAGAAAGTGGAAAAGAAAATAGGACTTACATAAAATTTACTGTATTAAGATTTTAAGAACCAGCAAAAGAACAGCAGTATTAACATTTCCAAAGTTAATTGTTCTTTTTAATTTTGAGATTCCTACAGGTTATATTAAAAAAATAATTACTGCTTTGTTTAAGTTCACAGGTTTTATCTATATACAACAAACAGCTCCCAAGGATGGGTGGTGAAGGAACACTTGAGACTGCGCAGACTGAAAATTCCAATAATGAAGCGGTGTCAGTGGAAATTTAACTTGATGTTTAATTCATTGGACTTAAATGAAACTCAATGCCCATTTATCCTAAAATAGTTGAGATCCTCAGTCTTTAATATGAAAAAGGATCTTTTGTCCATCTGTCTCTTGTCTATCTTGTAATTTTAATTATAATGATCATATAGTTCTAAACTCTCAAGTAAAAATGGAAAACTCCCACTAACTTGAGAACCTGGATGTTATGACTGATATGAGTCTAGTTAATATAAGTATATACAATTAATCACATTGCAGCAAAATTTTTTCCTTAGTTGTTTTGGTATTCTGGGTTGATATATGTTAAATTCATAAAAATAATAACTACTGATGCTATTACTTTACTTTTGAATGTGGGCAGGGATTACTCCTGAAGAAAACACAACACTGTCCCAGTCACCACTGCTCATGGGAGTGTGTTCTTCAGTTGGAAAAGGAGGAGTAAGAAAGTACACTACAGGTGTTTTCATATCTATCAAGTGAGCAGTTCAACAACTCTAGCTTGAGTGGAGTGAAAACAGCAAGTGAAGTGAATACGAGGCCTTTAAAGCAAAACAAAATGCCCTCTGAAAGTTGTAGAGCTTCAAACGTCCTTGCAGTCAGGGCATCTTGTTTTCCTACTGCTATGTTTACATGCACTTCCGAAAGCACTGTTTGCAATCTTTAACAAGAAACGAAGATAAGGCTATATTTTATTTCCCAAATCACTGATGAAGTTAACTAAACAAATATGAGGTGCTAAGGAGCTCAGAAACTTCTTCCTTACTGATATGCTGGCTCACCCCACTCAATAATGGTCTTAACATTAATGCTCCATATTTGCCTCTTCATTCAGATGAAGCTATCCTGTTCATCTAAACATTACAGGACTGATAATTTTACCTGACAGTCTACCAGTTGCGCTTCCATGTCCATAGGTTCCTCAGCTGTAACCAGAGCGGTGTCCAGAGTTGCTCGGGTATTGAGTAACCAGTGGTCAAGCTCATCAGCTTCACAACGGTATCTTTGAAGAGCCTGCTCTTGTCGCTGTTCTTCCAGCTGCTCATTCAGTTTTTCCTAGAGGTCCAATGACATTTTACTTTTTAAAAGAAATACACCACAAAAGTCACTTTCAAAAAAATTTCCCTCTCTGTCTCTCACAACTTCTATATAGTATTTCTAAGACATAATAAGCCCTTTCTTTCATAAGTTGGAAACCTTTACAAAATATTGCTTTTAATCAATAAGCATGCTTTTCTGGTGACTGAAATTCTGTTTCAGTTCAGTCACTGTATTTCTACTTCTTTCAGTAAATCTCTGCTATTATAGCCTTCTAAAGGTGAGCTTTTTTCTGCCTCCTTTTGCTGCTTTCCTTTGGGTTTACCCCACACTGATTCAGTTTGCTCAGCTAGCACAGCACCGTTTGCTTAGGGAGAAAGATGCACCGGGATGCGGAGCTGGGAGCGGGCTGTAAGGGAAGGAGAGCAGCTTTGCCTTTTTTGGCAGAAGCAGGCTGTTAGATAGCCTTATTGTCTCTCAAGAGAGGCATGAGAGGGGTACTTCAAGGACCCAGCAGGGTAATGGTGGGCCTTTGGTATAGCCACCATGGGTAAAGAGACAACTGAAGAGCTGTCTACCTTGTCTGGCCTCTCAGAGGACCCCTGTGCTTGTGCTGTGGGGGTGTGGAAGGACATTAAGCTCCAATGGCTGCTGCAGCAACAGCATTGCAGCAGCACAGACTCCCCGGCTCCATCTGTCAGCTGGTCCACACAGATGAGGAGTGACCAGCTAGACTCGCTCACCCTTTCATAGTCCCATATGAATTTGAAAACTGGCTGACTAGCTGGGCCCAGAGGGTGGCGAGCACAATGCCTAGCGAGAGACCAGTAATGAGCCTTAGCAGGTTTACTGATGACACAAAATGGGAGGAGTGGCTGATACACCAGAGGGCTGTGCTGCCTTCCAGAAGGACCCTGACAGGCTGAAGAAATCGGCTAACAGGAACCTCAAAGTTGAAGAAAGGGAACTGCAAAGTCCTGCACCTGGGGAGGAACAACCCCAGGTACCAGTATATGCTGCAGGCTGACCAGCTGGAAAGCAGCTTGGCAGAAAAGGACCTGGGAGTCCTGGTGGACACCAAGTTGAATATGAGCCAGCAATGGGCCCTTGTGGCAAAGAAGGGCAATAGTATCCTGGGCTGCATTTGGAGAAGTGTTGCCATCAGGTTGAGGAAGGAGATCCTTCCCCTCTACTTAACACCAGTGAGTCCACACCTGGAGTACTGTGTCCAGTTCTGGGCTCCCCAGTCCAAGAGAGATACAGAGCTCTGGAGACAGTAGATGGGATTTCAGGAATAAGAAACAGATAGAATGGGATGGTCAGAGGATACTTAGATGTATCAGATAATGTAGAACTTAAGCATGCTGCAAATGGTATGGAACAGGGGGAGAATATTGTACTGGATCTGGGTGGGATGGAGTTAGCTTCATCACAGCCTGTATGGTGCTATGGTTTGCAACTGTGGCTAAAACTGTGTTGATAACGCAGCACTGTTTTGGATATTGCTGACCAGTGCCTGGACAGCATTAAGGCTTTCCTTCCAGCTGCCCCTCACAAAGGCCAGTAGGCTGGGACACAAAATATTGAGTGAGGACATAACCAGGACAGCTGACCTGAACTGACCAAAGGGATATTCCATGCCATATGAGATCATGCTCAGCAATAAAAGCTCAGGGAAAGGGGGCAGGGGGTAGGCACTTGTGGTTATGGCATTTGCCTTCCCAAGCAGCTGTTACACATGCTGTGAGTGACCTTTCTTTCCAGGAAAGTGGCTAAACATCTGCCTGCTGATGGGGAAGTTGTGAATAAGTTCCTTATTTTTCTTTGCTTGGACGCACAGCTTTTCCTTAGCCTATTGAGCTGTCATCATCGCAACCCATGAGCCTTTTTGCCTGCCTTCTATTTTTTCTCCATCCCACAGGAGAGAGGAGCGAGGGTTGGTGTTTGGCCACTGGCCAGGGTCAACCTACCACACTTCTGTAAGGAAATTCAGACCTGTATATGCAGGACAAATCCCTCATACGGGGCAGTGTTTGTACAGCTTTTCTGAATGCTTAATTTTCATGGGAAAATTAGCAATTGCCTATTAGAATAAAGAATAATGACAGTTGTTAAGTGTCTCAAATAATCCAGAGTCAAACAGTTCTCAAGTTCTAGATATTTAAATTAGGTCCACAGAAAGAACAATATTACCAATCCATGCCCTCAACAGCAAAATATTTTCATTACCTGTTCTATCTGTATTTCTACTTTTACATTCCTGCAGTGTTCTGGAAGATTTTATCTGTGAAATCATAGCTATAAAGTGCACAGGTTAAATTACTGAATATTGTCTGCATAACATACACATTTCTTAGCCAGGATTATTGGGGGACACTTGTGTTATTGTATCAAAGTAACTGTCAGAATCCTAACCATAATTAAGAGTAGTATATTTGACTCACGCTTTATCTTGAAATTATTATTTAGCACCTCCTCCTAAGTACTATCAAGAAGTTTGTAAGATCCTGTATGGGGTGCAAGCTATAAACAGTAAGATCCCTATTCTACTTCCAGCTCCTACTTTTACATAAAAGCCATCTTTCTTCAGAGAAGTAAAACTTAGTGCAATTTTTTAAGAATAGCAAAGATATTTCCTAAGGACCTGTTCACTGTCTCAGGTGACTGCACAGAACTAATGCAGCTGATGCACTCTGGGACTGCCCTGTAACCCAGGTAGATCCACAGAGCCAATTCTCCCTCAGTCACTCAGATTGATGCTGGAAATTGAGAAGGCAGCAGTTGCTGTGTTTATGAATTCACTGCTGCAGTTGTTATATAGCAATATATAGAGCAATAAAGCTGCTCTGCTAAGTTCAAAGTAGCCAAACTGTAGCCAGCTTTAACATGACTGCATTTTCTCATCTTTATAATATATACAGCAACATTCCCATGTGTAAAGGACTTTTTTTTAACATTACCTTAGTATTAAAGGATTTTTGGTAAAGCTAGTAGACAAAGAAATAAAGGGGTGCATCTTCCATGATAAAACTTTGCATGCAAATCACTGAAGTTGAGCGTAGACAGCAATGCAATGGTTTGCAAGAGGTGTTATTTCTTGTTTTAAGCTTTTCCCCTTCTTTTGTCTCCCAGTTTGAATAGGTGACTCCTCAAAAGTTTACTGTAGATAACATGATTTTTAGTACCTGCACTTCATTACTTCTCCTGTGCAGGTCAAGGAATACTAAGGGAACTTATTGAGAAAATGTTAATGTGGATATTAAAAAAAAAAAACACAACAACCAACTATACGAAATATGACTCCTGCAGTGTGTTTCCAAGTTCCTTCTGGTTACTTATCACCTAGGATTAAGATGAGGGGCTCACTAAAGAAAGAGCAATAAATAGTGAAAGCAATAAATAGTGAAAGGAATTGTGAGAAATGAGAAGAACTGAAAATTACTTTTTAAATTATCAGCATTCAGTGGTGACTAAGAACTTTTGGCAGACCTGTAGTTTCACCAAAGTGGCTCTCAAAATCTGGAATGTGATCCAAAACCGCACCCCTAGAGGTTTTTTCTTGTACCTCTAACAGTTGTCGCTTTCCTGATGCCTTCATTCGAATTGTGGCCATTCGTTCTGCCAAGACCATGAGAGTGGACTGCAATGCCAGCTGATCAGCAGCTTCTGCATCCAGTGGTTCTGAAACCAGCTCCTGGGCTAATGATGTTTGAAGCTCAGTGATTTCCTCTTGTAACATTAAAATCTCATCCATCAAAGCCTGTTTAGAAATGAGAGCAGAGAAAGTATTTGCTTCATTTATGAGTGAGAAGAAAGTACCTCAGGAGGCATATGCTTAATATAAAATTCAAGATGACTGTCCCAGGGGAGTGTGAGGAACAGAGAGTCATGCAATATATCACTGCTGGTTTGGTAGAGTCGGAATTCAGAAAGACTGAGTCCTGCTTTTAGCTAGGATTGTGCATTTAATAACTGAAATACAGATTTAATTACTTATCTTGAACTTCAAATATATCACAAGAAGGAATTCTTTTAGATATATTATATATACAGATTTGCTCTTCCAACAAATTTCCTGGAGGGTATTCTAGTAGATACAGTGAAAATAATGAACAAGTAAGTGAGTGTGTGTTTGTGAGAGAGAAATAGGGGCATGTGTCAGCTTCCAGCCTGAAACTTACCAAGTGGACAAAGAACATCCAGCAATATATGTAAACGTCCAGAGATTAACTCCATGATGTAAAAAAAAAGTTGCTATTATCATTCTTATCCTATAAATCAGTTTCCATGATACCTTCAAAAGCATGCTGCGTTACCAATACCTTAAAGCAGATACTTTACTTTCATGTCTGATTGTATATACACATCGGATGCACAGGACACCACACAGTGCTACAAAAGCCAAATATTATCCTTTTCGGGTCATGGAGTTCCTACTGAAATGAGAACTGGAGTTGCCACACAGTTTCAAGCTATCAGATAGAAGGCTTAGTTGATTACAACTTGGACATATGTCAGATTGGTTACTTGATAAAGTATTCTCTTACTATTCAGAGCATCATTTCGCAAGACTTCCCTTGGGAGGGAATTTTTTGTGCACTTTGGTTTGTTTGTTTTGTTTAACAAGGGAAAGATTGTATTTAGATCAATTTACTATGCATCAGTATTGATTATGCTCTAGTAATAGATATATGCTAGTAGCACTGATGCTGAAGAACAGTATTTGTAGGTGTCTCTGAACACAATCTTTGACAAGAGATTTTGCTGAAAATTTTGATTGGACAAACTCTTATGATCTAGTCTACTTTTTTAAAAGGCTCTTTATTAAAAGAATCCCCATTACACCATCTTTGGAACAGCAGGAAGTCCAGAAAGGCAAGACATACAGTTAACAGAGAAGGTTCATACGACTAATGCATGTTTTTGATGCATCCAGCCATGAAGAACGCCACTATCTAGAAAAAGAGAACTAAAGATGTACAGGTAATACATACTCTCCCTCTATTTCTCACATCTAAATTTTTACCTGATGTTCAGCCATCTGGCTCTCTGGGCTTTTGGCTGGTTCCAGACTCTCATTTAGTTTGATCTCAGTGGTCTCCATTTTCGTGGATATTGACTGGAGTGTGTCCTGATATTTCTGTTGACGCTCAAGAGCTTCATAGAGGGTGCGCTGTTTTTCACTGATCTGAAGAGGAATGGAAGGTATAAATTCTGATACAGGATTTGCTCTTTCTTCTGCTTCATACTTCCCTAGGCTTATGAGACTAAAACCAAAATCTTGCAACAAGTTTTCAAAAGTATAAATTATAAAGCAAAACATCCGTATTAAAAATATTTATCTGTTTAAACAGTCAGTCAAATCCTAGGTTCTATGACTGAAAAAAATGGACTTTAATAAGCAGGGAAAACCTAGGCACATTCTCATGCCTTATTTTAGATCCTATGCACTCAAGTGTGTACGTGCATAATTTGCTAGACGCATAGTTCTTAATATCCCGTAATAGATACTGTGCCTCTGCGAAGAATTAACACTTATAGCATGTGATCAAAACTTTGACCATTTTCATACATCACTGAATGATTATGCTGCACTACTTTGTAGAAATGTGTTAAGCTGACTCAGCCTTTGGAGAAACTGGATCCTTGGGCCTTTTTTGCCTTTTTTGCCAACTGCCAGCATGAATAGGTTTCCCTCTTACGTTATGAATATAGTTTGACAATAGCCAATATTTCTGAAGGCAACTGTCAGCCTTAGCGACTTATTTTTTCTTGATGGAAGTCGATTCTGCACAGGCTTTCAAACAAAGAACAAATCCAATGTAATATAATATCCCAACTAATAATTCTTGTTACCACCTGAAAACCCCGAATTGCAGAGAAGCATATTTGCTGAGCCAGTTCTTTGTGTTTTATTCCTTGCAAGCTAGGTGATTATTTTGAACCCTCCAGATGAAGACTTACCACGTTTTTCAGTGTTTCCCAAGAACGCTGCAAATCATCCAATTTAGCACTAGCAGCTGATTCTAAGCCTGCTTCATAAAACTCCTGGGTGGCTGAAGGGCTGGGTTGAATTTTAGCGGCTTCTGTCTGCAACTGTTCAGCAGATAAGGCCAACTGTTCAGCAGATAAGGCTTGGTAATAAGCAATGTCCTACAAGCATGAAGCACATTATTGTACTTTCAAAATGCAAGGTACTGCATAAGAGTATCCCCCCACATACTGTCCCATTGCATGTATCCATTAAAATAAAACCTACAAAGCCACAACCACCAGGAAACCTCTGAGCAACACAGTAAATAAATACTTAATAGTAGTACACTGAGTACCGTTTGGAGCTTCACTATGGTAAAGATTGTGGACTCATTTTTTTCACGTTCATGTTAGCTAGGAGGCAACTGTGGACAGACACAGAAAGCCCAGGAAGGGAGTGCTACAAGTGGGAGTGTTGTTCTAGCATCACCACACCTACACATGGGGAAAACCCATCACAACAGGCAGTGGTTTACGGTCCTGTAGGTGGCAAAGAAAATCACTCTAATGAACACTAGCACAGAGAAGGCAACAGATGAACCAAAAAGGAATATGCTGAAGAACTAGTCAGTGATGTAAGAAAGCGCATGAAGCACTAGCTTATAGTAAGCCCTCAAACAAACAGGTACTCTCAACTAACATATAAAAGACAGTGGGAAAAGGGACAAAAAGTGCTAAGGAAAATGGGCAAATGTTCAAATTACCATTGAAAATTCAGGGTGGAACTGTTTCTCACTAGAACTTCTATACTTAGTGTATGGGGATTTCTTCAACTATTGCAGGTGGCAATTAAAAATCTACAGAAAATGTAAAATAAAGGAAACATGCACACTATCTATATTTAAGTCAGGAAAGCAGACTTGATGACAAGGATTATTTAAAACTGAAACCATGTATGACAGTTACCACCACATCTATGTGGAAGGTGAAAAATGTCGCAGTGAAAAATGTCGCAACCTTCCTTCTTCCAGTTAGTAGCCCCACTTAGTGAACTATGCTCCAATACATGTGACACAGCAGACACAGCAGCTGCTGTCCAGTTTCCTCAATAATTTTGAATTTGTAAATGCCCCTGGTGAAAAACTTAAGACACAGCTTTGCTGCCAGTGAAATCAGTAAGTGATTTTCCACTGATTTCTGTTAGGTGGGACCAAACCTCCTTTCAGGCAGCTCTTGGAGTTATCACAATATTTGCATAAAAAGTTGCTCAAAATCTACTGGAAAGTGTACTTGAAAAATCCTACCCCAGCAATTGCAAAATTCTCAAATTACTTCTTTCCTCACCCTGTATGATGGGGAGGAAAATTCAGCATGTCAAGCCATGTGACTGAGAGAAAACGAAGTGCCTTTCACTTGACAGCTTACAGAGCTGTGTCTACAAAACAGACCGCAGACTATTTGCTGTACTGCAAATGTAAGAGTATAAATACCTGAAGGGAGGGTGCAACGAAGACAGAGCCAGGCTCTTTTCAGTGGTGCCCAGTGATAGGACAAGGGGAAATGGGCACAAACTGAAACACAGGAGGTTCCCTTTTGAACATCAAGAAAGACTTTTTTACTGTGAGGGTGACTGAGCACTGGGACAGGTTGCCCTATGAGGTTGTGGAGTCTCCATCCTTCGAGACACTCAAAAGCCACATCGATATAGTCCCAGACAACATGTTGTATGTGGCCCAGCTTGAGGAAGGGGGTTGGACCAGATGACCTCCAGAGGCCCCTTCCAACCTCAACCGTTCTTTGATTCTGTCTTGGTGTATAAAAGCTAGGTATTAAACAAGACTAATTCTGAAGTACCAGAGCTCAGAGTATAATTAGGATCCTAACTTGGAACAGAATCTTTCTTTCTCAATGTCATTTCAATATGTTATCTAATACCATATGTGAACAAAACCAAACAAGCTCTGGAAGAACATAGAAACCAGGTCGCTCCCCAGGCACAGTCAGCACTTGGGCTCTTTCTAACTAAACCTAGGGAGCACAGAATGCCCACATTTCCCAGAAAACACCCCATCTCCCAGCAGCTGCATGGATATGGTTCTTCAGTCCTTCCCTGAAGAAAGAAGAGACTTATCAGGTTATCTGCATCGTGTATGGACATTTTAACAATTAAGGTGCTACTCACAGGTCACCACTGATATTTGTAAAGGGAGGCAGCAGCCAAGAGTGTATTTTACAGACAGCTTGATCACACATCTTTACTGAGGATGCCTGAAAAAGTCAGTCTGTCCAGAGAAACAGAACACTCAAGAATGGACAGCACATCAAACTGTCCAAAAGTGTCAGATGAGGTACTTCTTCAAAGGCAATAATTGGAACACTTGAAAAATTTAAGTGTTTAAGAAAGTGTTCAGGAGCCAACGGGGAATAGGCAACAGCTTAGCACAGCATTCAGTACTGCAATTTCAGATTTTTTTACTCTGACCACAAGTGATCTTTCCAAGTTACAGTGAAAAATTGCACCAGTGCAGACAACTTCTCATTTTCCCTTGTCTGCAGCTACTCTCCAGCCCTCAGCCAGTCCTTCCTCAAGGCCAAGAGAAAAGCTGTGCTTCTGAGACTTCTTAATCATCATTTCCAGAATAAACGCCTTTCTTTTAAAAGAGGGGAAAGGAATCCCTTTCCTCATCTTTCCAACTACTTTTTGGAGTAAGCAACATGGCAGTTTCTTTTTGGTAGGGCTTTAATGCTGATAGCGTGAATCCAGATGTTCTTACACATAACATATTTTGTTCCCCCTATAAAGGCCCTAACATCTGATGTCCTCTTTTAAAAAAATTAGCCCATGAAAGGTACTTAAGCTTTGTTGTTAAGATGTAGGAGGGGCAAAGTGTGTTTAGACTTCAAAAGATATTTAATGAGGGCTATTGTACCCTCCATGAGTTTTCATAAGGAAGGAGAAAAATATGATTAAGTAGGCTCTGAACAAGGAGACAGAAAGACATTTAACAGTGCCCCAGTGCTGAAGACTTGAATCACAAGATCAACTGTGAACTCCAAGGCTTTGTGTCAACACTTGAGCTTTTTCAATTCAATTGCTCTGCATTATGCATCTGGAAAAGAAGTTTTAAAGGAATGTGCTAAATTTTAATCAAGTATATCTTTGGGTAAGCATGAGAAGTTTTAGTCCCAGAGGATTCACATTCAGTACTGCAGCAGAGATGATGGTGCCTAATGTTGCTATACATCAAAACAAACTGCATTCAAGGACTGTTACCTATTGCTGAAATATAATACACTGTGAAATGCCTCAGCCTTTTTGAAAGTTAACTTTTTTATAGTTGTTCTCCATTTCTCCCTCCTCCCCGCACAAGTTGTTTTTAGAGAAGTTTCAGTACAAAACAAACCACCTGGGCAACTGTTAACTTATAACAGTGCTAGATCTGTCCCTTTCTTGTATTTATGGCCTCAGTTTAATCTATTTCAATACACAGAACCAATATTTCCATGAATATGTATTCAGCATGTTTTATATTTTCATTACTTGTTAGCAATGTAAAAATAGTGCATAGGTATCTCAGTTCAGACTAACCACATTACACCATTGAAAGATGCTAGGAAACCCTTATGAAAGATTGTATGTAGATTATTAGGGATGAATTTAAAAACAGTCTTAATACCCAGCCTTCCCTCCCCAAAGCACCCCACTTCATATGAGCTTTTAATTTTTTTCCAAAGACTAGATTAATATAATTCTTTGCTTGCTAGAGTTCCTGTTCACATCTTTTTCTGGTACTTTGCAGGTGATCTTCCTGTGAGAAAACACTTCTCTTAACACTGGCTACTTTTTAAAACAAAACATTTTCAAATAAGTTTGTTGAATCTTTTACTTAATACAAAATATTTGTAACTTACATTTAAGCTCCTAATTCACTATTGTCTAGATTTTTTCTTAACCAGCCTTCTTTCCTGAAGTCTCCCTGGGCATTCATCATGATCAGTAGTGGCAGTTTCATAGCTTCTCTAGTTTTAATCTCTTGTGAGTATGAACCCAAGCATTTTGTAAGTAAACCACTGCATTTTGGAATGCTCTTCCGCTTATTGTTTAGCACATGCAGTTCATTTCAACATTAACCACACTGAAGAAACCTTAATCTGCCATTTTTTTTCAGATTATTATAACACCAGCTATTTTATCTCTTTCAAAGACCTTCTGATAAATGGAAGATAATCTTTTTGTTCATTTTTTTCCTGTAAATCACAGGTTCTAAAACTTGCACTTCGGTGTCAGCTCATGGGGCAACAGTATTTCACTGGATTTTCCTTATTATTTAAATTATTGGAGCTCTTAATCTGGGTTTTTTGGGGGGTTTTCTTTTTCCATTTTCAGAGAAACATAATGAACCGACACTGAATTTGTTTATTAGCAAGCAAGCTGCTTTTGCTCCTTTAACTCTTTCACTGATTAACACCGTCATAGGATTTTTGTGCTGAAATATATAGCTACCTTTCTACTGTAAATAAACTTTACAGGGAAACTTCTAGTTATCTGAAATGACAGAACACTAGAAAAATCCTTCTCATTCATTATATAACCTTTCAATTATGAAGGTAACTTTATAACTTTATTATCATGAAAATTTTGTCACCATTCTTAGTACCTTACCTTAGTATTATTCCTTATGTCAGTTTATGTAAACGAATCATTTATATTTACCAACTTCATCTTTGAAATGAGTGGAAGCAAGTAGTAGGCAACTTGCTCAAACTTCTCTATCTCTATTCAGCAATGAAATGCAACACCATTCTACCCTTTATATCTGCAGTGGTCAATTTTTGGAAGCAGCCACAACTTAGAAAACAAACAACCACCCACAAAACCCACAACGTGGTGAATGCAGTGAGGTGGTGACTGCTCCCAGGGCTCATTTCTAAACTTCTAAAGTGTAACATTTCATGTGTGTCTTCATGTACGTGATGCTCATTGAGCTAGTTCATTGCCCACATTTTAATCAATGCTGATGTATACGTGTTCCTGTTAGAAGTGCCAGCGTCCTCAGTTTTGATTTAAAATCTAACTTCAGCGATTTCCCTGATCTGCCTCATTAGCACTGAAAATAGACTGTCACTGAAAGTATGGAATGAACAACACATGAAAAAAATACATGAAAGTTAATACTTGAAATGGTTTGAAGTGGAAGTTATCAGACCGTGGCTTCAATGCTACAATGCCAATGTTACCTTATAAGATAGACGTATATGGACATGATGCAATGTTTTGTTATGCATATTATTGCATTTTTTTTCTCAGGATGCAAGATTCCATTGAGTACTACTGTGAAAATAAAATTAGGTTATAAACAGAAAATAGTAGTGACATAGAAGAGCTTTGTAATTGTCACTTAAATTTTATTTTTAAAAATAGTGAATAGCTGTAACAGCAAATTTATATATTTTAAACTCAGAAGTCAATATTTGTATTCAGTTTGCACTAGAATCTGAAGATTCAGTTAGGTCAAATGTTAAGCCTCAGAGACTTGGAGCTATAGGTAAATATTAACTCAGAGGATTAAAGAAACCACCTGTGGAATGGAACCATGCATGTCTGAGAAAAAAGCTGAATGAATGCCAAGAGGGAGGTACCTGGTTAACAGAAGCATCTGTATTAGCCACAGGCGAGGGAGAGCGACAGGCAGGTGGAGAAGAAATTTCACTGTTGGTTCCCTCCTCCCCAGACTCCTCAGTGACAGGGGAGAGCAGCGTGTGACAGCGACCAGCAGTCATCTGCCACAGGAAAAGCAACCCCAGAGCACAGGAAGAAAATCAGTTACCTCAGCTTTGGTTTGACTTAGATTGAGATCACAACAAGAAAAACAACACATGGCCAGAATTACCATGACATTATTTAGTTATACTTTATACTATTACATTTACCAGCTTAAAAATCCGGTTCAATTAATAGTCTCATTTACTTGTCATACTTCAGTATGAACATGCTCTCCTATCCCCTAATGAATTTAAAAGAAAATGTACAGCAAGCAACTCAGTATAACAAATGAGGTTTTGCCTAAATGTCTTCCAATACAATCACTGCTGCATACAGAAATACTATGGAGAGCTACAGAATAACGCAGCATTGGCCTCAGTATCCAGGCCTGGTTAAAATAACAAGGAACAGACTTAAAAATCTGTAGCAACATATTTTTCTTACTACCCCAATGCTGTTATACAGTGACAAATCCTGAAATCAACACACTATTTTCACTCAGACAAAAATCCCAATAGCATCGGCAGTATGTTTGTAATGAGACACGATTAGAAACAGTCAAAACCAGAGTAATTCAAACATAAGGCTCATGGCAGTAATTAGTCAGCTTTCATTTCCAACACGCTCATCCGAGAATATAGCAGCATACCGTCAATTATCACATCAACATTTTAAGAGAAGAGTTTAAAATATACGGTGTGTACAACCTGTACATGGCAACATGTTATGAAACAGTATGTATTCTGGTTTTATCCTGCAATTCAGTAATTTTTTAGCATTTACTCTTGCGCACTGACAGGTACGAAAAAGCAATATATTTTCATCTTATTACAGACAACGTCTACCGGTATTTGTCTGTTAAATAACTTCATCCTTTATCAACAAGTCTTGAAAACCCATATAAAGCAAAATACAGTAAGGGGAAGCTGCAGCTTGTTTGGTTTGCCACACTCCAGCCATTTCAAAAGCAAAACGTAGATGTCAGCTGCGGCAATTTGCTACACAGGAGTGTTGCAACGATGCAGAAGCAACCAGCTCAGATAAAAGGTACCGAGACTAATGCGTTCCTTACCATAACCACCGAGGGATGAGCGGGGTGTGCTGGCAGCAGGTCTGAATCCAGCTCCTCCATTCCCTCTGAAAGCCCCTCCACTTCTGTCACTGTCAGCAGCATGGTGGCATGTTTTGCTTTCATTGTCAGCATCTTGCACTTCGAATTCAAAGAAGCAATTTGCTCCTGGTATCCTTTGATCTTCTGAGCCAGCTCCTGAGGAAACATTTTTTTTTTTTTTTATTTTTTCTCCGTAATGCAGAGGCAGCCAATAAAGGCCACGGGACCCGCAGCTCCTCGGCTTCCGCGCCGAAGGCAAGCTCTCCCCTCCAAGCCCAGCCAATAACATCATCGCGCTGCCTCTCAGAAACCCCGCATGAGCCGCTGTGCTGGCTGACAAGCAGGATGTTGACAGTGGAGGGAACAAGTCAGGCTGCGTCTGGCTGCACAGCTAAAGCGCAGAGCCCACAGCTTTGTAGCGAAAGCGGAAAAGTGCGGCGAAAGGCCCTGCGTGCATGATAAGTGCAGAAGGGAGGGAGGAACACCTCGCGCTTGCATCCAGCCTGAACCCGACACGGTCTATAAGCCCCAGACTGCAGCAAAGGGGAACGTCTCTCCCTTTTCCTGTCCTTTTTTTTTTTTCCCCCCTTCTGTTCTATTTCCATTTATCTGAGGAAGACGAAGCTTCTCTGCATAATGCATGCCATGGAAATGAGGTCATGTGGTAACCACAACTGTAAAAAATGCCCCATTCAGCTCTCACCAGAAAGAATGAATTGTTCAGACAATAACTCACAGGGTCTAACAAGATCAAATATGATATGAACAATCAGTCCCACAATAAGATTAAATGCAGACTGGATCACTTTTTGCCGGTGTTTCGATAAACTCTATTTTAATCTTGTTTTCGTTTTGTGTTAATCTTCAGAATTAAAAGCTGAGCTGCACACAGTACTAAACTTTCTTTAAAAGGAGCTGGGCAGCCTGGCCTAAAGCAGAGTATATTTTTAAATATTGTTTTTTATGGCTATGAAATGGTCTATCTGCATGGCCAAACACCTTCACAAGTTTGAGTTTAGTCAGAGAAGAAAGATGGAAACGAATAGCCTTAGAAACTAACTTGTCTTCTCTCCTACCCTGTACTGCTGCCCAGTTCAGTATCCAGTTTCAAAGATTTCAATTAATATACTTAAAATAAAAAATGGTGGAAGATTTTCACATTTATGCCAAAGCCATTGTTCCTGTCTCCCTAGAGGGTCAGCATCATGACAGAATTTTGATCTAGAAAGTGAAAACATTTCTATAAGCTTGCCTGCTAAATCAGTGATAATTCATTCAAATATATACTTCTGCTTTATTTTTAAATCTACTTTTATTTCTTCAACAAACACAAGGTTTCATGGAAAAATAGCAAGAGAAGTTGCACGACCTAGTAGGTAGAACAGTAAATAATCACAGTATTTTTAAAAAAGTAAATAAGATTACTGCTCCAGGCTGGTAAAATGAAAATATTTTTTTGGCTGTATAACATTTTCAAGGAACTGCTTCCTCAAAATCAGAACTGTCATAGCAAGAAATACAGAGTTAGACATGGAAGCAGCACAAAGACTGAGGATGACACTTTACTGCCTGGGTTTCAAAGCTACCTTGTCACTGTCTGTCACGTTAGCAACAAAAGGAGCTGTTTCGGAGCTCCAAAGCTTACCTTGGAGACTAGGCAAAGTCTTTTAGGTATAAAACATCAACTAGATCAATCAAAAACCAAACTGCAACCAAATCAAGCCATACTTTTAATGTCTAGCAGCTGGCATAGTTATCTGCTCTGTTTGGCAAGTACCAGTCATTCACTAATGCTCAATGAATGACATCTCTGGGGCTCAGTGGGAAATTATTGTCATTCAATATACTCACAAAACTCCATCAGTATTAATGAGATGCAATAACATTTGTGGCATTAATGTCCAATGCACTGAGTATCTAACATACCTCTCAACTGCAAAGAAAGAAAAGGAAAAGGAGGCAAAAATGTGATTGTGAAAAAAATAAAGCAACTTATAATAGCAGTGTCCTATGAGGTACTGTGTTATCCATTAAAATAATTCACAAGTATGGAGATACTTGCCCACATTCTTATCTGAAAGTCTAAAGAAACGTGGTTCAGGAAACAGTTCTAGAGCGTAACTAGTTACATACACGCATAGTAATACAAGCTTCCTACAAATCAGGGTGTACTTTCCTTTTATTTTCTTGCTTTTATTTTAATTCTAAATATAGCTACTAAAAATGTCCCTTTAAGTTCTTGCTTATGCAGGTTTCAACAGGGAATCTGGTAACCGATGTTTTCTTAAAATAATAACACACATAACAAGCAACTTGACAGGCTTGCCTTTTGAAGTAGTATAATAACATAGGGTTCAGTATATCTTCTTTATGCTACACTTTTCCACAGGTATTTAGCAGACAAAATATGAGCCAAACCCCTGTATCTCTCAGCCTTTCAAAACTTCTTACCCCTGAACATGGAAAGCTTGCAAGTACGAAACCTGTCCCCTCTGGTTGATCCCAACACGTGCAATAGAGTAAAGCTGCTGTCCTCCTGCAGACCTTTCGAGGGGCTCCCAGCTACCAAATTTGTTCAGATGCAGATGAAACTTCAAGCTGTCCCATTTTTAATTCATTCCTCCAACAATATTACCCTGTATCGCTGATATCCTGCATTTGCTGTTCCAGAACATTTGAATAGAGAACAGTAGCATTTTTAATTAATTACTAAAAAAAGTGTTTGTTTAAGCAAAGCGCTCTGCATTTAAACTAAATAACTTTTGTAACAACTGGATAGAAAATGAGCAACATGTATACCATGAGGTTATAGTACATAATCACACAGACAGCTTTTAATTCAAAAGGTAAAGAAATGGTGCCATCTGGTGCCAAAAGTGACACACAGAGTTCAGTGGTGCATTTTCTACCCCAACAAATACACAGCAGAGAGGGGAAAGGGAAAGGGGCTCAGGACCTCCCATGCCAGCACAGAGAGAAGGCTGCACAGAGATTATCCCGACTCATTCGAGGGCGGAAGATCAATGAGTTTGAGGGCTGGACCTGTAACTTCAGAGGACAGAACCCTTCCCAACAACGACTTTGAAAGGAGCCTTTGGAGTGAACCTTGCAGAGTTTTCCTCCAAATCTACTGTGGTTTTCATGTGATTCAAGTCCCTTGGTGTTCTTTTACAGAATTTTACTGGGATGGAAATGACTAACTACTTTAAGAGATATGTGCAAATAGCAATCAGTGACGAGTGGTGTTCCTTATGGGTTGGTACTGGGATCAGTGCTGTTTAATATCTTTGTTGGCAACATGGACATTGGGATTGAGCGCACCCTCAGCAAGTTTGCCGATGACACCAAGCTGTGTGGTGCAGTCGATACACTGAAGCGAATGGATGCCATCCAGAGCGGCCTGGACCGGCTTGAGAGGTGGACCTGTGCAAACCTCATGAAGTTCAACAAGGGCAAGTGCAAGGTCCTGCATCTGGGTTGCAGCAATCCCAAACACAAATACAGGCTGGGTGGAGAATGAATTGAGAACAGCCCTGAGGAGAAGAACTTGGGGGTATTGGTTGATGAGAAGCGCAACATGAGCCGGCAGTGTGCGCTTGCAGCCCAGAAGGCCAACCGCATCCTGGGCTGCATCAAAAGAAGCACGGCCAGCACGTCGATGGAGGTGATGCTCCCCCTCAGCTCCACTCTGGCGAGACCCCACCTGGCAGCATACTGCATCCAACTCTGGAGTCCTCAGCACAAGAAGGACTTGGACCTGTTGGAGCGGGTCTAGAGGAGGGCCACAAAGATGATCAGAGGGCTGGAGCACCTCTCCTATGAAGACAGGCTGAGAGAGTTATGGTTGTTCAGCCTGGAGAAAAGAAGGCTCCGGGGAGACCTTATAGTGGCCTTCCAGTAGTTAAAAGGGGCCTACAGGAATGACAGGTAGGGACTCCTATCATCAGGAAATGTAGCGATAGGATGAGGGGTAACAGTTTTAAACGGAAAGAGGGTAGATTTAGATTAGATACTAGGAAGGCATTCTTTACTCTGAGGGTGGTGAGGCACTGGCACACGTTGCCCAGAGAAGTTGTGGATGCCCCATCCCAGGAAGTGTTCAAGAGCAGGCTGGATGGCACTTTGAGCAACCTGGTCTAGTGGAAAGTGTCCACACCCACGGCAGAGTGGTTGGAACGGGATGATCTTTAAGTTCCCTTCCAACTGTAACCATTCTATGGTTATGATTCTATAAGGATCACTGAATTAGCAGAGATTACCTGACTAACTGTTCAACATTGACTTCTGGATGCTCCTCAATCAAGTACCTATGTTAACTGTCCCTTAATTATGCAATGCTTTCATTTGTCAAAATGTTTCCTGGAGATTAGGACACATCCACCTGAATAAACAAGTGAATACTCCACACTCTATCAATAGCATGAGTTTCCTATCTGTTATTTAGTCTATCTGCTCAACTAGCCTTGAGCAAGTCTGAAAAGCTACTCAGCGAATTTATGACTGTTGTTTATGAAAAGTTTTTTGTGTCGATGAACTGCCATTGAGCCCATGTTGTTGCATTTTGGCTGTCCTACCTCATGACGTGAAATCTGGACCTGGAGTTCCTGGATGTTGCCAGTTGCTATTGGTTTGTCTTGGATCTCACGATGGGCACCCTCTATCATTTGCTGTAAGTGTTTCATTTCTTGCTCATATTGCTCATACTGAACCACTGCTTCCTAGAGAGGGGGAAAAAAAAATTAAGTGTCTACATGAAAATAACTATTCACTTAGTCCAAGCATGACTGATCTGCCTTCTGAAGTGGAGCAAACTTACATCTATCTGGTACTTGCATCTGGATAAGCAAAGCAGTAATATAGTCAGGAAAAAGTGCATTCAGAAATACTGTGAACTGCAGTGAATTCAATGGTTTCATTTATTCAATTATTTCCAAAAAAACCAGTTCATATAACATGATGCTTTAGATATCCAACATCAGGAGCTAGAACTTCTGCTTCCAACAAGTATCTGCACCAAACACATCCACCAAAAGATAGCATTGTCTAGTCTCATGGGTTTACCATAAAGCATTTTCATCTTCTTTTTCACTTCAAGTTTCTATTTATGAAGTGGAAAGACTGTATGAAAAAGTTAGATCTTACAGAAAATATAACTGGGAGAGGATTATGAAGATTGATTCAGACCATTATCCTACCAGTGTGGTATCAGTTCCTTCTATTACAGATTCACCAGCAGTTTGTCTAATGTGTTTTTGAAACTTTTTGGTGTGACATTGTATCCTTATTTGTACTTAAGTATCATTAAGTATCCTTAATGACCAAAGTCTCTTCTGTTACCTAACTTGCAGCTCTGTAGTTGTACCCTAGATCACTATGTATTTTTCTATCACTAAATAGCGGAAAAGAAAAGCTTATTCTCTTCTTCTTTGGAAATACCCTTAACATGTTTAGGAACGAATTCAAACGATCAAATAAAACCTAGTTTTCTTTTATTTAGCAAAACTTGAAAATACAAATTTAATAGATGCTGAATGACTCCAAAATCAGAAATCAAATGTACATAAATTTTAAATAAAGAGAAAAATAATTCATTATTTTTATCCTAGAAAGCTATGTAATCAACTCAATAGTTTTTATGCAATCATTGTAAGTTGTTGAAGTTACGAAGATACATCACTTTCATTAACTGATGATATATATTATAAAATTAACCTGCATACAATTGTATATTAGCTATTTGTCTCGTTAATCCTATAAGCATTACAAAAAACAAAGCAAGATCAAGGAGAGAACAGAGATAAGAGTCTGATGAGTAAATCAACAACTAACATGATCATGAATGTTAAAACCCCCCAAAAACATGGAGTCAGAAATGACTAAAACTTAGTGGGAAACTTCCTCACGGAAAAAAGGAATGCACAGAGATATGAAATTCTCAATTTTCATCACCATTTGCAGGGCACTGTTCAAGAAACTGAGATTAATTTGTGGGACGGAGCGGCACTTGCCTGCATGATGTTGCACTGCTGAATGGCGGTGTGCTGCAGGCGGCTGGCCTCCTCCTGGAGCCGAAGGGCACTGTGGCACATTGGCAAGCTGGTGACCACCTCTTCAGGAATCCTCAGGGCGCTCTGACAGACTTGTACTGCGTGAACTTTTGGCTTCAGTGACTCCATTTCTGACAACAGATGCTAGAAACAAAGTCAGTGCCACAGTAAGTCAGTTTTGCAGAACTCCCAGAGCATTTCACACAGCAAAAGAAAAATAATGATGAGTTCAAGCACTAAACCAAACAATTCTGATTATCTGATTACTATGTTTTATATAATTGGGACACACTTTGTCTGAAGTTGCTCATTCTAAAACGAGTATTCTTTTAAATACTAGTTAAGCAAAACGCCCATCTAATAAGAATAAAAATAATTAATGAAAAAGCATATTAGTACCTATTTCTAAGTGTCTAAGTACAAGAATATTTCTTTTGACATATTTAAAAAAAATATCTTCACAAAATCCACAAATCAAAGCAGCATAGGAGTCATTTATGTAAACACATATTTTAATGTTAATATCCAAGTTGAACTCCCCGCTAAGACAGAGAAGCACATTTTCAAACCAGCAAATGAATCCCGTTGTGTTCACAACCTTCCTTTGAAAATAGAAACCATGTCTGAAAATGTTGCTTAAAATTCAAAAGGCAATCAAACAGAAAGAGACACAGCTACACAGAGATCTCCTTTGAATAATCATATGCTGGATGCCTTTGTTAATAGCCTCTGTTCTTTTCACAATGTCCATTCAAGCTGCCTGTTCATATGCATGAGAAGGGTCTAAGTGCAATGACTGGAGAACAGATTTGATCAGCATTCTTTTTATCTTCATTGGGGGGGTTAACATATTCACAGATAGAAAAAGAAAAACAATTAAAAAAACGGAAAAGGCGAAGTTGCTGAAAAGGGCCTTAGCACATTAGAAAAAGATTTTAAGTTGAATAGATATAAATCAGACAATGTATGTGGCACACAGTCGCCTCCCTTCTCCTATACCCTATGCAGAAAGATAGCTAAGCAGGTCTGGAGTGATACTGATGAGAGGACTGTGGTTTGCTCTTTATTTCTGTGCCTTCATGACATATGGTGGATGAGATTTGTTATAATGACCTATTCCTTGGACATCACTGGGGAGGCTTCTCCTCTGGCAGTCCCCATACTGCTGGCAGAGGGTGTCTTTACCCTGCAATCGGCACCCAGAGGTACCCTTGGGGCTACATGCCAGCCAGGTGCTCTCCAAGACCCCCTCTCTGGTCTGGGGAAACAGGTGGCCCACAGCTTAGAGACCCTTTCTGTACGAAAGAAAGTCATACTGTGGGACCTGCTAGAACCAGCACAAAGAATACACATAAACAGTGTAAACTCCATATTCCTTTAGTCTTACAGCAGGTGATGTGTTTCACTTACACTCTTCAATGCCATATTCTGAAATTTGGCTGCAAGTCCCTAGAATAAAGACTGCATGTTTTAACCAAAAGGGAAAGCTCTGCAAATTTACCTTTCATCCATATGTTTTTCTGCAGATTTTAATCCTAAAGTGGATCTGTTGACATTTAGTTTTCACTAGCAGACTAGGACAGTTAAATGTCTCTATTAGCTTGCAGCAAGAAATATTTCTTAAGAAACTCAGAGAGCTATAACTTGGGTTATTTTTCTCATCATGAGACCGAGACCAAAAATAACAAATTGAAAAACTCTTTAGTAGGCCAAGTGTAATACAGAAAGATAATTCAACTAAACATACAGAAATGTAACTGGTCTTAAGGAAAACAATTTTGTCTTAGCTTTCCAGTTGATTACTGGGGGAGCTAGCAACACACTATCTCATTGCATCTCTATCTGTAAAATGGCGATAACAACCTAGACTTCATTTTGAAGTACTTTAAGAACCTGTTGATGAAAAGCACTGGATAAGAACTGAGCTTTATTATTGTTAGTAGTACGGATTAAACTTGAATTGGATGCACGTTTCTCAGAATTGCATCAACCTAAGAACAGACTCATCAAGGATTATACTTCGACCATTCCCTTTGAGGGAATGATTTTTCCCATTCCATCCCTTACTCCCTTGGCAGTAATTTGGGGCTAGACAATGACCCACCTAAGAAACAACACACTCTGTCTCACCAACATTCATTATTCTTTGTGTAAGCTCACACTACTCAAGTGCTAACTTTGAGATCCTGGCATTTTACCTGTCTGTGAGAAAGTTGCTCTTTCAAGCTCAAATGCCCCAGCTCTGGAGAGGTCAGTGTGGCTTGGGCTTGCTCCAGAGCAGCCTGCAGGGCTCTCAGCTCAACTTCAAATTTCTTCATGTCCTGTAACACAACACACTTGCTTCAGGGATAATTTAAAAAAAAAAAAAAAATTCACTATAAATAGATCTGTCTGGATTTTGTAGCTACATCCCCTATATACAGTGCCAAAACTAATTAATGGTTTTAACAATGAAATTTAAATGTTGAAAATGTTGGATAAAAATATCAGTCACATTACAGTCTAGAAAAAGAGGTCTCAAAGTCAGAGCTATTATTTTAAGTACTTTCTCAATCTCAAATACAACATGTACTTTATAAAACTAATTTCATAAAGTTCAAGGCCTAGAAAGCTCAAGGTGTCCTCTAGTCTTCGTCCCGTAATAAGACAGGACATAACTGTCTTATCTTTACAGACTGTTCTTTAAAGACCACTAGCAGCGGAGTCCCACTTACCTCTACAGACAACATATTCCACTGTCCCAGTATTCTTTTTTTTTGTAGAAAGTTTTTTCTGATGGTCCGACATAAGGTTATCTTTTGTTGCAATTTCAATCCTCTACTTACTATCCCATTAACAAAAGACATGAAGAATAAATCATGTTTCTTCTCTCTGAATACATATGTTAGGATAATCCTTTTTCATGCATCTTTTCTACAAATTTATATGCATATCACAATTATCACTGTCCTCTGTTTTTTTCTACAGTTGGTCTGTATCTTTCTTCAACTGCAACACGGGACATAACTGAAACCTAGCTAGTGACCAACAGGTAGAACAAAAAGGCTACTTCACACACCTTACAATTATATGCTTTACTTTCTCCATGGTGTTTGCATTTTTTTACAATGATGTGATATTGTTCACTCTGGATTATTAAACTTTAGACCTTTCAACAGGGTGCATCAAGCCAGTAATTCCTAAGTCAGATACACACATTCCTGGTTCTTCCTGTCTAAACATAACAATTTGTCCCTGTCCCTGTTGAAGGGCACCCTAAGCTTTTTTCAGGTAGTCACTGTACATTTGGTGTTGTCTAAGCATCCCCAAAGCCATGATCTCTAAACCACCGTCCGACTGATTAATGGAAATACTGAATAGGACCAGATCCAAGGGAGAATCCTGCAAAATACTACTTGATGTACCCCTCCTTTTGGGCTATGAACCATTGATAATTACCTGCCAGGTAAGTTTTCTAGCCAGCTTTACACCTACTTGTTTTATTTTCAACTAGACAAGCTTATTAACTCTGTTAATAACAATATCATGTGAAACATTATTAAAGTCAAGATGTATGATATATTGTACATTTATCTACAACTCTATTACTTTCACATTAAATTGGACACTTTTGATATAATTTTCTTTCTTCATAAGTCTACACTGGCTTCTGTTCTTCTCCATGTTTTCTTATAAGAATTCACAAATAGTTTATTCAATTGTTCCAATATATCTTTGAGAACTGAGGCTAGTAAGTTTCACTTCTAGTATGCTTACTTGTACACAAATCTCTGGTTTGTTCCATGAAAAAAAAAAAAAAGCCTTCAGCTCATAAACTGTGGGTTACTGATTTGTGCTTTTGTAATGAAAAGAAGTCTTCTTCAAAAGAAGACTTTCTCTGTTACAGTATTACAGCTGCTGCAGCTGTAGCATTTCTGCTATGTCCTATAAATGTTGTGAAATAAGAGTCAAACGTGGAGAAGGACCATTTTAACCTTAGCTGTCATTGTCCTAATGAATGGTGATAGCCTATTCTCTTAGTTGCCTTTAGGTATTTTCCTATTTAGTAGTGCGTAACTGTAGCAGGTGACAGCAAAACCCCTATAAATAGACTATCTCGTTCCAATATTATTTTTTTCCTGAAATATTGTATCACTTAAAAAAAAAAAAAAAGTTTAAATTTCTTGCCCTGAAGGTAAAAGCAAGTAGAAAAGACTTCTGTGCTTTTCCCTGTGTCTTGCACCAGTTTACCATGCATTGCATAGATGTAACATGCATTTATATTAACAATAAACCTGTAAGGAACAGCTGCACAGAAATGTCAGGGACATGAAAAAGCACATTCATTCCTTTCATTGCACTCCCTTGTAGATGTAGCTCTTACATTATGGAATCCTGGTCTGGTAAAATACTGATGTAAATTAATAGATAGCAGGCTAAAGGACAGATAGCTTCTAAGAGAAAAATTAAGGAAATGGCACAATATAAGTCCCAACACAGACACTTTTCAAGTGTCTAAACACAGGTGCTCACTGCCACTTGAGACACATCTTAATGCCCAATACATCCACCCAGAATAGGCAGATATGACAGGATCTGCAGGAATCTTGTTCCCATCTGGAACAGCACGTGAAGGCAGTATCTCAAATGGCACAAGACATCTAGCTTTAGACAACACAGCCATGCCCTTTAAAGACAACAGGTACTCTGTACTGCTAATAGTCTCAGAAACATGATCCACACACCACCCTAGCTGTCAGCTAGCATTAGAAAAACTGCTTTCATATACCTTGGCAGCATCTTGGAGATTTGGTAGCCGCACTTTGATAACTTGCTGTAATTCCTCTGTCCGCCGCCCCAGTTCCAGCACTTGCTGTGACATTCCTTCAGTACAGTATACACTTGCCAGATACTCAATCCTTTCACTCATGGCCTCAAGATCACTGTGAATCTCTCCAGACTCATCAAGCATATTCTAGAGGAAGATAAGAACAAACTGAATGCCAGAGTTGAGCTTCAGATTAAACATATCTGTATATAAGCATATTCTTGTTCTGCAAATTCCTCAATTTGTATGCATCTGTAAGCATATGATTAAGTTCTACTGATTTCCTGTAAGGATTAGGCAATATGCTTAATTCTGAGTGTATGCTGAAGTGCTTCAGCTTATGGAGACTGTGAAACAAAAGAGTAAGTCGAGAAGCTTCAGCAGCTGTACTTACAAACACATTCATTTTAGTGTTTTGCTATACGCACTTGCCTGTAAAAATATAATACACACGATCTATGGATAGGATTTGTTCTGGAAGCCTGATGTACCTAATAGGAAGCAGCAGAAAGCACTTGGGTGCAGTGTTATAGCAGGGCAGTAGTCATTAATGCTGTCTGAAAAATGGCTACCAAAGTGTTCTGTGGGATGGCGCTGGTTAAGCCCATATCCTCATCAACTCTTGAAGCAGAGAAAAAGCCACAGCAAAAACAAACCAGAAATGCTAACTCCCAGCTATCCTCAGGATAAGTTGCCTGGAGGTTCCTCTTCAGAATAAGAAAGCGTGACATACTATGTTGCTTCAGTGTAAGTGAATGCAGCTGACAATTAACTAATGTATATATATAAACCATAATTAATGCAGTCTTATTTTGGCATTAGTGAGACATGATCATCTTACAATGCTTTGATTTGTTCCACGCGGTCATGTAACAGTGGGCAAGCTTGAACCTTATCAAACTGATCCCCTGATTCTACACTTACACATTTTACACACAGACACACAGAGACAAATTGCACTGTCACAGGGACAGCAAAACACTCTGATGCGAGGTGCTTGGGACGCAACTGGAAGAAACTCATCCATCGGGTATCAGTCTGAGAACATTTGTGGTGAAACTCATCAGATGAGAACAAAGGCTATTCCAATTTAGCATAGAGGAGAACAAGAACAACAACAACAAAAAAAAACAATAAAAACCCCAACAACCAAGCCTGAAAATTGTGTTTGGTTAACTAAAGTTTTAGAGGAATATTAACTGCAATGAGGTACTCAGTGTGACCGAATCACAGCGTATAGACACGCTGTTCAATCAAAAATTGCTATGAAGCCAATGTACTTGAGTAAACATAGAGATCAACTTTGAATCACATGGTTTTATTCAACAACATATCTTAATTTCAGTCTTCAAACACTTCAGTTGTCCAAAACAAATTAATAATCTTTAAGACTTGGGGGAACATCAAAGAACTCTAGCATTTTAAGACTTCTTTCCCTCAAGGAAAGTAAACAAAAACTTCACTGCTCAGAAAATAGCTTCTTTTATACACTACCCTTTAAATTTCATAGCTCATATAATCACCTGGTAGGCTTTAAACTGATCACGAAGCTGAGAGGAAGAATTCCATGTTATACTACCGTGCACCAGGATATTTGCTTTCTCGATCCATTTCAATATGAACTCCAGCATCTCATTGTATTCTTCCAAGTGTGAAGCAGCCTGGATATAAAAGACAAATCCACTAACTTAAGCCTAAGATGTAATTCTATACAGTTCTTATAGAAAGACAAATTTACTTTTATTTAATTTTCTGTTTTTAACTTGGGGATCGTTTTAACAACTTTATCTTACTGTTGAATATAATTTAATTACTTCTGTACTTTTGGAGTTAAAATAGGTCTGCTTCCAGTAACAAGTGTATTTATTTCAGAGGAAAAATGGCACTACAGGAACGTAGGTCACACTGGGAGAGTGCTCAAACATATCCCTAGAGGGTACACTTCCTGCACGTATTCAGCCTCACTCGTATGTTCCAAAAAACCTTCTTGCTCAGTTTGTGTCTCACTGTAAGCCTTTCCTATGTAATTTATTATTTTAATTTGTCTCTTTCCATGTCATCCCCAGAATCACCTTTATTTAAAACCTGCTTTGTCCACTCAGCCTGTCATATTTCCAAAAAAAGAAAAGTCACACTTATTTCAAAATAGAGGACAAAAGCTCTGCTTTCTGATTAATCCAATTTCTATTTAGCAAAGTGCTCTTTAGTTCAAATTTTCTTCTCACTTAGCCAGAATAATTTCATTGATTTTTATGCATTTGTCAGGTATGAAGGATAGAACAAATCCAAGGTGACAGAACTGTATTTGCATGCAGTTTGCCTTGCCTATCAGTTTTTATGATAGGAAGTGGATTTCTTGGTGCTGAACAAAAATATCCTAATAGTTAAATCCCTTCACCAAGTACCTTTGACTCTTACTTTGATAGTAATTTTTTAATCTCTTTTTAAAAACAATATTTTAGAAGGGACTGAAAATAGGATCACGAAATAGTTATCTTTTTCATGCCTTACAGAAGCTTCCTTAGGCATGTAGAAAAGAGAACTCATAATTTATTAGGGTATTGAACTATAAAAAATCAATTTCTTTGCTTATAGCGAGGCTTTTTGGATAACAGCAATTACCAAAAAATACATAAGAAAGAGTTTCAGGGACCTTGAAGCACAGGGGAAGAATCTTTATGAAGGCTGAAGCGTTGCATAAACAGTATGCATTATTAGGGCCATTGTATCTAGGCTTTTCTATTTAATCTACAAATTATAGTCACCCTGTAAGGGTTGTGACTAGAGCAAAACAGTATTTTTTTTATTTATTTTTTAATGCTGCAAATATAGGTAACAGTGATAAGACAGAGGCCCTGAAAAGTACGAGACAGTATTTCCTGGCATGCTACTGTTTATGGGAAGGTCTATAATCTTTTCAAGGCACCAGAGGAACCAACCAGAAGATGATTCATGGAAGAGGATGTTTAAGCAACATCACAGAATTATTCCGCCCTCCCAATCTGACCCATCTGTGCCTCTCTTTAGGGTGTGATGCAAGCCCTGACTAATAATATGCTGATGTGATAAGGACTGCCCCTTCTTGCATAACTACAGGAAAATAAATGAGAAGTTTGCATGCTCCTTCTGCTTCTGAAAAGGAAGAGCAGAAAGGATTTGAGATCATACCTGACTGAGCTTGGCTGCTCTGTACTCAGCCTGCTGTATGGTTTGTTGGTGCAATGCAGTGAGTTTCCCTATCCTGTTAGCCAGCTGCTTAGCCAGCGGTACGTTCTGCTCTGCAAAGTCCTGGACTGATGCGTCTAATTCCAACAGCTTTATATTGCAGCTGTCCAACTCTTCACCGAGGATCTAGACAGGAAAAACAAGAAAATCAGTGATCCAGGAAGTGTTAGCTGTCTGGTTGATTATTTCTAGTCCAACTTGCAACTTTTATACCCTGTCCAAAGTCTCCATAGTTTGTTCCATTTTTATTCTGGCTTGAAACCAACAATGCTTGTCTAAGCAGGAAGGCAGAACAGCAGGATGTTTGGTCATCTCTGAAACGTGTGCCACACAAATGTGTACTCTTTCTCTGACTTCCTGGCTGAAATGGATAACCATTTTCCCTACCATAGCAAAAGACTGAGTCACTTCAAAGTGACATTAACTGTTCCTGGCCATCTTTCTACGTTTATTTTTGAAATTAACAGTCAGCACACATTGCCATGACAAGGATTCTTATATATCGGAAAGGGGTTTTGTCTTGTTGCTGTCTCAAAATATACCCTCACAAACTCAGAAATATATAATTACTCATTAACACATGAGAAAAACTTATTTTCCTTTGAAACGTCCATCTTCATAGCTTGATGTTGACAGAGGAGCAGTCTGGATGCTAGACTGTTTCAATAGAAACAGATTTTAAAATCAATTTTTCTTACCACAGTTACAAAGTTTCTGAAAAGTTTAAGAAGATAACCTAAAAGGTTTTCTGTGTTTCTCATAGATTGATAACACAGTTATGGGCTACAGTTTCTTTGGGAGGGAGTATTGTTGGGGTTTTATTTTATTTTATTTTATTTTATTTTATTTTATTTTATTTTATTTTATTTTATTTTATTTTTATACCTAAGGTGTTAACAATTCATTTTTTTGATATAAATAAAATAAGTCTCATCAAACACTCTATATTTTTAGAAATATAAATTGCAATCATCAGACAAAAACTGATTCAGAACACTGCTCTAGCTACAGGTGTTTCAAGAAGGTACTTCAAGCTCTTCAGGTTAGGGCTGTCCTGGCAGACACACTTTAGAGTATTATGATCAACTGTTATGATAAACAAATATCATTCCATGAACAGTAACATGACTTAGTGACATAACCGTCTACACGTAGACATAAAAACAGACATTGAACTACTCATCTAAATACAAAGACACACATATTTCATGCAGGCATAAATAAATGTCACTACTATAGCAACGATGCAGAATTTATATGCTGTTTAAAAGCGAGGGAAGGATCCACTTGACTTGGGTCACATGGATTTAAAACAAATTTTTATTTTATTTTTCACAGTTTCAATGTTAACATAAGAATATTTACTGCTGTAATCAAAGCCAGCTCAATCAGGAGTATCAGCTGAGTGCTGACATAAATGCATTTGAGGGAAGTTTATTAAATCTCCAATAAGAGAGTTTTTGTTTATGTAATGTGGGGAAGCACACTTTACTGGCTTTCTGCTTGATTACTGGGATCAAGGAGATACATCAATTTTAAAGGGATATATTTCAGTGATACCTCCTGCAAAGCAAATGGTACTTTGGAGCATATTAAGAGCAAGTCATGAAAATAAACAAGTAATTTTTGACATACCAGATGTGCCAAATCTCCTCTTATTTGATATGTTTTGCTCATTTTCAGACAGCAACTTAGTCAAGTTTATCTTTGACTAGTTAAAAAAACAAACCAAACCAAAAAAAACCCAAAACAAACCCACCCTCAAACAACCTCTGCCCCATCTCTACCCCTCAAAAAATCCCCTATTCTCACGATAATCCTGACTTGGCCATTACACCTCAGTACAGATGAGATTTTCTGTGTAGTACATACCTAAGATTAAGAAAACCTACAAAAAAGAATCAAGTCCTTTGCATTACCCTTAACTGCACCACTAGTACTTTACTTCATTATTCCACCAAATGACATGAGATGGACTACTGGCCAAATAAAATTTTATTTATTGCAAGTAAAGGTATACTGTAAAGAATGGTCTTTTCAGTACAGACTGGGACAAGGAGCAGTTTGGGAGACTCTTGGGTTTTCCCAGATTGCAGTCATACTCATTATTTTAGAGGGAACAGCATAACTTGGTCCATCTGACTTGCTTTTACTCTCAGTTACTTCCTCCAAGTTGTGTTACTCGCTCAAGTCCCTGTATGGGCTAGTTTGCAAAAAATATAATTAAGAAATATCATCAGTCAACCTTTATTTCTCTCCATTCTTCTGCTGAACTACATTAAAAAAATGTATCATGCAGGTCTTCCCAAATACAATGTTGGTATGAAGTGAAAGTCCCAATTCAGAAGAATTTGTGGTGTAACCAAATAAGGTAAGCCTTGTCTTACCTTTTGTTCAACTTTAGCTTGTGCTATATCATTTGTTTTCTTTTTCAGTTTGGAAAGAATGGCATTTAGTTCATTTGCTATCCCCTGGATTTTCTCACCAAACTGTTGATTCAATGTTTTGATCTGCTGAGTTTCTCTTTCTTTGGTTTGAATCTGTCAACAAGAAGGATTAAAATCAGTAACCAAAAATCTCTCCTCCTGAAAGGAAATTAATTTTAATTTAACTAACTTTAATTTAAAGGAAGAAGGCAACGAAACTACTTGTCATGGTTTCAGTTGGGATAGAGTTAACTTTCTTACTAGCAGCTGGTATAGTGCTATGTTTTAGACTTGGAATGAAAGCGATGTTGAAAGCGCACGGATGCTTTTAGTTGTTGCTAAACAATCAAGGCCTTTTCTGCTCCTCAGACCACCCTGTCAGCGAGTAGGTTGGGGTTGCACAAGAAGTGGGGAAGAGACACAGCTGAGACAGCTGACACCAACTGAC
This sequence comes from Ibidorhyncha struthersii, assembly GCA_013398815.1. Lineage (NCBI taxonomy): Eukaryota > Metazoa > Chordata > Aves > Charadriiformes > Charadriidae > Ibidorhyncha > Ibidorhyncha struthersii. The sequence continues at coordinate 351,786 of VZSZ01008964.1, read as the reverse complement.
CAAAGGGATATTCCATGCCATATGACATCATGCTCAGCATATAAAGCTGCGGGAAGAATAAGGAAGTGGGGGGACGTTCCGATTTATGGCCTTGTCTTCCCAAGTAATTTTATGCGTGATGGAGTCCTGCTTTCCTGGAGATGGCTGAACACCTGCCTGCTGATGGGAAGCAGTGAATTAATTCCTTGTTTTGTTTTGCTTGCGTGTGTGGCTTTTGCTCTACCTATTAAACTGCATTTATCTCAACCCACAAGTTTTTCCTCACTTTTTTGATTCTCTCCCTGATGCCAGCCAGGGAGAGTGAGCGAGCAGCTGCGTGGTCCTAGTTGCTGGCTGGGGTTAAACCATGACACTACTCTAACGTTGTCATAGTTTGACCACACTTGGTTACTGTATTTCACTTAGTTATAAAGAAGGGCTATAGAGCTCTAATACACTTATTTACTATGCTTTACCTGATCTTGTACAGTTACAAGGGCCAGCCCAACTTCTGCTAAATGAAGAGAGAGTTCAGAAGGCAAAATGGTATAAAGCCCCAAGTATTTATTCTGTTGCTGTTCAGCCATTTTTTCAACAGCCTGGCGGTGAGTAGTTACTTCACCAAGGAGAGACTAATGACAGAAAAACAGTATTGTTAAGAACAACGTGAAAAAACATGTCTATGTAAACTTAGCAAATGCAGACATTACATGCAGCTTGCAACAAAGCTAATTACTTTCAAATTTTTAAATGGCTCATTTAAAAGTGTTGTATCTTGGGATTCCATGAATTCTCATTTATGACTGTCTGTCCAGTTGTCTGTTCCTGTGTGACACACATATATATAAAATGACAATTTTTCAGCATCTCCTGTGAAAAGAGTTTATTTAATTTTGTTGCTTCCCTCCCCATCCCAAACTGCCGAGATAGAAAACAAACATCACATTCTGTCCATTCCCATTCTGTATTTCCCCCATATTTCAGATGAGAGGAGAAAAATTACTAAACAATATGCTAGTACGTAAAACTACATAAATGCAAATACTTAAATATATCTTAAATATCTTTAAAATGAGGTATTACAGCTTGTCAGCTACTTCATGCTTTATGAGTTTGTCTAGTGGCTTACTCAAAACCTAATGAATGTTGTTTAGTTTGAATTCATGGTGTTTAACACACACTAGCAGATTACAACAAAGAAATACTGTAATTTAGAAATTGACAGATTTTATATACCTGTAACTCCTGAAGTTGAGTATCCACTTCTACATCAGGGCTTAATAAATATTCTTTTGTTTCCTGGATCCAGGACTTCACAATATTAATATCTGCTTCAACCTCCTCACGCTCCTTCAGCTCCTGTTTCACCATCTTCACACCTTTTTTCACTTTCTGTTGCATACTTCAGAAACAAAGAAGCAGTAACTATTTGTGAAGAATTAAGCATTGTCTAAAAACATTGATTTGCCAAAAAATATTTAATAATAAAGATAATGTACATATTCCAAAATTAATTATAAACTGATGCTTATCTTAAATATAGTAACTACTTTTTATTTTAAGCATGGTAATTGTTAATGAAAACAAAAACGATATGTGAACTCTTATTGCTGAATTGTAAGGTACCATTTTTCTAGTGAATCTTTTAAAATATTGCCTTACTTGTGGCATCGATCTTGCATTGCTTTGATTTCTTGCATGACTGGTAGTTCCTCCTGAGAGAGAGGCTTTATTTCCACATCCTGAAGCATGCTGACAGTGTGCTGTTTGAGCAGGCCCAAAGATGACAACTGGTGCTCCACCTCCAGAAGGAAACTGCTGTGGTAATCCAGGAGTTCCACAAGCTCTGCCTTGGATGCTTTTTCCACTGAGCTTTCTGGTAAGCGACCTTGTAGCTCATCTATTGCTACGGTGGCTTTCTGAATCTATGGAAAGATATGCAGTCTTGGCAATAACGAAAATAAAAATAAGCTAGTACAACTGACATTAAAAGGTGCTAAACCCAATGCTGTACATTTAGATGCTGTAAACCAGTTGGAGTATAGCGCTTGCGCAGCAGTCTCTACAGCAGATATAAATCTATGCTCTGATGTGCTAGATCCAGCTAGCTCTTCACGCTGGACTAGGACTTGCTATGGGACTTTTTTGTCAAGTGGCTCCTCATATTTTTTAGCATTTATCATCTTTATTGCCATAGGACCTAGAGTGCTACCGCAGGGCAGACTCATATTAGGCCTAAGTCATACATTTAACAAAAAGATTATCCCCCTTCTCAAGAGAACCCACAATCTGAGCATAAAATAATGTACAATGACAGAGAGTCAGGTAGGATATAAGGAAAAATGGGACACATGATCAGTGAGCAGTGACAGGCAATAATATCACTGCATAAATTCAGAAATGGCAACTTCATACTCCTCAGGGAAAAAAAAAAAAAAGAACAAAAAGAGGTTGACTAGAAAAGAACCATCTGGGTAGGGGAAACATAGAGGAGAAGATTCTGAAGAACGACCAGAAACCAAAACAACTATTTACTATACTATGTATGCATATAGAAGAATAGTGCAAACTTTGGAGGCAGTGGTTCTAAACCTAGGTCTTTCATAGCTGTTTTTTAATATGACCTGAGAAAGATCACTGTTATTCCTGCTATCAGCTTTCTCTACCGTAAGATGTTTAATAAGGCAGTATAATGAGCAAAAACCTATGTAGTTAACAAAGGAGGATTTACCAAGACCAGATGTTACCTTATCATTAAAGCCCTTCCATTCCTGCACTGCACCTTCCAAAATTTTCTCTTGCTCTTGGGCTACATTCCGGAGCCGTGTCCAGCGCTGCCAAACTGTTGTCATGGATCTACTTATAGTTGCCTTACTGGCATCATTGCTAACTTTTTCCAGCCGTGAAGCCTTTTGTTCTAGGGTTGTGATCTTCTCATGAAAAGAATTCACTACAGACACAAGAGTCTGAAAAATCAAAAATAAGCACTGTTTTCTCTTTTACAATACAGAACTGTTCAACACACTTGCAGGCAGATGAGACACTTCCATCCACTGCAGAGAGAGAGGAGGTACGCTACACTGAGTGAGGCGGTTAGGTCTCCCTTTATTTTCCATATGAAATATACCAGCTACAGCTACTTGAAGCACCGTGTCCAAATGCAGTTCTCTGGAAGTAGCAGAAATCTGATGTAATCAGATTTTCTCTTCCTTGCTAGACCCTCAAAAGGGATGGAAATGAGTATTCAGGACCCTTCTCATAGCAAAGACTGACGACTTCTAAACTCAACTTCTTTGAGTTTACAAATGAAACAAGCAATTCAGGTGTTTAAGCATACATTTATATCCTGTGTATCTCTAATGCCATTCTAGATGTCCAAGGATATTCTCATGAAGCTGGGAGACATGACATTATTCTTAGGGGAGATTCCTGCCTTCAGAGACACATCTGGAGACTAGACAGCATGCCTGAAGCATCACTAACTGCTTTTATTAAGGCAACTAATTAGCACCCTAAATACTAGAGGAGAAAGTAATTCTTTTAAGTTACATTTCTTTCTTTTAAACTAAACAAGAGTTAATATTAAACCCCAACCCCTCCTGTCCTAGTAAAACTATTTCATGTGATCCAAAGTAGATGGATGTTTCTGTTGATCTGAATTTCTTGTAGGGTACACGGTTTTGGGACTAATGCACCCAAAGCTTTCAGGAGCCTCCTGGTTCCTTCCAGTTCTCTATAGTCAGAGGCACATACACAGATATTAAGCTGAAAAGTGATTACAAATATCTGTCCCAGTCATCCCACAAATAAAATGCGTGTTCTTCCCAACACAAAACACCTCTTGGTGTGCTATGACACAGTTAAGCTCAACAGGAAAAGATTTAAAAACTCAAATTCAGGTTGCCACAGAGGTAGAGGCCTGCATATCATACATTTATTTTCACTGAAGGAAAAGGATTTGATATAATTTTCAGTACCTTACCTTATGCGTTAGCAATTTCTCTTCTGCTTCATGAGAAGAAGCAGCTTTACCTACTGAAAATTCAGATAACTTTTTCTCAGCCTCATTCATCACTTCAATAACTTTCTGTCTTTCTGTCTGGTACGCCTGCCACTCAGCAGCACACCTTAAAAATATAGTTCCAGAAAGAACAATTTAATGCAATATAAACCCACTTGAAAATCAGAAATATTGTTGCACCTAGTTTTTAATGTAACTACTTAGTTTTGCTGTTACCGCATATTTTCCATGTAAAAGAAAGATTATTGGGAAACACCACACATAGAAGCATATGCTCCTGATTTTCAGCTGTGCCTTATAGACACAGCTTGGCATTTAATAGCCCTTGATTGACTTTTCCTCAGTGACTTTGTCTATGTTATGTTTTAAACCCACCCAAACTTTTGGAATCCAGAACATTCAGGAATAATAAGTAACATAATTATGCTGGTTAAAAAGGTATTTCCTTTTAGTTTCAAATGTCTGCTACAATTTAATTTGTTTCTGCATAGGTCTTGTGCCAGGTAAAATAAGGGACAGTAATCTCCTACTCTTCTCGGTGCTGCCAAGCTTTATATAACTTTATCATAGCGTCCTCATGATCACACATCTAGCCAGTCAGTAGCAGAGGAGAAAACAGAATCCAAGAGCTCTGAATCCCAATACCCACTTCTCTGATCAGTAGCACAAACATTTTATAAAACTCCAATTAATGCTGTTACCTCTTTCTTTCACCATCACCAAGGTGATCTTAAAATGAAAGAAAAAGAAAACACGAACATACCTTTGCAACTGTTCTTGCTGTGTTTTGGCTTCTTGCTTTGTCCCTTTGGCCTTTTCCTCCAATGCAGCTACATTCTGCGTCAGCTGCTCTCTTGCTGTGGCTTGGATAAAGGGCTCTATCTCAGACACAAGGCCTCGTAACTCCTTCAAATGATTACTGAATTGACTTTCCGTGCTGAAAAAGTCAACGTGGTTCCTTAGGTTCTCCTCAGAGTTCTCAACATCAAGACCATTTCTTGCTAAATGTAGAAATTCCTGAGCATCTTCAAGCCAGTCATTTGCTACCTGTGTCACTTGGTAGTATCTTTGGCAGAGGCTATATAATTTATTCAAGGTAGCCTGAAATAAAAGGGAAAATTATACAGAGGGTCACAGACATAAAATTCACAGCAGCAACAAAAGTATCCTCTGCTGAGAGTCTGGATTTTGCTTGTTCTTGCTTTCTTTTCCCCTTACTATATCTAGTAAGTCTGGAGAGACTACACGGAAGTAGGTTTGAGTGAGTTTGCACTTCTACATGCAGGTATAAATGCATATTAAGGAAGCATTTTCCCCCTCTTGCACCAAGTCATCCATGGCAATAGGCCACAACCTAAGTCATCAAAAAAAACAAACAACAGGATTATCAAAATCAATCTCTTCATAATGATTACAAACATCAAGCCACAGAGCCATGTTTTTCAGCTTTGCGAGCAAGAAACTAATGACACTTAGGGTGCACTAACCTGTCTCATGTGTACAGCTTCTTGAACTTCACCATCTAGTTCTGTCAGCTCAGCAAGAGTCTTTTCCAGATCAGCAGGTATCAGCTCCTTTGCTTTCATATATCTCTCTTTCTCTTTATTGCTCAGTGCATTCATTATTCTCAGGCTTGACTGCACTTCTTCCTGATGTATCTGAACTTTTCGGATTTCTTCTTGGATGCTTTGCAGTTTGAGGTCCAAACTTAATGTTCCATTAAGTTCTGTTTTCACCCACCTCAACCAGTCAAGTGAACGGCAGATTTCTGTCTGGAAGTCTATGCTTTGCACAAGTCTGTTCTCGCACTCCATCACGGTGTCACCAATGGCAGCGTGCAAAGACTTCAGTTTCTCTTGCCAAGACTGCACTTGGTGATTTGTTGCCTCACATGCAGAAGAGTCAAGCTGGGGAGAAAGGGCTTCTAGATGTTCAGTTATTCGCTTCAGAAGACTCCCCGAGTCTTGCAAGCTGCCCACCAGAGAATGGTATATTTTCAACTTTTCTTCTATTGGGAGCGTTTCTTCATTTACCTTAATCTGCTCCTTCTTCACTGCCTCTAGTTGTGCCTCAAACTGCACACACATTTTCTCATGCTCCTGGCATGCTTCTATTGTGTCTTCCAATAGATTGATTTTCTGTTCTATTTGCCTCTTCAACTTGTGATATAGCGTGACAAGTTTTAACATCTCATCTGGTTGCCATGGCTGTCCAGTGCTCCGAAAGGCCTCCTTCTTCTGATTTAGTTCATCCACTGCTCCACCAAGGCTCACCGCTTCACCTAGGAGATCTCTGTAGGCCTGCTGGAGTGACACAGCTTCTTTGGCTAAAACAGCAGCTGGAGCTTTGTCCATGTTAATAAACTGATCTTCTAGCTCAGTCAGAGCTTTACTTGTCAACTCAATCAGAGAGGCATACTCTTTTCTGGCATAAATTGCTTCCTGAACCTTATATAATTTTTCTTTTGCCAGAGCAGTGACAATATTGAACTGCTGAGGGAGACTGTTAAGTTTTTCATCCAGGTAAGAATGATCCACTTCATTAAGTGATGGTAGGATTTCTTGGCCATCTCTTTGCAGTGCAAGTAACAGATTTTCATATTCTGGAGATTGCTCAAGAATCTGTTGATATTTTGCCAACTGCGTGTATAGCTCAGAGTTACTATTCATTACATTGATTTCTGGGAATGTGACAATATCAGCTTGTTTTAGCCAGTGGCAAGCTTTATCCAAGTCTTCTTTGAAATATTTCCTGGAAACTACATTTTTCTCCAGTTCTAACAATCTCTGGTTACACTTTTGCAAAACAGTGTCATACCCATTCTGTAGTTCTTGTAGTCTACCTAACACTTCACTCTTTTCTTGTTCTGTTGCTTCTTTCATTAAATCCCTTCCTTGAGCCCACAACCCTGTGACTTCATTTTGATAGGCCTTCAGGTTAGCCTGGGTATTCTTACAAGTCCTGATCTGTTTGTTCACATCTTCTGGAAACAGACAAATGTGTTCTGGAAATGTTACCTTCTTCTCATGCTGCTGAATTTGATTTGTAGCCTGAAAGACTGCCATAAGAAACTGGGTCTTTTCAGACAGTGCTTTATTCAGGTGCTTTCTCCTCTGGCCAACCAGATCGCTGAGACAGTCTACATGGTGCTGTGCATCGGAAAGTGCTTTCTGCAGCTCCTGCCTTTCATTGAGCCCCAGGTTGGTCATCACCCTGTCAGCATCCTTCACAAGCGTCTTCAGAACAAGCTGTTTGGCTTCAAGCTCACTGCAAATGGTAAGATGATCCATGAGAAGACTCTGAGCCAAATCTGGAGGAGGGCTCTGTTTAAGAGCCTCTGACATACTAGGTTGCTGCTCCTCTGCCCATTCCATTAGTTCCTGAAATTTTGAATGCACCAAACTGAGCTCTTCTAAAGTTGAAACAGAAACTTGAATTTTCCTTTTGACAAGGTCTTCCAGCTGAGTCCAGCGTTGCTCAAAATGACCAAATTGCTCCTTTACTAATTCTTTGTCATCAAGATTCAGATGTTCTGTCATCTTCTGTTTCTGATCTTTCAAGTCTTCCAGAGCAAATTTCCTTTCCTGTAGTGCCAGTGCCAGTTTTTGCAAAGCTTCAAGGTGCACGTTTGTACTTTCAGCATCAGATCTGTTATCAAAATGCACAGGACAAAAATTAATTATTAGATCCTGCCTCAGGACAGATTTTTAAAAGAAGTCAGGATGAATTATATGCCCATGATATATTGAAATCAATATGCTATAAATACCTGCAGTTTTTACATTCTTTTGAAGGTACCAGTCCTGAATATTAATGAAAAAGTTTTTTATTCCTCTCCCTTTCATTTGCAATGTGGTCATCAGGCTGACCATACAAATTAACATGAATACTAGAGTATGCTGGTTATATTGCACATATAAACAACAACCAGTACTGAGGCTGAAGTGAATCTTTTCCCATGACAGTCAGACAGCAGTAATAGACTCTCACAATTTTACACACAGTTGGTGTGTTTATGCTATACAAAGCAGCTGCAATCACTGAGCAGAAGCAACTAAACTTTAGTATAATTGTCTAGTAGATAAAACACAATATCACAATGAAAAACATACATGAAACACAGTAAGCCAAATGTAAGAGTTCAGACAAAATAGTCAAAATGCTGGAAATATCAAAAAATGCTATATCCTGAGATGGGATCAATCAGTACTTGCCTTAAAGACAAACACTGGCTTTTCATACTCTTCATTTCAATACAAGTAATTGTCCTATAATTACTAAAGGGGGCCTGCTTTTACACAAGCATGGAAAAAGGGATTTTTAGTGGATCCAACTTAGAGATACTCTGTAAACAGCTTTCATTGTATATGCGCTGCCAGCTTTGTGCGTGCTACTACGTTTTTTTACCTAGCCAGGTTGTCCCATTCTTTTGTGAGCTTTTCCAAGAAAACTTCAACCACATTCATGCGATCATGATAATCCCCTGTCCTCTGCAGATCCTCCTCCCTCTGTATGAGCAAACTGTGTGCCTGAAGGCAGAGGTCCAGCCACTGGTTGCTCAGCTCTCCTATTTCCTTGTGTTCAGGTGATTCCTGTCCTTGGGTTAGTTTGTTCATCTTCTCAGTCACAGAGGTAAGAGCTGACTGCTTAGACTGCAACTTCTGACTGAACTCCTGAAAATATACAAGCCAAAACCAATATGGTGACACCTGCTCAAAATTATAAGATTGAATTTAAATAAAAACTCTGAAATATATAAATTGTGTAAGGACTAATTATCTGCCCAGGCAAATGCTGTGCAGATATAAATGGGAAGTGCCTTCGCCCCTCCCCTAACCTTTCTCCTCAACTTCTCATGTGAGGACTGGTTGGTTACAGACGTGAAAGCAAACCAGAGCAGTTTCCAAGTGCCAGTAATAAAGAGAAATCATGATCAAGTCACACCTTGTTGTCCAGGCTTCCAGACCAGCACAGCTCCCACTGTACACTAAAACATGCAAGATACTCTAGGTCTCATGAGAATGCATTTCACCAGTACAATTTCTAGCTCATTTTATTAATTTTCCTTTTTCATTAGAGACTAAAAATAGGAAGCAGAGTCCCTGAGTCACTGAGCCCCCACATCCATACTTCATTTTGTTCCTATTTCTATAATAGCAACCATTATCACTGTCATTATTGAAACAAAACCAATGATTGTTTATATATAATAATAGTGTAGGGTCCTGCACCTGGGGAGGAATAACCCCATGGATCAGTACAGGTTAGGGGCTGACCTGCTGGAAAGCAACTCTGCAGAGAGGGACCTGGGAGTCCTGGTGGACAACAGGATGCCCATGAGCCTGCAATGTGTCCTGGTGGCCAAGAAGGCCAATGGCACCCTGGGGTGCATTAAGAAGAGCATGGCCAGCAGGTCGAGGGAGGTTATCCTCCCCCTCTACTCTGCCCTGGTGAGGCCACATCGGGAGTACTGTGTCCAGTTCTGGGCTCCCCAGTTGAACAAAGATGGGGAACTACTGGAGAGAGTCCAACAAGGACTACAAAGTTGATTAAAAAAAAATAAAAAAATATACAATGTACTGACAACTAAAAGTAACCAAATATTTTTTAGCACTTACACACTGTTTAGTGTAATCTAGTCTTTTCCCAAATTCTAGTTCCAATAACTGTAACTAAACAACCACGCCCAGCTCCAGCACTTTGCTAGGATGATGCGTTTTCAATGAGGGCTGGTAGAGGTTCTGGAGAAGAGATGCTACTGCCCAGCTCCACTTCATTCCTCTTTGTGTCTGCTTCAAATGGAGCTAGGCATCTTCAATTACCAGGGCAAATTCTAGGAAAAAATACACATCGTGCCACATCTGACAATACATCAGGTGCCTGCCTTTCATAATCAACCAAAGTTCCTGTCCGAAATAGTGAAGAAACACAGACTCCTGCTTCTTCATGGACTCTAAAAATAGGTAGTGTAACAGCTTTCAGTCCACATTGTGCTGAGGTATCTTCAAGTGCTATGATTTTGTTCAAACACTTGTGTAGAAGAGACATGAAGAGGAAGTGCTGCTTACTTTTCACCTTACTCCTATCATATCAGAAAAAGAATACAAGCAAAGTCTAGACCAGGACTGCAGACCCAAGCATTTAATCATTTATCAAAGAAATATTTTTTTTTCCTGTTTCTTCTTGTTACTTTACTGGTGCTTGTGACGTGTGCAGAATGGCCATAAAAATTCTCTCACCTTTAAATGAATAAGAATGAGTGAAGATCTGAAGGCATTTGTCTCACTATTTTGGGTAAAGTAAATTGGGTTATTATCGTACCTATTCTGCTGTGGTTTTCAGAGTCCAGCAAAATCAAATAGTTTCCTAGACTAATTTTGAAATAAATCAAAATAATTTAGAAGTATTGGAATCAAATAACTTAGCAAGCATGAATTGCAGATCTAATCTTCAGGTCCACTGTGATCAGCAATTAGCTGAAATCAAGACAGCCTATTAAAAGTGAAAGCAAATCAGAACAACAGGCTGAAAAAAATTGTCTACTGTTAAAGAACATCCCCAGAAAAATATCAAAGTACAGTGGTTTGCTTTCTGTGTTGCCCCGTAGCATCAGCAAGGAAACCCTCTTTCCTCTGTCTTCTCTGCTCTTTCTTAGAATATAATAGCAATTCTATGCAATACATGCATATAACATGAATTATAATATCATCAGCCACAGGATGAACTTCTTCCTTACCTATTATTCTTAACCTAAAGTCTCCTTACCTTAACCTGGAGTACCATATTCTGGGCAATATTTAGCTCCAGCTCTGCCCGTCTCCTTTTCAAATTCTGTAGTTGTTGATCTGCATCCTGGAGATATATCCAGAGCTCAGCCTTCATTTGTTTGATCTCTTCCCAACCTTGAGCCAAATACTGTGAGTGCATTATCTGTTGCTCAATCTAGAAGAAAAGAAATGAAAAGGAGTAGGAATGCTTTAATGCAGCTATTTTTGGAGAATGGAGGATGAATACCATTCTTCCTCTGAGCACAATACTGTACTAACAGAAAATGTCTGCACTAGATTCTGAAGAGGCTAATATTATCCACAAAAAGAGTCTTAACCTTCAAAAGTTATAAAAATCAGACCTGTCAAAGGAAAGTTGTGGGAAAAAAAAAAAAGAATTATCATTCACCCTCAAGAGAAGCAACTATATTTATGTGTGTGTATTTCAAAGTGTTCTCAGTCTCCTGTTAAAGCTCAAATTAACTGTATGATTTAGTCCATTGCGCACCAAGAATACTGCTGGACTCTGCTCTACATGCCTTCGCAATGACCAAATAAAAGCTTTAACTAAACACTTCCATTTAATTTGCTTAGCCCAGTTATTTTGCATACATGCCTTTTGTAAAATGCCAATAAGAAGAATGCTTACCAGATCTGAGCCCATCAATCACCTTAAAGCGACAGTCACAGAGCTTCTTTTGCTCCAAATACAGCAGTAGGACGCCTTTAAGGTTTAGGCACTCAACCAGCTTAATATACCTCAGCACTGTACCATCTGTGATTTCTTAAAAATGTTTCACTGCTTTATATATAAAAGGAGAATTTCACTCTGATGTTTGGGATACTTTTTAGCTATTCAGTATTTGGACTGCCATTTTTTTATGGATTACTTGGATTTGTACAATTTCCTTCTCTGGTATGGAATACTGTTACTGCATATATCAGATTTTTACTTTTGGTAGAAGTAGTTTCAAAGGTTTAGTTGTGTGTGTATGTGAAACCAAAATTTTCATGTTTATAACAGGAATGCTCATAAAGTTTCTTTTCCAATAACTCTTAGGTTTATAATTTTATTCGAAACCCAAGCATTAAGCTACTTTAAAACTTAAAATGGAGGTACACTTCTATGAATTCATATGTTGAAACAGATGCACTCTGATTTATTAACTGAACCATCATAATTTTTATGATTATTATAACTCATATTTTAGTATGTCCTAATAAGAACGTCAATCTACTGTTGAATAAATAATAAAAGTAAAATGTCTGAACTTAATAAAATACAGAGAATAGACTGAATTGTGTTTTATGAAAATGTTTTCTTCCATAGAATGTTATTTGTGTGGCTTTAGGCCAATATCTTGTAACATTGCCTTAGTACTTTTAGCAACCTTTGTCGTGTGTCTTTGTGTTACTACCAGGATAGCAATGTATGGATATAATTAAAAAAAAACGAAAAAAAAAAAAAAAAAAAAAAAAAAAAAAAAAAACAAAAAAAGAGATAGAGAAGTAGAAAGAGAAAACTATTTCTGAAAGAAATACTTAAGATGAAAGTAAAAAGACATTTCTTTAAACCGTTACCCAATATGACCTTTTTAGAAGAGGACAGATCAAGGCAGTTAAAGCTCTAAATAGGATTAAAAGCAGGTTGTTGTGGTTATCTTGTACCGTTTGTTTTGTGTGTTGAATATCTGTTGCTGTACTCTTCACTGCAGCATCTGACAGATCACACATGGAGCACAGAAGATCCAAGTATGTATTGGCTTGCTCCTGCAGAGCCCGGAAATGTTTCACCTGATGGAAAACAATCCTCAAATAAACTCTGAGACTGGAAATAATCTCTTATTTTATGACAATCATGTATTTTAATATTTTTACTTTAGCTAATTATTTCCAAAAGATGAAATGTAGACATACACTATTTCATTAGGTAAGGCTGCTTTGTCATAATTATGGAAAAGAATAACTCAAATTGATTAACATCCAATTATCAAAGCATTTAGTGACATATGCATTACCTAGCTTATTTTTTTATAAATAAAGCATTGGACAGATACACACAGTTTCAACAAGATGACTTACTTTCCCCGGGGTGAATGGAAAGCAGGGCTTTAACCGATTATTAAAGTGTTATTTTGCCCATACCTATAAAATTCTCCAACATCTGACAGATCATGGGGAATCCAGCCCAGTGGTACAAGATGCTTTCCCAAACCTTCTGAAACCCTCCCAGTATCTACAATTGCCAAGATCAGACAACATGACGCTGTTGAGGGTTCTTGCTCTTGACATTGCCCATTGTAGGAGCTCACCTCTCCCTATGAAGTTTCCTCATCCCAAAAGAAAACGATGATATTAGTGTTGACAAGCAGGGCAATAACATACCTCCTAGAGTCCCATGGAGGAGGGGTGAGTGACCACCTAACACAGAGGGCCAGCAGTGAGTCCTTGTGGGCAAAATTTGAACATGACAGCAGTGTGCTCTTGTGGCAACTCCAAATTACTCTGTTAGCAGCAATGCAGAAAGCAAGCTGTGGGAAGCGATTATTCTCCTGTACTTACACTTATCAGGCTGTCTCTGGTGTATTTGGCCCAGTTTCCCAAAGAAGATATAGTGGCAAACTGGTGCAGGCCCAGCAAAGGGCTGGGGGTAGGGAAGGGGTATGGGGCTGTAGTACATGGCATTTGGGCAGGTACCTGGATTTGTTCAGCCTGTGGAAGAGAGGCTAACTCTGGTCTGCCATTACTTAAAATGGTAGGGGTCAGTTGGGGCAGTACTGAGAAGGCAGCGCCAAACTCTTTTCCGAGGTAAGCAAAAAAAGGACGAGGGGGAAAAGTGACAAGTTGCAACAAAGAGATTCTTCCTAGATATGAGGGAAACTATTTTTCACACTGAGAACAGTTAAACACTGGAACAGGTCCTTAATCCTCAGTGATGGTCAGGACCTTCAGTGCGCCAAAGGGCTCTGCAACCTCTTTCCCCCTCTCTTTGGGGTTTGGCTTCCTCTGCTCAGGGCCAGCCCTGACTTGGCCCAGCTGGGACCTGGTCAATGGAAAACTGTTCAGAAGCCCTCCCCTTTGCTCGAGAGCTGCATGTAAGCTCAGGTCCTCACCCACCTATGGACCTCACCTGAGCTACACTATAGATGCACTGGTGCCTGGCTGATCCTCCTGGCATTGCCTTGCTGCCCTGACCTCCTGCCTCCACATGGGACTGGCCTCACCCCTACAGACTTTCCTGGTGATCATCAGGTGGTGGCTGACATCAGGGGGGGCTCAGCTCTCCTCACCCGTGTGCTGCAGATCTGCACGTCATTGGGAAGATGCTGCCCTGCTGGCTCCACTGTCACCCCCACTGTCACCCCCTGCTCCCCCTCCCCTTGCACAGCTGCCATCCGTAGTATTTCAAGGTCTCTATTAAGCCACATGGCAGATGAGACAGCCCTGAACTCCAGCATTTTTAGTACCATACCAGTTTAATTTGAAAACAAGGTACAAATCCAATGTAAAGTACATTAAGTTATTAAGAATAACCAAGAAGCAAAAAAAACATTCTTAATGGCTAACGTGGACTAGAGACAGTTCTACACTCTCAGGCTGAAAAAATTGTTTTAAATGCCTGAAAACAGCCTCTGTGTCCATGGTACTATGAAACCAGGTCTCATATAGGAATATTAGTAGACAGATGGGCAATTAGACAAGCAGAAAAAGACACAACCTCTCTGCTAAACACATCTGTGGAGTATCTAAGCAGGTTTATCTGACTAGCCAACTTTTTCTGGGGTAACATATTTCTAAGCATTAAGGGGAGCTAGCAAAGGCCCTGTGTGGTTTTTCACCTACAGTTATTTTTCACTCAAGGTATTTCTTTGAGAGCTGGGAATAAACAAGGAGGCTACACACAGCCCTCTGAGAAGGTCAGAAAGGGTATCTAATTTCTATTAATATAAAGCTCTTACCTAAACTCACCTTATTAAGGATAACCGAGCATTTTCAAGTGCTGAACCTTTACCTGTTTAACTGCATCTGCCAGGCTGAAAGGTGGCCATGTAGTTGGCTTTAGCTCTGACTGCACTGTAGATAGCCAAGTCTGGCACTGTTGTAGGGTATCCTGATGATTGACATGCTTCTGGAGTTCATGTTCCAGACTCTGGTACACCTAAAATAAATACTTTGTAAGGTGATTGCATTTTCGAACACCACTATTGGCTCTCTTCTCCCACCTTGAAAACTGCAGATAAACAGAATTATTAACACTGTGGTTATTTTAGCACCTGTTCATAAAAGTACCAAGGGATGAAAGCTCCTTAAGCTCCCACTGCATCTTGCTTATTTGTGGAGAAGATGGATAATATCTAAGGCACAGCTTCTGGAAGGACAAAATAAAGATGCAAATGAAGAGCATTGTCTCTTATTTCTGTATTCTTGTTCAACATTTTGTCATTGATCTAGTATGAGGTTTTACCTACCTCTACAAAGGTTACTGACTGTGAAATATACTTTTGGGGGTTTTGTTTGGTTTGGGTTGTTTTGTTTTGTTTTGTTTTGTTTTTTTAAGACTATGCTGGCTTGATCTCGTAATTGGATTAACAGAATGACCCAGCTAGCCCTTCTTAACTGTATATTCTGGTTTTACTAAGAGAGACAGTATTTCCTAGCACATAATTATGACCTGTTATGTACATATGCAAACTACTGACTCTAAGAGTGCGATTTGCTCCCTAGTTTTTCATTCAGGAATAGTTCTAAATTCTTTGCTGCAGCTGCTCATAAACTAGTATACATGAAGGTAGTGAGGGTGTGGAGAGATTAAGGTAAAAGCTGACAGTCAGCTAGTTTCCCTGGCTGCAAGGCAACATTTGGATCACAAGAAATTCAACTGTAGCACAGTAATGATGAAGTGCTATGTTAGTAACCTGTAGACTCAATTTAAATGGAAACAGCAGAAAGAGTTTTACACCGTTTAAAGAAACACATACTTTGAGAAATAATAAAGCACATTATTCTTAAATGGCATAATTTTTTTTTTGGAACAAGACTTACCCTTTGGGCTGTGCTACATATGGCAGAATAGCTGTCCCTTGTCCCCTGAAGATGGCTTTGTATGTTTTGCTTAAATTTTGCTTGAAGATGTTCAGTGCATTGATCAATCAAGTAATCCCCTTTACTCTTCAGGTTGTTCAAACGATCTTCAAATCCTGCAATTTCTTCCATGATAGCCTAAGAAATAGATAAAATACTTTGAAGAAGTATTTTAATCTTAAACATGTTCTGCATTACAGCATTTTAAATGAGCTTTTTTTTTTTCTTCCTTAAACACGATTTCTCTTCAGATTTGGAAAAAAGTTTTCAGACATCATATGTTGTTATAGTCAAGCTATTAGAGTGTATACTTATTGTGAAATCATTGTCAAAAGTCTATACACAGATATCCCACAGATTATCCCCCAGATAACATCAGTAGCACTGTCATAATGCGTAAACATTATATGCTCATGCCCCAAGTGTACCCTTAATCTTCCTTTGTTGCTTCTCGTGTCTAGTAACAAGGACTAAATCTGATGGTGAATCATATCTTATTCCATAAGCTCTTCCACTGTAGACAGTTCTTTCCGTTGACTTTTGCGGAGCCAGATTTTTATCTACAGAGGTTACTTAAAGAGTAACATGCTAATCACAATGAGATAAAATATTTCAATAAAATGACCCTAATCTGCTTTATTTGGTTTATTTCCTGGGACATCTCAGCAAAAATCTGAAACAGAATTCAGACCAGTGTACAACAAAGCTCTTGTGCAGATGCAGTCTCATCCAAGAAAGAACGCTAATAAGGCAGATTTGTTAACTGCATTAATGACACTGACACTTATTTACACAGTTAGCAGTAAGAGGAATAAAACAGGTGAATGACAAAATAACTAGGGCTCTGGAGTGAGAGACACAGACAAGCAAATACGAAAAATTCTATTTTACTGGACAAAGGAAGTTTACCCAATAGCAAACCCACCTTGTGGTTAGCTAGTTGCTGAGTGATTATTTCAAGACTGTTACTCTCCATGAGATCAGGGCTGACCAGCCTGCTGGACATCTGTAATAACCATTTCTCCCCTTCTTGCAAATCGCTATTGTAGTCCTCATGTTCTTTTACTCTCAACTCTAAGGTTTCAACATATGCCTGCAGGTCCATAATAACCNTGAAAGCATAGTAAGAGAGTTATCTTATAAATTCATATTCCTGTGATGGACTCTCACATGATTAGACTTTTAAGGAAGACATTGAAGGGGTTCCTTGTGTGAATAAACTGACTGGTACAGAGCAATATTTTCACTCCAGATGAAATACCATACTTTGAAGATTGAGGAAAGCACTGAGGATCTCCTTACTTTAAGAGAAGGAACACTTTCAACTTGACATTAAGTACACTTAGAAACAGTTAATACATGCTCTTTGAGAGACTGCACATGACCTACCAAATGTTATGGTTGGGTCCCTGCTGCTTACAGCCTTTGCACGTACGTATTGCCTGTGATTGCGGTAGGCAAATTAAGAATGTACGCATTGAGTTAAAATGTATTTATTCTTTTTAAGAAAGAATTTTCATAAGTTCCTCTACATTTAAGTCATCAACACTACATCTAATGCAACAGATAACAGTTTTGTGGTACAGATCAGAGGAATGTCTGTAAATTGGAAATCAATGGTGAAAAAAAATAAAATAATCTGCTATTGGTGGATGGATTGGCAATTAAAGGTACTTAGGTCAAACATAAGTACTACCATGGTTTGCAGAGCTTATCCTTCTTAGCCACATAACCTATTAAAAGCTTTAGGAATAATCATACTTTAGGATGTATTTAGAAGTTTTAAATCTTTCAAAGTACTATATACATGTGGACTAATGAATCAATTTAATTAATAATGCCCCTGCTGAATTAAATTATATCCATCTTACAGTTCATTTTTGCCAGTGACTTCCATTCAAAAATTAAACTAAACTAAGTTTGTGCGAGATCTCGTAGAAACAAAAGACAAAATGGTATAATTTAAGGGCATGTGTCCCTTCAAGAAATAATGTATTTAGAAATATATTCAAAACAATTAAAAAAGTAACAACAGTACAAACTAGTCATTGATGTATTTCCCCTTAGTGCTATGAAGACTTCACCTGCCACACTCAAAATTCATTTCAGCTGCTCTTGTTATTTAGGTAGAATTTCTTTCCATATTCAAGAATCGTACCCCCTGATCCTCCTCCCCTCCTCCTCCCCTCCACCCCCCACAAAATAGAATAAATCTAACTGGCTCTTTGTACAGTGTGTGACATGACAGCATGAAACAAATACCCAGCTGCTTAAAGAGGGGGGAAAATATATCAAATTGAAAGAACCTAGAATTTTCTCCCTGACTTTTTACCTTTGTTGTGCTGCAGAGTTCCTGGTAACTACTCCGAAGGTCTTGAATGTTGTTCTTTAGAGTCCCATCATTCACCAGATCAAAAAGTGCTTCTCCCTTTTCAATCACCGATTTTATTGAAGGCTCATGGGACAGAACAGTCTGCTGTATGGACTACAATGCAAGCAAGAATTAAAAAAAAAATAAAAAATATATTGAACACTGAAGTTCTATTTCACTAACTTCCCTTTGATCTGAAGCACAGCTTTCTATCATGGTATATATCATCCTTTCCAGATGAAAAGAGCTTTGCTACCAGTACAGCGCTATGTTTTTCATCCATGCCCTGAGACAACAACTTTGCAGGCATCTAAGAGCAATTGCTCCTTTTGTGAGTGGCTAGCGGCACAGCTGATTAACCCGGAGCTGGTGAAGGAGGAGTTAATACCTGTGAATTCAGAGTAACAAATTCTGCAAATAGGTGGGAAAATGTCACCAAAGCCATCCTCTTAAATGAGATAGTAGGTAGACAGGTGCATACCTTCAAAAGTATGCAATTTAATCTGTTATGTCATTGTGCCACTGGCTCAGACAGGACGGCGTGTGCCAGCGTCTATCAAATGAGAGTGAGATACCAGCTCCCCAAACATGGAGAAAGCACACAGCAATGATAGATGACTTTGAGCACTGAAACCGGAGATGGGTAGTAGGCAGTTTCAAAGAGAAAACCTTGATGCTGTGCAGGTACTGCTCAGCAATAGCCAAAACACTGGTTTGTTAGCAACGCTGTTTTAGCAACAAATGTAAAGCACAGCACTATATGGGCTGCTATGAGGAGACTTAGCTCCACCCCAGCCAGACATTTTATGAAACATCTGTAATCCTGGAGTATTTTACAAAAACATAGTTAAGAGGAGCAATGGGGTCTGTTGTCATTTTTTTCTACAAATTTTTACAACTGAAAAAAGAAACAACCCCGAACAACCCCACTTCATTAAAATCCTAACTAAAAAGCAGAGGAAGCCATAGCAGCTGACTGTCTTAGATATCAGTTGAGCTGGGACATTCAGCTTTAACCAGAAAGCTGATTAAGCTAATGTAAACAGAGGCAATGTCTGCAGTGACAAAAGACCAACCGAATTCTATCCTTGCTTAAACAGCAGTTAACTCTGTTAATATGAATGGAATTACTCATACTTGTACTCGTAAAAGAATTTCGCTCCATTAACAGGAAATTTTCAGATGTGGAAGCCTTATTAGGACGTTCACACTTCAAATCCAGGTGCTCACTCTGGTTCATAGATGCAGGTATCATGCATCTTTTCACTTTGATGCTGATTTGGACATCCAGATCAGAGACAACTCATACATCTGTTGAGGAAACCTGAACAGACACCTGGATCCGAGGATTTATTGCAAGTCATTGAGTCAAAATCAATTTGATAGTACAATGATATAACCCCCTTTTACCTTATATTTGGACAACTGGGCCTTCTTCTCATAGAGTTCGCTTTTTGGCTCTGCTGGAGCATGTAACATGGTTTGGTACTCCATGACCCACTGAGTCTGTGCCTTGTACTTGTCCGAGAACTCCTTTGCCAGCTGAAGGCATTTCTCTGAAGTCATGTGCTCTTTCCTGATGGAGCCAGCCAGCTCTTCAAGCTGTTCCACATGGTCTCCAATTTCTTTTCTTAACTGGTCAACTTCATTTTCTTCCATGTACTTTATAGCTCGCTCCCCCTTCTCACGGGCAGATTTCAGTAAACTGTGGCCAATGTCCATATCACTCAACAGCAGCTGGGAAGGAAGTGTTGGTTAACACAAAATGTATGCAAGCTCTTGCCTTCTTTTTTTGTTTGTTTGGGTTTTTTTTTAATTCATTGTAGCTCTATTATCTGTGAGCGGCTAACTATTTATTTTTTTTTAATTTTGCTAAGGACACGGAAGGAATTGCTAGGGAAATTGAATGGACTTTGCATTACAAATTTGCAAAGATAAACACAGAAACTGAGGGCTATCAGGAGAGGATTCGGACTCCAAATTCTGGAATAGATGAAAGTTTTCCCTTAGCTTATTATGCTTAAACTGCAGGACATATCTCATCTACAACTCTGAGATGAAATATGAGGTTTACTACTGAGTTATTTCAATAAGGAGAAATAGGAAGCACTTCTTGCCATAGTGTATACTGGTACAGAATATACTTGACAAGTTGCCTTGTGAGGGGAATTTATTTTAAATTTTAACCTAAAACAAAACACATACAAACATGCCTTATGAAGGATAGGATTATATTATTTAGGACTATTCATCATCTCAGCAACCAAACTGTGATCTAATGCATATATGACACGAGAACAGAAAGTTTTATACCCAGTAGTCTTTATCCTATTAGCTTCTCTAGGCAAGATGAAGTCAGAATTTTGAGCAGCTGTTAAGATGCATGTTAAAATATAGCTTCTTTTTGGCGGACAGAAACAAAAATTGCAGTCAAGAAAGCTGTACCTCTAGTTTCTGCACTTTTTTCTCCATTGCTGTTCTATCAACCATGTCAAACTTGGTGATCACATTTCTGAAGTTCTTGTTAGTAGCTCCATACCAATTTGTGTAAGCACTAAAAGCCAATTCTGACTCCTCCATACAGCGTATTTCTTCTTCCAGAAATTTTATTTGTTCCTTCAAACGAATATGGAGGGTAGGGGGAAGAAACAAGAACCACACAGGTGTTTATCTTTGCTATTGGCTAAAGATAGCAATAAATTGCTATTTATTAATAAAACCTGATATACTAAGATTAAACACATAGGTTTTGAGTACTTTCATGTCTAAGGGATAATTCTCACTGAGATCTTGTCAGGGTGTACATACAGCAATCACTATGTTAAAACTGAGTTAATAATAAACACTGAAAATGTACTTATATTTTGAAATTTAAATTGTGACTTGCGATGACAGTACTATGAGACACTTACTACTTAAAGTGACCTGAAGACTCTACCTTATCAATTCAAATTTTCCCATACCTACGTGTTTCAGTGATAACCTGAAAACATTTCTCTAGAGGTTGTTCAGCATTCAGACATAGTGAATTCCGAAATTCTCCCCTGAAACTGCTAAAAAAGAAGGTAACGTCATCTGATTAATACTAGAAAATTGTGAAAGGGCATTATGCTGATTATGGTTCTCTAATACCCATGAAAACCCACATGTATTTGTGTGTATATATACATATGAATATATGTGAATATTATATTATTGAGTCTACAGTAATGAAGAAACTGATAAAGCCTTTTTAAGAAAGTCTGTTTATATTTGCTTCTTAACTGACAATTTATGATGTTATAATGAATTAATTTTCATTACTTACCAAGACATGAAGAAGAAGGGTTTGGTAGCGAGACGTAAGCTGTGTAGCCTGGCTTCCCATTGTACTTGCAGTGAGACTTTCCTCTAGTATTTGCTGAGCCAATACACCAACTTCCTCCACATCATCTTTGTAAATTGTAATTTCTTCATGCCACTCCTATGAAAAAGACATTAGCCATCTTATATGACTGATTCAAACATCTTAAACACAACAGGAATTTATTTGTAACTGTCAGGATATCATTGAAAAGGAAAACAAATACATGGTTGTAAACATAGATTTACAACAGGAAAATAAAACAGAATCTGAAGAAAGTTAACAAATATGCTGGAAGTTTTATCATACCATATGGACTGCATTTCATTACAATAAATTCAATACTTCCCCTCCCAATAATAACAGAAATGCAACCTGGACTTGTTATAGAATTCGCCCAAAGTTTTAAAGGTGACTGTAAAGCATAACCTTGAATCTCTTCAAATCTGCTTCCTGTGGTTATTCAGACCCATGTGTTCTCCTTGCAGTGACTAAAGGAGTATTACAACAACACAGCAGAGACTTCACAACACAGTTGGTCACATTTTACTCTTGTTACAACATTAACACTTTCCACTCCAGGACTGATCTTTGTCCTCAGATATGCCTTCATATACCACAGAGCACATGAATTCCAGATCTCCCTACAGAATTTCAACATTGGTATAGCCATACCCTTACCAGTAAAATGGGAGGAACCTGGCACAAAGTCCTCTTGGATCCATCATTCTAGGCACCAGCTCAGAATAAATTCCAATGCTTCCTGTCATTTTCACAGTGCAACCAAGAACTGATGTGGTATTTTGCTTAAGGAATACCTTAACTGTATTCTTTACCTTCATTTGCTGAAGCTGCACCTCCTTTGTTGCTCTGCTGGATTGCCTCCCAGTCCTGATAGCAGCTTTTTCCTCCAGAGCTGTTAGCCAGTCATTAACCTTCTGAAATTTTTTCTCCATTAACCTCAGTCTGCTCACAGTGGCATTTAATTGGCTTCTTGCTTCAGAAAGCCTGTGCTGATAAACTTGCCAATCCTGCCGTAAGGATTCCAGGGCTCGGTCTTCTATCTGGGGAATGCCCCAGGGAATCACCTCCTCTCTGGCATGGACAGCAGCATTCAGTAATGCTTGTCCTTCTGCACAGTGGACCTGCAGCTCCTGTAAAGACAGAGTTATGGATACATACCCGACATTAACACCTTTCATTCACACATGGCAAACAAAGCCCTGGTTCTACTAAACACAAAAGCAGTTACCTCACATTGTCTACACATTGCCTTTAGTTACCTATGGTTGGAAACATATTACACTACCTCTAAGAACACCTATGGTGGCATGCTCACTTACAAAGCAAACTGAATATCGCTATTATTGACAAGTGAGCAGGAGAAAATTATTGACAAAGTAAGCATTAAATTCTTTCCCCTCCTTCTAAGTTTATCATCAGTTCTGAAACATTAGTTGCCTGAACTGGTGTGGGATGGATACAATCCATTCAGCACAGCCTTAAATTCAAAACTTTCCAGCTGTGGCAAGCAGACTAAGACTGATTCTGAAATTGAATCGGTTTAAAAGCAATGAACAAGGTGAGGATCCAATCTTTTAAATTAAATAAACATTTATTTTTACGTATGTTTGAGACATCATTCCAAAATAATCCTTGATACCCTCTTCTGGACATGTGTGGCATTTTCATGCCTAATAGAACTTAATTAAAAAGTATGAAGGGATTCAATCCAATTAGAAAACACAACCAGGAAATTACCTTAACAAAATACAGTTGTATGTTATCTTAGTTTATATTTGAAAAATATATTCAGATTTTCAAAAGGGATTCAGATTTTGTAAAGTAAACTATGATAACAAGACATATATGCAGAGTCTCTGATCAGTATGGATCAGATAGACCTTCTCAGTATCCTGAATAAAGTAGTAAGTATTTCATAACTCAAGTACAGACCTTTTGCTAATTCAATAGTAGGTATGAAAGTATTTTAAGCCAGCTTGATACCATAGCTGGGAAATTACTGAAGTGCTGTTGGTTCACCCTTCATCGGCACTTAAGTGATTCAGTAAAGTCTTCCCACCTCACCACAGGAGCTAGCCTACATGACCGGAACTGCCTGAAAGTAGATGCATCTGCACTGTAAGTAATAAAAGGTATACCTTTTATTAAGGTAAACCCAGTGAAATTAAACCCAAATGAAATTAAACCCAACGAAAAGAATACTTTTGATGTTCTATGAAACAAAAGGAAAAGAAGATGTAAGGCAAACATCTAAAACAAATTCAGTACTTGCAAGAAAGCATTAGTATGCCTGAAGATTTCATTCACAGCCTGACACTGCTTTCTAGAAATGAGTGACAATGTTTCCACTGACTTTACTGGAACCACTTTTGAGCAGCAAAGTACTTATATCTAATGGGATTCCAAGCTGTTCTTGAGACAAAAGAGAGATGTAATTTTTATTCTGTTAGTTTACAAGTAGGATTATTTATTTATTTATTTAGAGTGTCACACATTATGTACCTGTAAGTCTCGGAGTGTTGCCTCCTGTTTCTGGGCATCACCATCAAGATGTGATAAACAGTCAAGTTTTTCCTGTTCCTTCTCCAGCCATGCTTCAAAGGTCTTCAGATTTCTTTGGTACTCTTGATGTAAGTTAAGCAGTCCTTCAGCTTTTGTTACTGCCTCCTGCTTGTTAAAATATTTGCATACATGTATATATATCTTAGTGCATCATCAAACCAAGAAAAAAATAAAACCCGGGCTGCCACCAAGGTGAAAAG
Organism: Ibidorhyncha struthersii; assembly: GCA_013398815.1. Classification (NCBI taxonomy): domain Eukaryota; kingdom Metazoa; phylum Chordata; class Aves; order Charadriiformes; family Charadriidae; genus Ibidorhyncha; species Ibidorhyncha struthersii. The sequence goes on along the minus strand of VZSZ01008964.1, from coordinate 327,437 downwards.
TTTGTATCTGATGCTGAGCTTTCCTAGAATTCAAGAGTACTTGGATTCTGATGATGGTTTGATGAATAAAGAGGGGGCCGATGTGCGGATACATATACTTATCCTAAAAGATTTGAAGTTTTGATCTAGGATCACTTTTAAATAACACCTTAGTGTCTAATAACAAAAGACCTTCTTAATTTTTATTCCAATTTAAATTCACTTTACTGAAGTGATTAATAAGAGTATGAGCTTAGAAATTGAATATTTTTTTTTGCCAATGGAATAAGCATCTTCTGTTAAAAGTATCTAATATCTTTAGGTTTGAAGACTACCCAAGCCCTTTGTGAGGAGTTCCTACATAGCACAGTGAGAAACAGACTGCAAGTCTTCTGTGTATGTGGGTCAGCAAATTACAATTTCACAACCCTGCACTAAAATATTACCATACCTGGTGTACAGCAGGAAAGGTGTCATATATTAGCACTAGACTAGTCTTTCTAAGAAATGACGGGAACAGAGAAGTTTGGATTGAGGCAAGACAGGCTGCATCCCAGGGCAGCAGACTAGGCAAGAAAAACACTTTCATAAACAGCAGCCATGAACCTACTGCCTGCTTTACGTATTTCTAACAGGTCTGAGTAATGGGAGGAAGGAAGAAAAGAGGATTGTTATCAATCTTTTACAAGGCCTGTACACGCCCAGTAGTGGGAAGAGGGAAAGAGACTAGTTCTCTTGCCTCTTCACAGTGGCCGCACAGGATTATGGGTCTTGGTCTGCTCAGGCTTGGCCCACTAACCCTTGGGGAAGCTTGTCAGGTTTCCCACCTGGCCAAAGGATTATTAAAGGATTTGACCATTCTTTACTTTCCAGGTATTTGCTTTGAAGTTTGAATTTCTTTCTAAGGGTTGAGTGTATTCTTGACACTTAACATCATCACCACAGTTGGGAGTGGCGAAGACCAAAGTCATCTGGTGTATCAGGCAGGAAGAGAATGAAGGGGTGCTTCTTGCTACATGAGGAAAGAGGTACAGAGCTCTTGACCCTGTGAACTACCATCTGTTTCTCATTGTTCTCATGCTGTTGCTCAAGTTGAGCAAATACAGGGAGTCTGTATAGCTTTGTGCAAGAGGAAAACATAAAGATTAGAGGATCCCCATGCTAAAAGGAATACTAGGTATTCACTAGCACTTCCCAGGACTTACTCATTTCTCTGGCAAACCTGAGTGAGTTCATTCACAGCAGGTCCAAAGAAAGAGTGCATTGCACTCTTTGCAGTTGTGGAAGAGAGTATCACAAAACAGTGAATCACTTCTGCATTTGAAAAGCTGAATTTTGGCCCTTTCCACAGGACAAAGACACCATTAAGACAACAAAATTCAATTTTACTACACTGCTGCATGAGGAAAAGTTGCCTTCCTGAGCATACATTATGCATTATTTAATTATCACCGAGGAATTTGGGCTAACTGGAGATGATTACCTAGCTTTAAATGTATGACAGGTCTTCTATTATTTCTTATCTTATATTAAAATCCATCTTGGTCTTTATCTGGCTATGCCCTAATCTTTTCCAGGTCTATGATATTAACACTTATCAGTAAATGTAGTACTTATCATGCTGGGTCTTGACAATAGAGTCAGTTTGCTTGCTAATAAGGTTTGTGTTCAGTAGTAAGCTTCTATAGTTGTCGACCATTTGTGAATTACCTGACTGGTTGAATTTCCCGCAAACTATATATTTATGCAAATCACAGATTCTGAGATGCTTCCAACTTTTCAGTAACAATAAAAAAAAAACAGTAAAATCATATCTGTGCTGAAGTCAATGAGACTTTTGACATGGAATTCCTCAGACTGTTCACTTGATGATTTTTTTCAGATTCAGGTTTTTAGAACCTTTCTGAAAAGATCTGAATGTCAGTGCTACAGAGAGACAGATTAATAGATCACCCTGATAACTTTCTGTTACATTAAGGTACAGCTGCCCCTAAACTTTTACTCCTCATTTAACTGTAAAATAAATGATCAATGAAAAGACTCTCTTTTTCCTTGTTGCCAAAAAAAACAAGAGGGAGTGGTATTAAGAAAAACTGTACCCTTGTTCTGTCTTTGAGGAACTTATACCGCTCCTGAAGGTCCTGAAGTTCAAGCTGAGTGACATAATGCTCGGCCATCCCACTTCCTTTCACTTCAATCGTCTCCAACAGGCTGCTGTGACTCAACACCTCTTCACTGAGTAGCTACAAAACAGAATGAGAAGAACACATTTATGAATGGGCAGCATTAAAAGAAGACCACGGATTAATCTAGCAGTTACTCAGCCATTTTTGTTGCTTATAAGGTGATATGGTTTTATTGCTGGTTTGTTGTAAAGCAAACACACCTTTGCTTTGCTGAGGGCAGCTGTTTTTTCCCTCAGTTCAGCATATTGCCTTTCAGAAGCATTCATACTTGCTTCTACTTTATCCATCCAGCTGGAAAACTGACGAACATCATCCTGGTAACTTGTCCATTTGGAGAGAGCTCCTTCCAATTGACTGTAATTTAAAAATACATATTTGTTGTGATAGTGGATGTTGTCATGTTATTTAAGCAGTGAGATACAGTCACATACAGTTATTCTAGACTATATATTATAAGAAAGGTAGATCACAAGCTAGGCAGTCTAAGACAGAGCTGTTAAAACCCTACAAGCTTTAATTGGGAGCACTGTTTGGCACTGTTTTCCAAACTTGGAATAGTAAGAAGGTCTGTAAGTTATGTAGCTAGCTGATGTGTTCTAGCTTTAGTAAATAAAATGCAACGGAAAGCATACAGAATCCAAAATTTTCTGTCCCTTTGCATGCATTCAAAAGTTGCTGCATTCTAATGTTCAATTACCATTGTTGCTTTAATTTGAAATATTTGCAACTAGTGATGCTCCACCAAAGACAACTACATTTTTTTCCCCTGTATTTCTTAATTCTATCACTTTGAGAATCACTATTGGACACTGTAATTAGAGCACCTTTTGTGAAATGCTAGCAAGTGAAAAATGAGACAGGATCTCGACAGAGCAACCATTAATGTCTGTGACAAGATCTTCTCATTTCTGAGAATAATTCAAGGCATCGAGTAAAATTTACAACAAGATTATGAATGTGGAATCCACTTTTAAGAGTATATTGACAATAAGTATTAACAAAACTTAGATCCCTCATGGTTTCCTCCCCTTTTTCTACTTCAAATGAACACATCGCGTAAGGCCTCCAGACCTGCAACGTTAGGCATACGCAGTCATTTTATATGAATTTGACTCTTGTAATAATAAAACTCTGGGAATTAACTTTTCAAAAATGCTGACAGTGCTTTGTTGCTAAGCATCATTCTGCACCTCATACCCTTTTTACCTCTTGCACTGTATACAAGCAGACAGAAGAGAAGCCCAGCTGTCCTTCAGGGTTTGCAACTGCCGTTCAATCACTGGTAGTCCCTCCAGAGAAGTATTTTGCAGAACAGATTCTCCTCTTGTCAGAACCATTTTCATTTGGATTTCTTTTTCTTGTTTCACTGCTAGCAGTCCCTAAGAAGTAAGAGGATATTATTCTACTTTAATCATTAATTGAGCATGAATATACTAACTGGCTTTACCGGAAAATGAGCTGATCAAATTTAGCAGCTTGTACAAACAAGTCAATGGGAAGAGGCACAGTGGGGTTCACAGCTGGGCTTCACAAGGAAAAAGTGACTTTCAAAGGGTAGGTTCAGGCCATTAAAAAAAAATATTAGCTGACAGGGGAGTTTTCACAGTATCTGTGCAGGTACTTACAGTGTACCGGAGAAGGTACTGTTGGGTGGAAAAGCTGGCATTCTAAAGGGAATGTCATTTAAATGGAAAACAGGAGGATTCATTCATAGAGAAAACAAGATGTGATGACAGAGCTCTTCTACAGGGCTGAAATACAGTTCTACAACTCTAGGATCTCTTTGCAACAGAAAGGTACCAACACATAAATTCAGCAGACTATCAGCAACGTCAGCTTAGAGACTTCAGCTCCTGGAGCTGAGCATTTACAAACTAACAGCTTCTAACACTATGCAAAGTCATGAAAAGACTGAAAGCATGAACCTGAAAGACTCAATGAACAAAAGGCTAACCATCATTTTAGTATTTTGCTACAGTCTCTTGGTATTTGATGTACCCTTATAATTTTGAGGCCTTGTCCATATTTTGGCCACAGCTCAAAATTTGAGACATCAATAATATGAACAGTATTGTTTTCTGAGCACTGCTCAGAGACATCAGTTGTGCAGTGATATTAATAGATGCTATTTTATTAACTGTAGTCACCATTTTTAAAGCAAACAGTTACAGGAAAAGCTGTTCTGGATCATCCATATCACCTGTAAGATCTAGGAAATTATATATTAAACAAACAGAAGTGAATATCCTACTTCTTCCACTTAACCTTCAGCAGCTACACATCATATTTTGAGTTTTTTTAAGAATTTGCATATACGTAGTTTTTCATATCATAAAGGTCCCTATATCCTTCTTAGGGAAAACTTCTAATAATGAGCTGTTTCCTCGATAAAAAGAGTTATTTTTGAGCAAATTGAAAATCAGTGTCTGAACAACAACAGTCATTATGCTAACACACAACAGCTAACGTAAATTATCCGATATTTGCAACCTTCTTACAGATCTAAAAAGAGCAGCTTTTGGAGTCTATTGTTTCCATACCTCTAGCTTTACCATCCGGCTGTCCAGAACACTCTTGTCTGCAGTGGGATGACAGTAGGAATCCAGCATGTGAACTGCATCAGCCACCCAGTCCTGGAGGTCCTTGACACTGTGCGAGAACTGCTGGTGCTCTGCTACGACCCTATCCATTCTGGAAACTTTCTCCTGCAATTCATAAAGCAATTAGCACCAGCAGCTATTCAAAGGATTGCTTATTCCCCATACTTACTTATGGAGTTTCATAAACTACACTCATAAATTCTCTTTGTACATTGATAATTACAAGTACGCTTACTGGAGCATGGAATGAATGTTGCATACTGACACACACAGGTTGTCCAAACATAATATACAACCAAAAATTTCAGAAATGCCTTTTTTTGTGTTTTCTAAATGCAAAGCTTCATCTAATTGTCTCTTCTTCATCCAAAGTAGATGAGAGTTTTCTGTTTTCACTTTTTCTTAAACATCTGGTAAATCACACCTAAACTCCATTTCAGTGTTGCAACTGAAGATAACTTGTGAAATCTGTCAATGCACAAGACAGATTTAAGCCGGCGAGCTACACCACTGCAACAACATTACTTTGTTAATACTTGGAAAAGACAGCCCTGTTTTCCTCAATGACTCCTGTTGGTATGACCATTCTTCCAAAAAATTACTGACACTCATGCTCAAGTTACATTGCTAGAACGCCTGAAGTGAACAGGAACGCAGAGCAGAGTGTATTTCAAATGGTGACAGAGAAACAAAGTCAAGCCAGTGAAACAGGTTTAGGAAGTTACAGAGATCTTCCTCAAGCATCCATGGCTATCCAAGGAATTTCACAATTTCTCTCATAGGCTGGATCATATGTATCCTCTGCCTCAAATTCCTTCTTCTCATCCTGACATCTCCTACAAGTTCTGTCCACATAAGCCAATGTTAGTAACTCGTGCATCTTTCCCTTTGTCATTTTGCAGTCTTGAATATGTATTATAGCCATGTATAAAATCATTTTCAGTAAGCCATACAGCTCTAGATATGCTTTACAATTTTTATTTCCACAGAAAAAGTAGAAATTAACAAACTAGTAATTGCCCCAACATAAATACTTTCTGAATTGAATTGTTATCCGATAACACACTTCCAAAATCCTTATTTATTCTCATTACTGTAGTAACTATAAGCCTAATTCAATATCAAGCCTCCTTCATGACTGGAACTTTGTGAAAAAAAAAACAAACAGTCCTGATATAGAAGAAGTATAGTACCTTCATTACAGTACAAGAACAGTACCTTCTTATCTGTTTACACAATAGAGAGAGTAGAACTATTAAATGGTGATGTGAGTCAAGCACCACTCAGTAAAAGAGAGCTACGTTAAACTCTCAGTTCTTAGCCTGATGCTTTAGAGTTTGGCCTATGCCTCCCCTTAAACCTTCAACAGCAGCCTAAGAGGTAATTCTTTTAGAAGACCAATCTATTAGTTTTAGATGAAGACACTGACAATACAAATAATTAATCATCATTGTAGGATGCAATGCAGTAATAATTTTTCTGTATTCTTTAGTTTCTAAGAAAAATAACTCCCCTAAGTTTTGAAAAAATACTTCCTTGAGGTGCCATTTATTACAAAAAGAAATGCCTTCAATACTTAAAATAATCAAAATCAAACCTGATTGTTGTATAATCAGGTGGGGTTTACTTTTTAATCAAAACACATTAAAACAAAATAAATCACAATTCCATTTTGTTGACAGTCCATGGAATTATCCAGGTCCTTACTTACCACTCTCTAAAGCCAGCGTGAAAGACAAGATAGCTGAGACATACCACAGAGCAGACAAGCAAGACAACTGCAGTGCTTCACATTTCAGTCTCTTTTTCCCCACATACATCAAATGAAGTGCTTAAAAGCACGTACACTGAGTGCATTACCTTTGTCAGATTGCTTAGAGTAAGATATTGAGAAGACAACTGAGACACTCTGCGCATAAAGCTTTTGCTGACAGCTTGCTCTTCCCACAGCTGCTGAGCTTTCTCTTTCAGCCTGTTGAGCTGATGCTCGTGGCAGTTTATTTCCTCAAGGACAGACTGTAAAGCACAAGCACGTTAACAGTAAGAGTGGGTGCAAGAAAGAAGCAAAGAGAGAAGCATGAAGGCCCCATGAAAAATAGAAGTGACATATGGCAAGCTTGCTGAGAAAGGCACACCATACAGCTACAGCAGTGAAGCAGAATGTCATAAGAAATGTGGAGATGCAGAACCTGATGGAACAGGATCATCAACAGCAATCCTTGAAACCAGTTCTCATCTTATTCAGAGGTCAGGATGCTAGAATGATCAAGCTTTTGTAAGAAATCGATGAGGCCAGGAGGATGGGACAGGGAAGTCGGGCTATGTTAAAAGGGCTTATAAGAAGTCACCTGCAACTTTTGCTGTTCTCTCCTCTTGGAAGGAAGATCATGGAGCCGACTGCTACTTCCTTGCACTGTGCTCTCAGTTGTGGTCAGCCACTCCTGCAGAGGCTCAGCAGTTGCTTCAAAGTCCTTCATCTGGATCTTTAAGTTCTGGGAAGACATGCACAATTTTATCGACAGTCCCGTTGCACTGGGCATAACTGTAATGCACAACACACAGATCATGCACACAGAAAGGACATGCAGTTGCAGCCAAGCACTACACAACTCTTCAAAATAAGTTACACCAGCTCTGTTCCTTCCCATCTCACAAACAGACACTGAAAGAAAAGTCTGAGAGAGCACCTCTTTAAGAGGCAAAATAGAGGCAACAATGTAAGATATGTCTACACAGTTGAGGGGAGGCTGAAGCAAATTTCCTCTGAACTGAAAGTTTTACAGATCTTACGAGCTTTGACTCAGCATAAATCTAAGTCACACAGCTAATGCACTCTGAAGACAGGCTAATTTGGGATACGAGTTACCTAACATCTGACTGCAGTCATTCCACTGACCCCTCCTTAAATGGGCTGCCACTATTCCTTGGTGATGTATGACTAAGTTCAACCCAATCCTGGTCATCATTTCTGGTTATATTCTTTTTTAGTGTAAAATTTTCATTATAAAAGTGTGTGCATTAAGGCATATGTAGGCATTCCTTCAGTGCCTGAACATTTCTATTATAGGCTTATTCTGCCTTATTAAAGAAAAAGAGCATCTGAAACAATTCATATGGAATAGAAACCTGAACAGCATAGAGCCTGTGCCCTAGTTATTTTTATTCCCTC